>OY288272.1:70467596-70811459 GCA_958450335.1 Hibiscus tridactylites
GATTCTGGATCAGGAAGGTTGTGATTGCCTGTAAGCTGGGAAGTGTTGTCTCTTTGATGCTGGAGGATGCATGTGCCTGGTGGACATCTGTGGCGGTGGCATCGCACATCCATGATATTGATTGGGACTTCTTTGTGTCTGCCTTTTATGAAAGGTATCTTGGAGAGAAATTCCCAAGGGTTAAGCAGTGTGATGGTAGTGCAGATCTGGGGCAAGTGCTGGTTGAGCAAGGAGTGGAGGTTCAGCTACCGGTGTGTAATCGTTGTGGAAGGCGCCATGTTGGAGGTTGTTGGGGCGCAGGTGCTTGTTGGAACTGTGGTTCTAAAGAGCATGTGAAGCGAGATTGTCCTTTTGGGGTGAAATCGGCTTCAGTGGTAGCCAAAGGGTCTCTGAAGGGTCGTGGGCACGGTCGAGGCAAGGTTCGGAGGTGGCAGAAAGAGTGGAAAGTTGTGAAGGGTTTGGGAGATGAAGTCTGTTGGGAATGTGGGTCTGTTGGACATATGAGACGTGATTGTTTGAAGTTGGCTCGGAACAGCCAAGGTTCTTTGCCGCAGGGAGTTGGTGATGACCTTAGTGTGTTAGCTGATGCTGCAGTGGTGCGGCTGGAGGATGATGGTTCTGTGAGGAAGAGAGCTCGTCTGATGAAGCTCCAGGGTGGTGATGTGTTTTCAGGTAACCTTGTTAAGTAACCATTGCCTAGCTATCTTAGTTTGGTTTCTGTTGGTTTTCCTTGCGTAGTGGGTATGATCTTGTTGCTAGCATGTTGATGTAGTTGTTGTTGTTGTATTTTTTTGGAAACATCTCTAGTGTGAAGTAGGCTTAAGTGAGTATAGTATGGTTAATGAATTGTTAGAATGATAGAGTTGGACAAGTTAGAAATGATGTAGGAGGTTGTTCTTAGACGGATTCTGAGGATGTTATTGGAGAGTGTGAACTGGCATTCATGCACAGTTAAAATCATTTATTATATGCTATATTATATATATGTTGGTTCATGCATACATGTGGCATGACATTAGAGGTTTTGCATACATGAACATCAGGCATTGATAGGACATATTGGTGATCATGCATACGAATGTTCACACTCGCTAATAACTAATCGAATCTGTTAGGGTTGTGGTTGGGTTAGGATGGATGATGGGTTTTTAGAGGTTGTGTTGGTGCTGAGTGGAAGTTAGAAGTAATGGAAAGTATTAGGCTAGTTGCTAGTAATAGTGAGAGTGGGATAGCATGTTGGTAGGAGGGTAGTGTTTGATGCTTGAAGAGTTTAGTGGTTTGGTGGTGAGGAGTACCGGTTGAGGTTAGAATCGGTCAAGTGGTTTGAACAGCTAGTATAGGTGGTGGTTCCTTGGTGATAGGTGATGTTGCAGGTTAGTGGATGTGTTTCTAGAGTGCTGAGGTATCTTGGCACTGATGTTGTAGTGGAAGGGTGTTTTTGTAGTTGAGGGTTCGTGGCAACCTTCGAAGAGTTGAGAAGATGGTATGTATGTTTAAGTTGGGCGATGTTCTAGTAAGGCAAGTGTTATGGTCAGAGTTTGAAGTGGGAAGGCAATGAAAGATCAAAGGTTAGTGTTGGTTGGAAGGATGCTGGTGAGAAGTGGTTGGCTGGTTGTGAATAAGTAGTTCTTTTTGAGATCAGCTGGTGGTGTGTGGAATGGTGGGCGAAGTCAAGGTTGGGGTTTGTAACGTGATTGTCTGTCGATGAGTGAGTAGTCCTGGTGAGTCATTATGGTTATATTAGCGACGGATGTGAAGGATTGTCAGCTTTATGATAAGGAGTTTGGGTAAGCGGTTGATGCTTAAGTATTTTTGTTTGTTTGGAAAATCTTTGAAGGAAGTTGGGGAGTTGGTAAAGAGTTTTAGAAGCAGTGAAGGTTGTAGTTTTACGTGGTGGCTGAATTGGATTGGTGGGTGTCACTGTGTGAACAAGTGTGGGGGTTTTGTGCTAAGGTGTGTATACTGTAAAAGTTTGAGGTTCTTCAGGCTGTTGATGGGGCTATGTGTAGTCCGGAATTCTGAAGGGTTAAGTTGTGGTTGACGTTTGAGTGTGCTGGAATTTGTGAACAGTATGTGGTGGTGTTGGTTTCAGTGGAGTTTTGTGTGGAAAGTGTTCAGTGGTGGTTGAGGCTTTTGTGTTGCTTTGTGTGTTGCTTTGAGAAGTTTGGTTGTGCTCTTTTCGCCAGTTGAAATTTCGAGGACGAAATTTCCTAAGAGGGGGAGAGTTGTAACGCCCCGGTTTTGGGCTTAGAAGTTTTGGGCGTTGACCGGTTCGGTCAAAGTGCTGTTCGAATATAAAGAGGTGAAATTAGGAAAGCCTAGTTCGGGTTGCATTAAAAATATGGAAAAAATGTTCTAAAATCATCTTTTAATATATATAAGTGAACTGTGAAATCAATTTTACAAAGTGAGGTTTGGAAGGGTGACATTTTGGCTAGTGACCAAAATGTAATTTTTGAAAGTTGCGTGACTGTTTTAGAAAGGATTGAAACTTTGAATCTTTAAGGAGCTATTTACCCAAAGGGAGTTTCTCCAGATTTTTCTAAGATATTTTAATGTTTAATTCTGATTTTAAAACTAAAGAAAAGTGGAGGGAAATCATTTTGCTATTTTGTAACTAACTTTCCATATTTTCCAATTTTCATTTTCTCTCATTTTCTCTCAACCCAAACACTTTCTCTCCAGAGATTTCTTTCTGATTTTGTCACTCAAATCTCTCTTTTCAATCCTCTTTTGATTCCTAATCATCACATCAACAAAACCTCACCATTTGCTAGTTGATTCATCAAGGTTTTTGATTCCTAAGTTCTCAATCCTTGATTTGTGATTTGTTAAAGGCTTTTCAATTGGAATCTTGATTTTGGCTTTAAAATGCAAGATTTGGTGATTTTTGGTAGATTTTCGTATGATCTGTTTAAGCAGGGTTTTGAGGTGTGTTTTTGATGTTAAATGAATGCTAAATTGATTAGAGGTTGAGGTTTAATTAATGCAATCCCGGATAGGTTGGATTTCCTAAGTTTTGCTTGAGTTTTTTGTTGTCTTTGGAGTGTTTTTGGTGATCTGTTATAGCTGGAGGTATAAGGACGTGTTTGTGATCATTTTGGATGTTAATTGATGTTTAAAAATGGTTAGAAGTGATGGATCTTGGCTGGGTTAAGTTTTGGAAGTGTTTGGAGGTGATTTCGGTTGTGTTTTGTAGCCGAATTGTTGGATTTGTGATGAGCAGCGAGTTTAGTTGTGTTGCTTGTGTTTTTAATGCATAAAGATGCATTAATCCTCTGTTATTGTGTGCTTGAAACAGGGGAGATTGATCCGTGAGCTTTAGTGGTGGTGCGGAAGGCTTCGGATGCTTGAAGGCTTGTTGGTTAGCCTTGTTTTGTGTATCGGTGAGTGAATTTGGGTATTCAGCTTTTAAACCAAGGTTTGAAGGTTTTGGGAGCTTAGTTTAAGTCTAAACAACTTAGCTAAGCTCAAGAGTAAGTAAATGGATTTTCGCTCTTGGTTGAGTTGTGAATTGGCTTTAATAGCAATTGTGATTCATGGTTGCAATGCATTTGATTTGCATGTTTTAAATTCTGTTTTGAAAGCATATTTAAGCATGGTTTAATGCTGGTTTTGAAAGCCATATGTGAAGGATGCTCAAGGTAAGAGATCCTTGGTTTTATACATTGAAATTGGGATTTTGATGCATGGTGTTGCATGATATTTAATGGCTTTGTGTAATGCTTTAAAACAGTGGATTAATGATGGTAAATAATGGTTTTTGCATTATGGTTATGCATGTGAATCATTGGGATAATATGGTAAGATGGTTATATTGGCAAGTGATGTAAGTGGTTCTTGGTCTCTTTGATCGGATATAGTTAGCCGGCTATAGGATTGGGTGCACCGTGAATAAAGTCGCCTTGGATGTGGAGTGGTTAAGTGTGAACCGGTAAACTCCATCCAAGTATCCTAACGAGATGGTTAAGGTCATAATGGAGGTTGAGATTCCCATTCGAGGACCTTGGGTAAGCAAAGGTTATATGGTGATTAAAAGTCCATATAGGAGAACCTTGTGCTTGTTAAGATCACAATGGTGGTGTAAAGTCCATGTGTGGATCTTGTATAGGGTGTCCCGGATCTTGTTAGTGATGTTATACAACTACCAATCGGTGATGCTAAGGTTGTATGGTGTTTAAAAGTCCATACATGGGAACCTTGTGCATGTTAAGGTTGTATGGTGATTAAAAGTCCATACATGGGAACCTTGTGGAAGTTAAGGTTGTATGGTGATTAAAAGTCCATACATGGGAACCTTGTGGAAGTTAAGGTTGTATGGTGATTAAAAGTCCATACATGGGAACCTTGTGAATGGTAAGGTCAAATGGTGTTTAAAAGTCCATTTGGGGACCTTGGATTGGTAGTGTGTATGAAGCGTAGGGACAACGCTTGTGATCCGCGTATCCGATTGGGTGTTGAGTTGAAAAGTGGATGTGGATGATCACTTGGAAGCCAATATGATGTTCTTGTTTATAATGAAGCATGAGATGCTTGGAATGATGCATGGTTGCATGGGATGTGCATAATGTATTAAGAATGCATGTTGCTTGTTAAGCTTGAACAAGTATTGTTTAACTATTGAGAGTGATGCATGTGTGCATGAAATCTCTTTAGTGCATTGGAGTCTTGCTAAGACTTGTTTTAAAGGCATATGATGCAAATGTTGATGATGAGGTTCATATGTTGCATTTGTTTAATGCATGTGTTGGCTTGATTGATTAAATGGTTTTAAAAGGTTTCTTGCTTGAAATAATATCCAAGTATGAGAAATGTATGATTTGCAATGGAAGTGTTTCCAAGGTTTGAATTTAACTTGCATTTGGAGTTTATGCATGGTATGGTTAAATTGATGATTTTGCAAATTGTGCTTTAAAAAGGCTTGCTTAGCTTGCTAAGCTAAGGGTTGGTTGTTATGTTTGAGCAATGCATGGTTCTAAGCATGTTGTTAAAAAGGGGTTTTCAAACATTGCTTGGTTAAACAAATCGAGTTGCTTTTCAAAGAGGTTTTATGACTCGCTGCATTGATGGTGTTTTGGTTTTGAGCATTCCTCACTAAGCATTATGTGCTTACGCTCCTTTTTGTCCATCAATGCAGATCTTTGAAGTTGGAACAGCGAGAGGCAAGGGATTCAAGGGGAACTCCACTTGAGATGTATGTCTCGGTTAATAGCTATAGTTAATAATGGCAATGGGGGGAGAATCTCTTATGTTGATGTGTAACGAGATTGTGTATGTTGGACAAGTATGGCTTATGATGTTGAATCATGTGGATTAAAGTTGCAACGTTTGGATCACCTTATGCTTATGTTGGTTTGCTATGCTTCTTGTTTAAAAGCATGAATGTGTTTTGATTGTGCTTAATGTGTTGGTGCACCTAGGGGTGGTCATGAATCTAGATTTTGATGCTTAAATGTTCCTTGTATATGGTATGAGTTGCTGGTAAAGTTTGGTAGCATTTGGGGCATGTTTGGTTGATCATTGCATGTTTAAGCAAGCATATTCTGCAATCTGTGCAGGTCGTTTCGGAACAGTGGCTACCGTTTTGGAACGGGTGCCTTGTAGCAGCCCAGGCGTCCGAAACAGGAGACACCGTTTCGAAACGGAAAGCTCTCTGCCAGCCCTCGTTTCGGTACGCGTTGCGGAACGGCCCCGCGTTTCGAAACAGGCTCTCCCTGTTTCGGAACGGTCGACCGTTGGGGGCTAACATTGGCAGTTAAATGTTTTGGAATGTTTACGTTTTGGTCCCGAATCTTGTTTGTGCAATTGTGTGAGCTTGGGATGTCCGTTTGAGCTGAATTTTGGCAGTGAAGCATGAAATGTGACTAATTTCAAGATGGTAACCTTTAATCGAGTTAAGTCCTTGTAATTTACAGAATTTACATTTTGGTCCCTAAAGTTGTAAATTGTTCAATTGGGTCCTGTTTGATCTCTGATGTTTATGATCTTTGAGCATGTTGTTTGTATGATCATAACTAGGGTTAATGTGCATCTAGACAAGTTTAAAAAGAAAAAAAGGGTCGTTAATCAAGGTTGACTTTCGGGTTGACTTTGGTTTTCCCCGTGTGACTTTCTTAATTCGGGTCAACCGTCTAGGCCGGGTTAAGGGGGTTACATCACCGTACTAGTAGGATCCTCCTGCTCAGGATACCGAGCCTGTAGCACCTACTGTTCAGGTTGAATGTTACAAGAACATGGTTGACATGTTCAAGCAGTTTATGACTGCTATAAGGGTGGAGCAAGTTGTGCAACCTTTTTCTCATGCTGTCTAACACACTCGGGCTCCTATTGATAAGCTCTCACAGTATCGAGCTTACACTTTTGCTGGACAAGATGACGACAACTCTGAACTTGCCGAATATTGGTTGGACAACACTTTGCGGATTTTGGATAAGCAACTTCAGTGCTCGGACGAGCACAAGCTTGAGTGCACCATCGCGTTGCTGGTTGATGAGGCACTTCACTGGTGGGAGACTACCATATTGACGGTCTCTGAAGACACTGTAACTTGGAAGTTCTTCCTTAAGGAATGTCGCAAGAAATATATCAGTGAGTTTTACCTTGCTGAGAGGCAAAGTATCTTCCTCCACCTCAAACAAGGTGGGCGACCGATCGATCAGTACATCCATGACTTCTATAAATGCTGCAGATACGATGTTGAATACATTAAGAAGGAGAAAGAGAAGTTTCATATGTTCATTGTAGGGCTCAATGACAAATTACGGCCTATGTTTACCGCCCTAAGCATTTCTGATTACCAAGACATCGTGAATCGAGTTAAGGCCACCGAAGGTACACAGAAAGCTCAACGAGCTGGTGGGTCTGCAAAGTTTGACAAGCGGTTTAGGGATGATTTTGGACCTCCATGATGGAACAAGAAAGGGAGATATAAAGTCTCCAAGCAGAATGTCTATCCACAACCCTCCTATTCTGGAAATATTGAGAGTTCTCAATCTGTGACGTAGTCCTTTACTAAAGCAGCGCCTGTTGATAGCACTGGAGGTTCAAATCGAGGCAACCAACATCCAGTTTGCAATTATTGTCAGAATAGGCACCCAACGAGTCAATGTCGTAAGCAAATTGGACCTTGTTACTACTGTGGCCAGGGTCACTTTCTTCGTGACTGCCCTTTGAATGCAACCAAATCCACTGCTCCACCGACCACTACTGCCTCTCCTATTAAATCCTTTTGAGGTAAAGGATCATCAGGAACCTATGGACGATCGAGTGGTTTGGGGATACCATTTAATAAGCAAGATTCTAAAGCCTCTGCCCAAATGTATCATGTGAGTAGCAGATAAGAGGAGGATGAACCTGACGTTATTGCGTGTACCTTTGAGCTATATTCATATCCTTTGTATGCATTGAATGACCCTAGTTCTAATTACTCTTTTATAAGAACCATTGTAGTTCAGAAGTATAGTATGTGTTCCGAATCTATAGCATCTAGAATCTCTGTAACCAATCCCTTTGGAGATTGTGTTACCGTAAGGGTTGTGTGCAAGAACTATCGTTTATTGATTAAAGGGATTCTTTTCCTGACCAATTTTTTAGACTTATTGTTCTATGAGTTTGATGTTATCCTACGCTTAGATTGGCTTAGTGAGCATCAAGCCTGGGTAGACTGTTGTAAAAGGAAGTTGTAACCTAGGACTTATCAAGATTCTATTGCACCATATCGTATGACAGCTGTTGAATTGAAGGAGTTGAAAGCTCAGATTCAAGAATTATTGAGCAATGGTTTCATTCAACCGAGCTCTTCGTCTTGGGGAGGACTTGTCCTCTTTGGACAAAAGAAAGATGGTTCTATGCGATTATGTATTGACTACCGACAGTTGAACAAGATAACCATCAAGAACAAATATCCATTGCCTAGAATATACAACCTGTTCGATCAACTAAAACATGCCTCTGTTTTTTCCAAAATCGATTTAAGGTCGGGCTATTATCAAATGAAAGTTAAAGAGTGTGATGTACCGAAGATTGCTTTTCGTACAAGATATAGACACTACAAATTTTTGGTAATGCCCTTCGGGTTAACCAATGCACTGACAGCCTTCATGGATTTGATGAATCAGGTCTTTCGAACCTATCTCGACAAGTTGGTAGTGGTGTTTATAGATGACATATTAATATATTCCGAGAATGTAGCGGAACACCGAGATCATCTTCGTATCGTGCTTCAAACCTTACGGGAAAAACAGTTGTATGCGAAATTTTCCAAGTGTGAGTTTTGGCTCACCGAAGTTGCTTTCCTTGGGCACATTGTGTCTACTTCGGGTATTGAAGTGGACCTGAAGAAAATCCATGCAATTGTAGATTGGCATCCACCGAAGAACATTGGTGAAGTTAGAAGTTTTCTTGGGCTTGCTTGCTATTATACGAGATTCGTGAAAAGGGTTCTCTATGATAGTTGCTCCTTTATCCATATTATTGAGGAAATAAACTCCTTTTGTTTGGACCACGGTTCAACAACGGAGTTTCGATCAATGGAAACAAGTATTGACCCATGCACCAGTCCTAACTCAACATGATTCCAGAAAAGACTACGCAGTTTACAGTGATGTATCGCACCTCGGGTTAGGATGTGTATTAATATAAGAAAGGCAAAGTCATCGCTTATGCTTCGAGACAACTTAAGCCACACGAAATGAATTATCCTATTCATGACCTTGAATTGGTTGCAGTTGTCTTTTCATTGAAAATCTGGAGACATTATCTCTACAGAGAAAAATGTTATCTCTTTATGGACCATAAGAGCCTTAAGTACCTATTGACAAAAAAGAAGTTGAATATTTGACAACGAAGTTGGATGGAGCTCATAAAAGATTACGACCTTGTCATCGAAAACGATATGGTCAAGGCCAACGTTGTAGCTGATGCACTCAGCCGCAAACCTAGGCCTAGTATGTATTGTTAGTGAATGTAGAGAGAGAGATATATATTGTATAGTACATTAACTCATTGAAACATCGCTATATTGTAGCCCCTCGAGCAATTAACGCTCACTTTCGGCTTTAGAAGCATCATTGTCTCGTAGCTGAACTTCAAGTTCTATCGACCAACATTTCTTGAATCAAGAATTTGCAGGAGTAAGATCCTGAACTTCAATCCATTGTCTTTAAGTTATCGGAAAACCCCGACTTTAGAATTAATTCTAAAGGGCTCTTGTATTTTCATGGCCGGATCTGTGTACCTAATGATGAAACTCTTCACACTGATATTCTCTCTGAAGCTCGTTCGAGTTCTTTTTTCATTCACCTCAAGTCTGTGAAGATTTTTAAAGACCTACGTGAACTCTATTGGTGGTCGGGCATGAAGCATGCCATAGCCGACTATATTTCCAAATGTGTACGTGCCAACATGTTAAAGCATAACATTGTATTCCTACCAGATTATTGCAACTTATCGATCCACCGAAATGGAAGTGGGAAAATATCACTATGTATTTTGTAACACCCCAAATTTGGGCCTAGATGTTTAGAGTCCGAATCGGACCGGTTAGAAAACGGTTCGAATCTAAAAGGGAGTTTTAGGGAACACCTAGTTCGGGATGCTTTAAAAATATAGAAAAATACCTAAAAATCCTCATTTAATATATGAAAGATAATGGTGGAATCAGTTTTACAAAATAAGGTTTGGAAATACTACATTTCGATGTAGTGACCAAATCGTAGTTTTTGCAAATTTAAGTAGTGACTGTTTTGTAAAGGATTGAAACTTTGAATCTTTAAGGAGCTAATTTTACTAACATGTTTTCATCAGATTTTTCCTTAATTTGGGTGATTTAATTAATGTTTTAATTAAAGAAAATGAAGGTTGATTAAATGAGAAACCACCTTTGACTATTCATAACTACTTTTCACAAATTTTCCCTCATTTTATTTTCTCTCAAATTCTTTTCAACCAAACACATTCTCTCCAGCAAATATACTTTGATTTTCACTTCATTTTATGAGATTTCAATCTCTCTTTGATTCTTAATCAATTCCTCATCAAATCCACTTGATTTCTACATTGAATTTTCAAGAAAACTTACCAAAATCAAGGAGAAATCATCCATTAGAGGTAAGCTTCGTCGTTCTCCTCTAATGATCAGTTCTTTACTGAAATTCCCAAGTTATCAATCCTTTATTAATGATTTTTAAGTTGTTTTAACGTTAGAAACAAGAAATTGTCTTAAAACTCAAGATTTTGGAAGAGATCTTAAAGATTTTCGTGGTGAATGATTGGGCTTATTTTGAGATGGTTTTCTAATGTATTTTGGATGTTAAATGATGTTACAAATGAGGTTTTATCAATCAAATCCCGAATAGGTTTGTTTTCCTAAGTTTTGCTTGTTAGATTGATGGTTTTGGGGTGATTTTGGTGTTCTGTCATAGTTGGAGGTATAAGGACGTGGTTGTGTTGGTTTTGGATGCTAATTGATGTTTAGAAATGACTAGAAGTGATGGATCTTGGCTGGGTTGGGTTTTGGAAGAGTTTGGAGGTGTTTTCGGTAGTGTTTGGTAGCCGTAATGTGGTTTTTGTGTAGAGCAGCGAGATTAGGTGTGTGGCTGATGATTTCAATGCATGATGATGCATTAATCCTCTGCTCTTATGTGTTTAAAATAGGGGAGACATCTTCGGACACCTTTGGAGTTGATACGGAAGCTTAGATAGCGTTTCGGCGAGCAAGCGAAACGTAATCGGTGAGTGTGTATGGTTTTAGAAGTCCTTGAGGGACAAAGAATCAATGTTTGTGGATTTAGGAAAGGTTTGAAACACCTTCCTAAGTCCGGAAGTAAGTATTGGCTAGTTTGCTCTCTTGAGTGTGGAGATTGCCCCTAAAATGCTTTTACATGCTCATTGTTTGAGATTGATAAATTCCTACTATTTTTATGCATATTTTAAAGTATGAGATGATGCTTGAAATGATTTCATGAAGTAACATGTTGCATAGTTGAGATTTGAGTTTTTATGTTAATGCATACCAAATGTAATGGTTTTGAAATGAGACGATAATGTTGAGAACTGTTGCATGAAAAACAGTTGGTGAGATGATGTTTTAACATAATATATTGGCATAAATGTTGAGATACTTACCGGATATAATTGATCGATCAATAGGATGAGAGTGCACTATAAACTAAAAATTCGTATGTGTTCTTTGGTTAAGCCAAAGGGAGAGAACCAATGATGGGCATTCCATCGGGTAGGACTTGGTGAAATACCCAAGCTTTGTGGTGATGAGAGATTCCGCCATGTGAGTACGGTGATGTGAGATTCCACCAGAAACTATGTTGCTAGACGAGTGAGTACGGTGATGAGAGATGCCACCGGAAGTGTCTAGTGAGATGTTCACATTTCCGAGTAATAATGAGATGTGAAATGCCAATATAAAATATGTAATGATTTTTGATTCACATGTACCTTTGAAGAAATGATTTATGCAACGAGAAATGCATATGTGATTTGTATATGAAATGCTTAGTGTACAAGCATGAGTATGGCTTGGCCTTCAGTTTTGCATTGGTTTAAATGCATGAGATAGAATGAGGGTACATGTGTTTTCATGGAGAAGTTTCTTTGAATGGTTTTCAAGCATGATATTGAATGAGAATGTGTTTTAAAAGCTTTTGAGAAAGTGTTTTCAAGATATACATTATTGTGTTGGTTTTCTTTAGAGCATGCCTCACTAAGCATTTGTGCTTACGCTCTCTCTTTTACCAATAGTGCAGATAATTGAGAGGTTTTCGGACATCAAAGAAGTTAAGCTCATCCAAGGAAGTTCAAGCTCATGTATGGTGATGTTTTCACACACTTTAGTTTTGATATAATGGCAATGGGAAACCAAGGATTGTTTTTGGGAGATATGTTGAACTCCTTAAGGTTGTGGCATGTTATGTTGGCATGTTTGAGTTGTAATTGGCCTTGAATGTTTTGATTGAGGTTGGATTGCTTATATTTGTTTCGTGACTAGGAAGCATGCCTCTAGACTATGTGATTTGTGTTTGATGATATGTTCATGTTAGAATGTCCCAAATATGTTCCTTATATGTGTAATGGTTTGCTGGTATGATTTGGGAGTCTTTGAGGCATGTTTGAGTGTGTTAAAGGATGAAAAACCATCAATAGCTGCTGTTTCTTGGCATGGCATATCGAAACACCCTATAGTGTTTCGAAACGGGGGCCTGGAATGGTCTTCATGTTTCAAAACGCCTGAGGTTGTTTCGAAACAGTTTGGCTACTAGAATGTCATGTTTCGGTACAAGTCTCGGAACATACCCGCGTACCGAAATGGTCAACAATCGTTTTGATACAGCGTTTCGGTACGGTGGGTAGGCGTTTCGAAACGGGTGACCGTTGGACACATATTTGAATTGTTTTGAGTCTTCATGCTTTACATTTTAGTCCTGAATGTTGTATTTGCAATTGCTTGAGGTTGTGATGACTTTTTGAGATGAAATTTGGCAAAGAAGAATGTAACATGATTAATTTTATAATGGTAACCCTAAAATCAACGAAGACCCTCTAATTTACAAAAATTACATTTTGGTCCCTAATCTTGTATAAAGTGCAATTGAGTCCCTAAATGATATCCGATCGCTGTGCCTTTTTCATTTATGTTTCGTGAGTACTCACTTAGGTTTAATATGTATTTAGAAAAGATTAAAATGAAAAAAGGGTCGTTAATCAAGGTTGACTTTCGGGTTGACTTTGGTTTTCCCCGTGTAATCTTCGTAGTTCAGGTCAAGAGTCTAGGCCGGGCTAAAGGTGTTACATTTATTGGTATCAAAGCCTGGTTACCGAATAATTGGGGTTTGGTATGTGGTTGTTGTGTGAGTTTATGCATGATGGTGACTTTTTGGTGAAAGTATGATGTATGAATAGTGATGTATGATTCAATTGAGATGATTTTGTGATGATATGTTGTGTTTGGAGTGTGGTTGGGGATCCCAGTGCCATATCAAACTAATGAGAAGAATTGTTTTTGAAAATGAGCTTGGGTATTTGGATTACTTACCTTATTGTGCCTAATTGTGTTTATTGCATTTTTGTCAGTGCATTGTTTTCTTCATAATGGGGCCACGTAGAGAGCTGAGAATCAATACTAGACCGATGGCTGATAATGAGAATGCCGAGAATGCTGGGGATTTACCTCCTCCTCCTAGTGGACCACCCGGTGGTGGTGGAGCTGGGCTGGAAATGCTGGTGCGGGTGCTGGGGTTGCTGGACCCGACGGTGTGTAGGGGCAAGCTGCTCCTAACATGACCATGTTGATTCAGGCTATTGCTGGAGCTTTCCAGGCAGCAGTAGCTGGAGCTCATAGAGCTGCGCATCACGATGATGCTAATGTGAGGTTGCCTTTGGAATGTCTTCGCGGTCTAGGAGGGACTCAGTTCAGATGCTTATCTCTGGAAGGATCTGAGTCTTGATTGGAGAGAACCAAGAGGATTCTGGGTCAAATGAATTGCAACAATGTGCAGAAGTTGGGTTGTGTTGTGTCACTGCTACATGGTGATGCCTATACGTGGTGGACAACCACTATCTCCAGGATGGAGGATGACGAGGTGACTTGGACGTTCTTCTTGAATGCGTTCAAGCGGAAGTTCTTGGGGGTCCGTTACCTCGATGAGAAGAAGAGACAGTTTATGTCTCTCACACAAGGGAACATGTCTGTAGCTGAATATGAAATCCAGTCTGTTCACCTCAGTCAGTATGCGCCTGAGCTAATCCCTAATGAGCGGGAGAGATGCGAGCAATTCTGTTATGGGCTGGTAGCGGATGTCAAGACATATATGCTTGCAGCTGATTACACGGATTTCGATGTCTTTGTCACTAGAGCCAATGACATTGAATCGAATCTTAGTTTGGCAAGTCGAGCTGGTGGCTCGAGCTCAGGGAAACAAGCTGCGGAACACAATTATGGTACAGATCGCAACAAGAGGCATAAGGATAGGAAGCTGCATTAGGATGCTAGGCGTGGGGGTGGTAACCCTGGTAGAGGTCAGCAAGGACCTAATGCTGTTATGAGGACTCCTGAATGTAACCGTTGTGGTAGAAGACATGGTGGTGAGTGTTGGGGTAACATTGGGACATGCTGGAATTGTGGGAACCGAGGGCATTTGAAGAAAGATTGTCATCTGCCGCTGAGAGAGGGACAGGCTCTGGTGAGAGAAGCTGAGCCACAAAGAGGTCGTGGGCGTTGCTGTGGTAATTTTAGCGTAGGGATGATCGTGGAAG
This sequence comes from Hibiscus tridactylites, assembly GCA_958450335.1. Lineage (NCBI taxonomy): Eukaryota > Viridiplantae > Streptophyta > Magnoliopsida > Malvales > Malvaceae > Hibiscus > Hibiscus tridactylites. The sequence goes on from OY288272.1 coordinate 70,481,862, forward strand.
GAACGTAGCACATGTTGTGGCCGTTCAACCTGAGGGTGGCGGTCAAGCTAGAGTGTATGCTCATCGTGAGGGAAGGAATGATACGAATGTGATCGCATGTACCTTTACTTTGCAATCCTTGTCATTACTTTCTTTGATTGACTCTGGATCTACACACTCGTACATATTGCGTGAACATGCTCAAATGCTTGGTTTACCCGTTGAGTCTTTGGATGTTGGTATGCGTGTGACTAGTTCCTTTGGTGAGACGGTTGTAACAAGGAAGTTGTAAAGGAGATGTCCCTTGAAGGTGCAAAATCATGTTTTTCTTGTTGATCTCATGGAATTTCCATTCTATGGCTTTGATGTAATCCTTGGCATGGATTGGCTTGTTGCGCATAGAGCTGTGGTGGATTTCGAGAGCAAGCGAGTTTCGTTGAAACTTGCGGATGATTATGAGGTGGTGGTAGTGGGTGAGAATATGAACTTACGTGCTAATGTGGTGTCTACATTGGAAGCAAGTCGGATGTTGTGGCAAGGTTGCGAGGCTTACCTAGCCTTTTTTATGAATCCTAGTTCAAAGGAGGTACGCGTTCAGGATATAAGAACTGTATGTGAGTTCCCTGTAGTGTTTCCAAAGGAATTACCTGGATTGTCGCCTAGTCGAGAGGTGGAGTTTGGGATTGAGTTGTATGGAAACACAACTCTGGTGTCCATTGCTTCCTATCGCATGGCACCCAAAGAGCTGAAGAAGTTGAAGATGCAACTTCAGGAGTTGCTTGACCGTGGCTTCATTTGGCCTAGTGTGTCACCTTGGGGTGCACCGGTCTTGTTTGTGAAGAAGAAAGATGGCACGATGAGAATGTGCATCGATTATCGTCAACTGAACAAGTTGACGATAAAAAACAAGTATCCTTTGCCGAGGATTGATGATCTTTTTATCTGTTTCGGGGAGCGACTGTGTTTTCAAAGATTGACTTGAGGTCAGGGTACTATCAGCTTAAGGTGAAAGATGTGGATGTGCCGAAAACATCCTTTAGAACGAGGTATGGGCATTATGAGTTCCTTGTGATGTTGTTTAGCTTGACGAATGCTCATGCTGCTTTCATGGACATGATGAATATAGTGTTCCATGAATACTTGGACAAGTTCGTTGTGGTGTTCATCGACGATATCCTTGTGTACTCTCGTACTGAGGAGGAGCATGAGGGTCATTTGAGAGTTGTCTTGCAAGCGTTGTTGGAAAATCAGCTTTATGCTAAGCTGAGCAAGTGTGAGTTATGGCTTAAGGATGTTGTTTTCCTTGGTCATGTGGTTTCGTCTGAAGGGATTCGAGTTGATATTCAGAAGGTTGAGGTGATGATGAATTGGAAGCCTCCTAAGTTTGTTCATGAAGTCCGTAGTTTTCTTGGATTGGCAGGATACTATCGGAGGTTTGTGGATGGGTTTTCTAAGATTGATGCTCATTTAACGAAGTTGTTGCAAAAAGATGTTAAGTATGAGTGGACGGAAGCGTGGCAACAAGCTTTTGAGGAGCTTAAGGCAGCTTTGACGCAAGCTCCTATCTTGGTTCAACTTGAATCAGGAAAAGAGTTTGTGGTGTAAAGTGATGCATCCTACGTTGGTTTGGGGTGTGTTCTAATGCAAGAGGGTAAGGTGGTGGCTTATGTATCGCGTCAGTTGGAGGTGCATGAGCGCAATTATTTTATGCATGATATTGAGTTAGATGCTGTGGTTTTTGCTTTGAAGATCTGGAGACATTATCTTTATGGTGAAAAGTGTACTGTGTACACGGATCACAAGAGTTTGAAGTATTTGATGTCTCAGAAAAAGTTGAATCTTAGGCAACGGCGATGGGTGGAGTTGCTTAAGGATTACGATATAACGATCGAGTATCACCCGAGAAAGGCCAATGTTGTGGCTGACGCATTGAGCAGAAAAGTGGTGGTGGAGTTAAGGGCGATGTTTGCTAGCTTGAGCATATCCCGAGATGGAGATCTTGTTGCTAAATTGCAAGTGAAACCATCTCTGGTTCAGTTGATAAAGGATAAGGAGATGTTGGATGATTCTATGGTGCAACATATTTAGGATATTGCTGAGGATAGACCATCGAATTTCTGTTTTAATGATGATGGAGTTCTATGTTTTGGAAGTCGGATAGTAGTTTCGAATAATGTAGAGTTGAGGCATACTATTCTGACCGAAGCTTATAGTATTCCTTTTGCTATGCACCCTGGTAGTACAAAGATGTACCGTGAGCAAGTGCATGGTTTGTCAGCGGGTTTGAAGAAAGATGTTGCGGAATATGTGAGCAAGTGCATGGTTTGTCAGCAGGTTAAGGATGAGCATTAGTTTCCTTCAGGGTTGTTGCAACCGTTGAGAATTCCTGAATGGAAATGGGAGAGGATAACTATGGACTTTGTGTCTGGTTTGCCTTTGTCGCCATCGAAGAAGAATTCTGTGTGGGGGATTGTGGATCGCCTTATGAAGTGTGCGCATTTCATACATATGCATACTACGTATACCTTGGATAAGCTTGCAGAGCTGTACATTGCTGAGATCGTACGTCTGCATGGTGTACCAAAATCTATAGTGTCGGATAGAGATCCGAGGTTCACGGCAAGGTTTTGGGAGTGTTTACATCAGGCATTGGGTACGCGGCTAAATTCAGTACTTCTTATCATCCGCAGACGGATGGACAGTCTGAGTGTGTTATCCAAGTGCTTGAGGATATGTTGAGGTGCTGCGTGATTGAGTTTCAAGGCTCTTGGGAGAAGCACATGCCTCTGGTGGAGTTTGCTTATAATAATATCTACCAGGCAAGTATTCAAATGGCACCTTATGAAGCCTTGTATGGGAGGAAGTGCAGAACTCCTCTTTGTTGGGCTGAAACGGGACAAAAGTTGGTCTCGATGCCGGCTTTGTTGAAAGGAACCACTGAGAAGGTGAAGCTCATTTGTGAGCGGTTGAAGGCAGCCTCAGATCGGCAAAAGTCTTACGCGGATTTTAAGCGTAAGGAGATAAAGTTTGCGGTGGGTGACCGTCTGTTCTTAAAGGTTTCGCCTTGGAAGAATGTGATGAGGTTTGGCCGGAAAGGCAAGTTGAGCCCTAGATATATTGGACCATACGAGGTGATAGAACATGTGGGTCTTGTTGCTTATAAGCTGAGGCTACCACAAGAGCTGGAAAGGATACATAATGTGTTTCATGTGTCTATGCTTTGAAGGTATCAGTCAGATCCTTCGCATGTTATACCTGTGGAGGAAGTTCAGTTGAATCCATATTTGACTTATGATGAGGAGCCAGTCGAGATTTTTGATTCGGACAGTAAGTTTCTCTGTGGTAAGACCATTGAGCTGGTTAAGGTGTTGTGGAGGCATCGTGGTGTTGAGGAAGCCACGTGGGAAAGAAAGGAAGATATGAAGAACCAGTTTCCTTACCTTATTCCTCCAGGTAAATTTCGGGGACTAAATTTCTTAAGAGGGGGAGAGTTGTAACACCCCAAATTTGGGCCTAGATATTTACAGTCCGAATCGGACCAGTCAGAAAACGGTTCAAATCTAAAAGGGAGTTTTATGGAACACCTAGTTCGGGATGCTTTAAAAATATAGTAAAATACCTAAAAATCCTCATTTAATATATGAAAGATAATGGTCGAATCAGTTTTACAAAATAAGGTTTGGAAATACTACATTTCGGTGTAGTGACCAAATCATAGTTTTTGCAAAGTTAAGTAGTGACTGTTTTGTAAATGATTGAAACTTTAAATCTTTAAGGAGCTAATTTTACCAAAATGTTTTCATCAGATTTTTCCTTAATTTGGGTAATTTAATTAATGTTTTAATTAAAGAAGATGAAGGTTGATTAAATGAGAAACCACCTTTGACTATTCATAACTACTTTTCACAAATTTTCCCTCATTTTATTTTCTCTCAAATTCCTTTCAACCAAACACATTCTCTCCAGCAAATATACTTTGATTTTCACTTCATTTGATGAGATTTCAATCTCTCTTTGATTCTTGTGAAACCAATAATTTGATTTTGATATAACAAAAGAATTTAAGGACAAAATTGAAAATGTGAAAATGAATTTTTAAGTCCTCAAACTTCTCAATATGTTTAAAAGAAAATGCCTAAGTTAAAAACTAATTTTATCAAAACTTTACTAAGTGTTCTTGAAGCCAAAATAGTGTTTTTCGAGTTACCGTTTCGGAAGGGCCTAAGGCGTTTCAAAACACTTTTGAAACTCACATTTCGGAACGGGTATCGAAACGATTTCAACATTGTGAACCCTTGCTTCAAAACGATATTCGAAACGGCTTATGAACATCGGGACACCATATCGAAAACGACATCCAACGTTTCGAAACGGTCTTCAAGTCAGATTTAAAAGTATGACCGTTGAAAGTTTTTAGCTGATTTTAAACAAGTCGTTAAGGCGTATCGAAACGATTTCAAGACGTTTCGATACAGGCCTTGATAGTGGCAAAACTGTTTCGAAACGGGTTTCGAAAAGGATCTTAGCATAACGAAACAAGCTTAACCGTTTCGATACGGTCTCTTTAATGCACCCCAACAGCTCTTTATATTTTGGTCTATTTCGAAACAGGGTCAGGCGTTTCGAAACGGTTGGTTGCAGACCGCATTTATGGAGGGAAGATAACATCCCAACGGCTCTATTGATGAATGCAACAACCACAACGGCTAGAATTCAATGAGAAGGTATAAAAGGGACCTCTAAAAGCTTCAGCAACAACTATTGATCCTAAAGCAAACATCCAAACATCAAATCCAAGCATTTGTGCCTAAATCCCATTACTGTCTTGTAACCCCAATTGTATTTTTCATTCTTATCATTTCAATTGGGTTGAGCGCTTGTAATTGAGCTATATTGTGTATTGTGAGATACTTGTTTTAGCCAACAACTTTTTTGTTTCTATTGTGTGAGGATTGGGTCAAATTTTGGGTAGAAAATTTGACCGAAATTGTAACGGTTACCTCCTTAGCGTAGAAAAGGGGAAGAGCAATTAGTGGAATTGTTGCAAATCCTTAGTGAAGCTAAGGTAGTGGATGTAGAGTTCGATTGGAACTTGAACCACTCTAAAATTCCTTGTATACCATTTTTATTTGTCAATTCCACCTCCAAAAACTTTAAAAATTCAATTCACCCCACTTGGTTTATTTCGATCATTTGATCCACTCAACAATTGGTATCCGAGTCTACCTCTTTGAAGGATTAACAACCACTGGAGGAGTTCCTAGGAAGAGTGTGATCATCCAAAAATCAAGATATGGCATCTACCTCCGGTTCTAGCTTGTACGAGTCTCAATCCACTACAAAACCACCTTTCTTCAATGGTGACAACTATCCATTTTGGAAGAGTCGGATGCAGCTCTTCATCAAGTCCAACGATTACTTGGTTTGGGAAGTCATTGAAGATGGTCTCTACATTCCATTAAAGCAAGATAATGAGGGAAAGACGATTTTGAAGAAAAAGATGGAGATGAGTGAAGAAGAGAGGAAGAAAATCCAAATAAATGACAAAGCTCTTCACATGATCTTTTGTTCTTTTGGTCCCGACATCTACTCCAAAGTTTCCTCCATTGAGAGTGCCAAGGAAGTGTGGGATACTCTTGAGACCACCTATGAAGGAACCAATGATGTGAAGGAAACCAAGATTGGAATTCTCAATCTTAGCTATGGGAATTTCAAGATGGAGCCCGACGAAACGGTGTCCAAGATGTTTGATCGCTTCTCAACCATAGTTAATGGGCTTAAGGGATATGGAGAGACTATACCGGAAGACAAGCTTGTCCGAAAGCTACTCTACTCACTTCCCGGATCTTGGGATGGGAAGAGAACCGCCATCATAGAGGCCAAAAACTTGAAGACTCTAAAACTTGATGAGCTAGTGGGTTCTCTCCTTACTCATGAGATTATGAAGCAAGGAAGGGAAGAAGAAAAGAAGAAGGAAGAGACAAGAGTAGAGAAGCTAGAGGTGGAAAAGAAGAAGAAAATGGGAATACCTCTCAAAGCTTCATTACTTGAGGAGAGCTCTTCTAGTGAGGAGGATGAGTTAGAAGAATTAGCTATGATAGCCAAAAGATTCTCACGCTTTATGAGGTCCAACCGAGGAAGGAAAATTCAAAGAAAGATGGACTTCAAAGGTAAAAACAATAAAGAAGTGAAGGATCAAATCATTTGCTTCGAGTGCAATAAGCCCGGTCAAATTCGTTCGGAGTGCCCTCACCTCAAGAAGAAGGGCTTTGAGAAGAAGAAGAAGCTCAAAGCCAAGCTTGCTACTTGGAGTGATGAGGAGTCATCCGAGAATGACGAACAAGAAGTGGCCAACCTTTGCCTCATGGCAGTTGAGGAGGATTCCTCCATGGTAACCTCTAACTCATCATCTTTTGATTTTACATATGATGAATTAAATGATGCATATGATGAGTTGCAAGAGGTTTATGATGAATTCGTTGAGAAATACAAGGAGTCGGTCATTAGGAATAAGAAAATTATTTCGGAATTAAATGATAAAAATGACTCACTTTCTCAAGCTAATTTAAAATTCGAGAAAAATATTTTAGGGTTGAAAGATGAACTTAAATTTTTTCAAGATGAAAATGTTGACCTAAATAATCTTCTTTCTCAATGCAATATTGAACACCAAAAGGTGTTAGATGAGCTTAACAAGCTCAAAGAGTCTTTAAAATATGTTGGTAATGTGAAGCATGAAAAAGGTGAATCTTCTAAAACAATCCAACCTAGGAAAAAGACTAGTAACTACAAACAAAGTAGCTTTCCTAGACATAGTAGGACTAAAAAGATTAGAAGTGTATGAGTTCCTAAAGAACTTGTAAAATCTAATAATGTTGTTGCTATGTCACCTTGGATTCCTAAGGGAACCAAGTTATTAGAAGATAACACTCGTGGACCCAAAATGATTTGGGTACCAAAATCAAAAGTTTAATATCTTTGTTTGTAGGGGGCATTGCTATAAGGCCAAAGCACAAAGTCAAAACTCATGGTACCTTGATAGTGGATACTCGAGGCATATGTCTGGAGACAAGAGTAGATTCATGGATTTAAAGCCAAAAAGTGGAGGAGTGGTGACATTTGGTGACAACTCCAAAGGCCATATTAAAGGTATTGGCTACACTCTACCATTCTTATTTAAAATGTCTTGTATGTCGATGGTCTTAAACATAATTTGTTGAGTATAAGCCAATTATGTATTAAAGGATTTAATGTTTTATTTGATAAAAATGGATGCAAAATTGTTGACATCAAATCTAATAACATTATGCCCATAGGTCATCGCATAGGTAACATTTACATGGTGCATTTAGATGACATACATTCATCTCATGCATGTTTATTAGCTCAAAATGAAAATGATGCATGGTTATGGCATAGGAAACTAGGACATGCTAGCATTAGTGTTTTAGAAAAATTAGTTTCCCTTGATCTAGTTAGAGGTTTACCCAAGATTAAGTTCTCAAACGATAAAATTTGTGATACATGCTCTAAGGGTAAACAACATAAGTCTTCCTTTAAATCAATTAATGATGTTTCTACAAGTAAGTGTTTACAACTTATCCATATGGATTTATTTGAGCCAATTAGGACTACGAGCTTGGGTTGTAAATCTTATGCATTTGTTCTTGTTGATGATTTTTCTAGATTTACCTGAGTTCTATTTTTAAGTACTAAAGATGAGGCTTTAGAAAAATTCATCACATTTTCAAAACTAACACAAAATGATCTTGAACTTAGAATTTCTCATATTACAAGTGATCATGGAACCGAATTTCAAAATTTAGGGTTTGAAGAGTTTTTAAATGAAAATGGTATTAGCCATAATTTTTCGGCTGCTCGAACTCCTCAACAAAATGGGGTAGTTGAGAGGAAAAATAGAACTTTACAAGAAATGGCTAGAACCATGCTTTATGAAAACAATTTACCTAAATATTTTTGGGCGGAAGTCACAAACACCACTTGCTACATTGTAAATCGAGTAATGATTAGGCCAATTTTAAAGAAAACACCATATGAGATTTTAAAATCTAAAAAGCCTAACATTAGCTATTTTCATTCATTTGGTTGCAAGTGTTTTGTTTTAAATAATGGAAAAGACAACTTAGGTAAATTTGATGCAAAAAGTGATGAAGCTATTTTCATAGGATATTCTCTAACCTTTAAAGCCTATCGTGCATTTAACAATTGAACTTTAGTAGTAGAAGAATCTATACATGTTGTATTCGATGATAACCTCCTTCCAAGGAAGGATTCTTGTGATGATGATGATGTAGGAATCATAAATGCCTTTGATGGAGGACAAACTTCAAAGGTGGATGAGACTCCATCAAAAGAAGAGGATACACAAGATCCACCTCTTGAAGCCTTGAAGGACTTGGCTCTTGAGGAAAAGGAAGTGAGCTACCCAAGGGAGTTCAACTATGTCAAAGATGGTGAAATCTTGGGTGATCCATCCAAGGGGGTAACCACTCGATCTTCTCTTAAACTTATGAATCATGTTGCATTTATCTCATGCATAGAGCCTAAGAATATAAAAGAAGAGTTAAATCAATTTGAAAGATGATTTTTGGATTATGGCTATGTAAGAAAAGTTAAATCAATTTCAGAGAAGTAATGTTTGGACATTAGTTGATAGGCCTAGTAATCAATCTACTATAGGAACTAAATGGGTCTTTAGGAACAAACTAGATGAGAGTGGTAACATTGTGAGAAACAAAGCTAGACTAGTAGCACAAGGTTACACTCAAGAAGAGGGAATTGATTTTGATGAAACCTACGCACCCGTAGCTAGAATGGAAGCCATTAGGATGTTGCTTGCATATGCATGTTATCATGATTTCAAGCTTTTTCAAATGGATGTTAAAAGCGCATTTTTAAATGGTTTTATAAATGAGGGAGTGTATGTGGAACAACCACCGAGTTTTGAAGACTCAAAATTTCTGAATCATGTTTTCAAACTTACTAAAGCTCTTTATGGTTTAAAACTAGCTCCTATAGCTTGGTATGAAAGACTTTCAAACTTTTTAATTGAAAAAGGTTTTGAAAAAGGTAAGGTGGACAACAAACTTTTCATAAAAATGTATAAAAATTACATCTTAATAGTACAAATTTATGTTGATCATATTATTTTTGGTTCTACTAACGAATGTCATTGCAAAGAGTTTGCTAAGCTAATGCAGGGTGAATTCGAGATGAGCATGATGGGGGAGCTCTCATTCTTTTTTTTGGACTCCAAATCAAGCAAAGGAAGGATGGCACCTTCATCAATCAAGCAAAGTACATCAAGGATATGCTCAAGAAGTTTGGCTTAGAGAATGCAAAGCCTCAAGCCACACCTATGAGCTCATCTACAAAGCTTGACAAAGATGAAGGAGGTAAGTGTGTTGACTCTAAGCTTTACCGTTCTATGATTGGATCATTGCTTTACCTTACCGCAAGTAGACCAGATATCTTGTTTAGTGTTTGCTTGTGTGCTAGGTTTCAGGCTAGTCCTAGAGAGTCTCACCTTATAGCCGTTAAGAGAATCTTTAGCTACCTTAGAGATACTCCTTGTCTAGGTCTTTGGTACCTTAGAGACTCAACCTTCAACCTTCATGCTTATTCGGATGCGGATTATGGGGGGTGTAAAATCGATAGGAAGAGTACTTCGAGAACTTGTCTATTCCTAGGTAGTATGCTCATATCTTGGTTCTCTAAGAAACAAAATAGTGCAGCCTTATCTACCACCGAAGCTGAGTACATATCCTTAGGGAGTTGTTGTGCTCAAGTCCTTTGGATGAAGCAACAACTCTTAGATTATGGTATTAAAGTTGAAACCATACCCCTTAAGTTTGATAACACTAGTGCCATATGTTTGACAAAAAATCTCATCCAACACTCTAGAACCAAACATATAGAAATAAGGCATCATTTCATTAGAGATCATGTCCTTAAGGAAGATGTTGTTATAGAGTATGTTGACACCTTAAATCAATTAGCAGACATCTTTACAAAACATTCAGATAAAGAGCGTTTTTGGTCCCTTAGGAGAGAGTTAGGTCTAACTAGCCTATCTTGACCTTTTAGGTCCTCTTTTGTGCTTAAAATTGCTTGATCTTGTGAAAGTGCATGTTTGTGTGTTGTAACTCTTGAAAATATCCAAGCTTATAGTTAGGGGGAGTATGTTTAGGTTTGCACATGTTATTCCTGCTCATTCATGTCATTCATGCAAATTAGGCCTTCAAAAATTTCATTTTTCTGCACTTTTAGAGCCTCATCTGCACTTCCAGGCCCATGTGTCTCGAAACGGGTCCACCTGTTTCGATACGGATGCCTTAAAATTTCATCTGAGAGAAGGGTGTTTTGAAAAACCTTCCAAGGATTTCGAAACGTTTTTGCTACTGCTAAGGGGTGTATCGAAACGTGTTTCGATACGAGTCAACGTGGGTTCGATACAGTCAAAGCCGTATCGAAATGGTTAGCTGAACTTGAAAAGTCAGTCAACTCTCGGTGCCCGCCTTTCGGAATGGTCGAAACCTGTTCCGAAACGGGTTAGCCGACAGCTTTATAGAGGGCTTTTAATGATAAAGTTTTACTTTAATTAAAATTCCCTCAAACCCTAAAAACCCTAAAACAATTTTCCCTATAAAACCCTCTAAACCTCATTGTTTTTCATCAAATCTTAAAGGTTTTTACTCTTAAACACAAGTCTAAGCAAGTATCAATAATCTTGTGCAAGGATTTCCATCTATTCATCCAAAATCCCAATTTAAGGTATATTTTCATCTTTTTCTTTTTCCTTAAATTTGTATCCGAATCCTAGGCTAGAAAATTTTAATTTTGTATAGTTTATGTGTTTTGATACTTGGGTTTTTCAAATCTTGTAAAAAAAATTCAAAATCTTCAAATTTTTTATTCGAATATATTGTTTTTGATTCGTCTTTTTTTCTGTTTTTTTAAATTGTTTTTCTCTTAATTTTTTTTGTTTTGTTTCTTTGTTCTTAAATTTTTTTTAAACCTAAGTGGGATTTGCCATTCGATTGAATTAAGGAATTTCATGCATACACTTCAAATTTTTTTAAATTGCTTGCTTTATGTTTTTAGGATTTTTTCAATGGATCCCGCTAACAAGAAACGCAAGGCATCTCAATCGGCTGAAGCCTCAAATCAAGCCGCTATCTGTCCCAACCCTACTCAACGTTTTCTCAAGAGTCTCAAAACTCTCGCTATGAAGGAGCGTTTCCAATATGTCAAGACGTTTGACGTTCGCCCGTGAGCGAGTTGTTGACATGTCGTTTCTTGACTCCGAGCGCTTTCTCTTCAGTTATCTCCACCGTTTACAAGAATGGAGCTTCTTTGAATTCTTGAGTATCTCGGATATTTGCTACAAGAACATGGTTCTTATCTTCTACTCTAATGCCCAACTCTTTAACAATGAAGACAACTCTGAATTTGTTCGCATTGAGTCTCAGATCGTGGGAAAGAAGATTGTCATTGACTTACCTTATTTAGAGACTACTTTTGGTCTTAAGAACGAAGGAATCGCGGAAGAGGCTCATTTTGGTTCTCACACCGGTTCAGCGCTTGCCTTGGATGCTCACAATAGATTCCTCCACTTGATGGTCTCGTGGTTTATTCGCCCCTCTGAAGGTAAACTTTCTCACGTTTGTCAAGTAGATTATTTTTGGCTTGAATGTTTTCGTCGTCGAGAATGCCCTAATCTTGTTAAGATCATGTTTGCCGAGATGGTGAATAATGTTAAGCTCCGTGACACCGATGCGCTCAAGTCTTTCACTTATGGGACTGTTTTGAGTTATATTTTTGGAGAGCTTAATCTTGATTGCACCTATGACTCACCGGAACCCCGCAAGCAAAAACTTCGTGAATCTTCTCTTCGCAAGTCCGGATTTCATTACATCAACAATGGCCAATGGGAACGTGTTGATAGGGAAGCACCTCCACCTCAAGTTGAACCTCAACCACAAGCTCTGGTTGCTAACAATGAAGCTCTCACGGCTTTTCTTACCGAGCGGTTCAACACATTGGACACTAACATGTCTAGGGGTTTTGGTGCTATCAATACTCGCTTGCAATCCATGGAGGATCGTCTCCTTGCAAATGAGAATTGACTCATATGTCTTTCTCCGCCTTTTATGGCCAATGGATGGATTTTCGTAGCGCTCAAGCTAAGGACGATGATGATTCCATGGATGATAATGGTGACGACGACGAGGCTTAGGATTCTCATGTCATCTCATATTAGCTATTCATATTAGGACTAAGATTGCATCTTTATTTCCTTTATATTTCATGAACCTATGCTTTGCTTATTTTTTGGGATTAAGCTTTGAACTTATTGTTTAAGATTTATGTTTTAGATATTTGAATTCTATGAATTAATATTATGTTGCTTATTGATTATTGCTTTTAACCTTATCTCTTCTCTTTGAGCCTTGTTTATTATTTTTGATCTAACAAAAAGGGGGAGAAGTAATCTAAGAGCCAAAATTCGTTTTAAGTGTTTTTTAACTTGGATTTAAATTTTTTTTAACTTTAAAACCCATGTTAAATTGAGGGGGAGTTAGAATATATTCTAAATTTTCAAAACTCTTAAAAATTCTAACTTTGGTTTTGTTATATCAAAAAGGGGGAGATTGTGAAACCGATAATTTGATTTTGATATAACTAAAGAATTTAAGGACTAAATTGAAAATGTGAAAACGAATTTTTAAGTCCTCAAACCTCTCAATATGTTTAAAAGAAAATGCCTAAGTTAAAAACTAATTTTATCAAAACTTTTCTAAGTGTTCTTGAAGCGAAAACAGTTTTTTTCGAGTTTCCGTTTCGGAACGGCCTAAGGCGTTACGAAACGAGTTTCAAAACGGCTTAAGAACATCGAGACACCTTATCGAAACGACATCCAACGTTTTGAAATGGTCTTCAAGTCAGATTTAAAAATATGACCATTGAAAATTTTTAACTGATTTTAAACAAGTCGTTAAGGCGTATCGAAACGATTTCAAGTCGTTTCGATACAGGCCGTGACATTGACAAAAATGTTTCGAAATGATTCTTAGCGTATCGAAACAAGCTTAACCGTTTCAATTCGGTCTCTTTAATGCACCGCAACAACTCTTTCTATTTTGGTCTGTTTCGAAACAGCATCGGGCGTTTCGAAACAGCATTGGGAAGATAACATCCCAACGGCTCTATTGATGAATGCAACAACCACAACGGCTAGAATTCAATGGGAAGATATAAAAGGGGCCTCTAAAAGCTTCAGCAACAACTATTTATCCTAAAGCAAACATCCAAACATCAAATTCAACCATTTGTGCCTAAATCCCATTATTGTCTTGTAACCCCAATTGTATTTTTCATTCTTACTATTTCAATTGGGTTGAATGCTTGTAATTGGGCTATATTGGGTATTGAGAGATACTTGTTTTAGCCAACAACTTCTTTGTTTCTATTGTGTGAGGATTGAGTCAAATTTTGGGTAAAAAATTTGAACGAAAATGTAACGGTTACCTTTTTAGCCTAGAAAAGGGGAAGAGCAATGAGTGGAATTGTTACAAATCCTTAGTGAAGCTAAGGTAGTGGATGTAGAGTTCGATTGGAACTTAAACCACTCTAAAATTCCTTGCCTACCATTTTTATTTGTCAATTCCACCTCCAAAAACTTTAAAAATCCAATTCACCCCCTCTTGGTTTATTTCGATCATCCGATCCACTCAACAATTCTTAATCAATTCCTCATCAAATCCACTTGATTTCTACATTGAATTTTCAAGAAAACTTGCCCAAATCAAGGAGAAATCATCCATTAGAGGTAAGCTTCGTCCTTCTCCTCTAATGATCAGTTCTTTATTGAAATTCCCAAGTTATCAATCCTTTATTAATGATTTTTAAGTGGTTTTAATGTTAGAAACAAGAAATTGTCTTAAAACTCATGATTTTGGAAGAGATCTTGAAGATTTTCGTGGTGAATGATTGGGCTCTGTTTTGATATGATTTTCGAATGTATTTTGGATATTAAATGATGTTACAAATGAGGTTTTATCAATCAAATCCCGAATAGGTTTGTTTTCCTAAGTTTTGCTTGTTAGAATGATGGTTTTTGGGGTGATTTTGGTGTTCTGTCATAGCTGGAGATATAAGGACGTGGTTGTGTTGGTTTTTTATGTTAATTGATGTCCAGAAAAGATTAGAAGTGATGGATCTTGGCTGGGTTGGGTTTTGGAAGAGTTTGGAGGTGTTTTCGGGAGTGTTTTGTAGCCGAAATGTGGTTTTTGTGTAGAGCAGCGAGATTAGGTGTGTGGCTGATGATTTCAATGGATGATGATGCATTAATCCTCAGCTCTTATGTGTTTCAAATAGGGGAGACATCTTCGGAGACCTTTGGAGTTGATCCGGAAGCTTAGATAGCGTTTCAGCGAGCAAGTGAAACGTAATCGGTGAGTGCGTATGGTTTTAGAAGTCCTTGAGGGACAAATAATCAAGGTTTGGGGATTTAGGAAAGGTTTGAAACACCTTCCAAAGTCCGGAAGTAAGTATTGGCTAGTTTGCTCTCTTGAGTGTGGTTATTGCCCCTAAAATGCTTTTACATGCTCATGGTTTGAGATAGATAAATTCCTACTGTTTTTATGCATATTTTTAAGCATGAGATGATGCTTGAAATGATTTAATGAAGAAACATGTTGCATAATTGAGATTTGAGCTTTTATGTTAAAGCATACCAAATGTAATTGTTGCATGAAAAACAGTAGGTGAGATGATGTTTTAACATAATATATTCGCATAGATGTTGAGATACTTACCGGATATAATTGATCGATCAATAGGATGAGAGTGCACTATAGACTAAAAATTCGTACGTGCTCTTTGGTTAAGCCAAAGGGAGAGAACCGATGATGGGTATTCTGTAACACCCCAATTTTGGGCTTAGAAGTTTTGGGTTTGGACCGGTTCGGTCGAAGTGCGGTTCGAATATATACAAGTGATTTTTAGGAAAGCCTAGTTTGGGTTGCATTAAAAATATGGAAAAATGTCTTAAAATCATCTTTTATTATATATAAGAGAATGATGGAATCGATTTTACAAAATGAGGTTTGGAAGAGTGACATTTTGGGTTAGTGACCAAAATGTAATTTTTGAAAACTGGGTGACTGTTTTAAAAAGGATTGAAACTTTGAATCTTTAAGGAGCTATTTACCCAATAGGAGTTTCTCCAGATTTTTCTTAAATAATAAAGGTTTAATTAATGGTTTTTAAATAAAAGTAAAAGGGAGGGAAGATATTTTGGCATTTTCCAACTAACTTTTCCAAATTCCCATTTTCCTTTTCTCTCATCTTTTCTCTCAAACCAAACACATTCTCCAGCACATTTTCCCTCTGATTTTGACATCCAAATATGAGATTGCAACCCTCTTTTGATCTCTAATCATCTCTTCAACAAAACCTTAGCATTTGCTATTTGGATTTTCAAGAATCTTGGTTCCAAAAAGGGAGAAACTCAAGTTTAGAGGTATGAACGTCCTTCTCCTCTAAATTCTCAGTTCTTTACTGAAATTCCCAAGTTCTCAATCCTTGAATTGTGTTTTGTTAAAGGTTTTGCAAATGTATTCTTGATCTTGGCTTTAAAATGCAAGATTTGGTTAGTTTTGATGAATTTTCGTATGATCTAATTGGGCATTGTTTTGAGATGTCTTTTTGATGTTAAATGAATGTATAATTGATTAGAAATTGAGTTTGATCAATGCAATCCCGGATAGGTTGATTTTCCTAAGTTTTGCTTGAGTTTTTTGTTGTTTTTGGAGTGATTTTGATGATTTGTTGTTGCTGGAGGTATAAGGACGTGGTTGGGATCATTTTGGATGTTAATTGATGTTTATAATTGGTTAGAAGAGATGGATCTTGGCTGGGTTAAGTTTTGGAAGTGTTTGGAGGTGATTTCGGTTGTGTTTGGTAGCCGAAATGTTGGATTTGCAAAGAGCAGCGAGTTTAGGTGTGTTGCTGGTGTTTTTAATGCATAATGATGCATTAATCCTCTGTTGTTATGTGCTTGAAACAGGGGAGAATGATACGTGAGCAATAGAGGTGGCGTTGAAGGTTTCGGGTGCTTGGAAGGCTTGTTGGCTAGCCTAGTTTTGTGTATCGGTGAGTGAAGTTGGGTTTTCGGCTTTAAAACCAAGGTTTGAAGGTTTTGGGAGCTTATTTTAAGTCTAAACAACTTAGCTAAACTAAAGAGTAAGTAAATGGAATTTCTCTCTTGGTTTGTGTATGAATTGGTTTTTAAAGCACTTGTGATTGTTGGATGCAATGCATGTGATTTGCATGTTTTAAATTCTGTTTTGAAAGCATATTTTTGCATGGTTTAATGCTGGTTTTGAAATCCATGTGTGAAGGAGGCTCAAGGTAAGAGTTCCTTGGCTTTGTACATTGGAATTGTGGAATTGATGCATAGTGTTGCATGTTGTCTAATGGCTTTGTTGAATGCTTCAAAAACAGTGAATTGATGATGGTAATTGGTGATTTTGGCATTTTGGTTATGCTTGTAAAACAATGGATTAATGTGGTAAGAAGGTTATATTGGCAAGTGATGTAATTGGCTCTTGGTTACTTTAATCGGATATAGTTAGCCGGCTATAGGATTGGGTGCACCGTGAATAAAGTCGCCTTGGATGTGGAGTGGTTGTGAGTGAACCGGTAACTCCATCCAAGTACACTAACGAGATGGTTAAGAACACCATGGTGGTTAAAATTCCATGGGTGGGTCTTGTGTTAAGGTCATAATGGTGGTTAAAATTCCATTTGAGGACCTTGTGTAAGCAAAGGTCATAATGGTGGTTAAAATTCCATTTGGGGACCTTGTGCTTGTTAAGATCACAATGGTGGTGTAAAGTCCATGTGTGGATCTTGTGTTGTATGTCCCGGATCTCGTTAGTGATGTTATACAACTACCAATGGGTGATGTTAAGGTCATATGGTGTTTAAAATTCCATATGAGGACCTTGTGAATGTTAAGGCCATATGGTGGTTAAAATTCCATATGAGGACCTTGTGAATGTTAAGGTCATATGGTGGTTAAAATTCCATATGAGGACCTTGTGTAAGGTAAGGTCAAATGGTGGTTAAAATTCCATTTGGAGACCTTGAGATTGGTAGTGTGTATGAAGCGTGGGGACAACGCTTGTGATCCGCGTATCCGATTGAGTCTTGCGTTATGATGATTTGTGAATTATCACTTGGAAGCCAATATAAAGTTCTTGATTATGATGAAGCATGAGATGCTTGAAATGATGCATGGTTGCATGAGAAGTGTGTAATATTCTATGAATGCATGTTTTACTTGTTAGCTTGAACAAGTGTTTATTTTCTATTGAGAATGTTGCATTGTGTGCATGGAATCTCTTAAATGCATTGAAGTCTTGTGAAGGCTTGTTTTAAAGGCATGTGATGCAAATGTTGAGTTCGTGATTCAAGTGTTGCATTTGTTTAATGCATGCGTTTAATTGGAGGAGTAAGTGGTTTTCAAGGGTTCTTACTTTGAAAATGATTTTCAAGAATGAGGAAAGTATAATGTGAAGTGGAGGTGTTTTCCAAGGATTTTGTATTTAACTTTGCATATGATGTTCATGCATGGAATGGCTAAATTGATGGTTTTGCAAGGATGTGCTTTGGAGTGAGTTACTTAGCATTTCTAAGCTAAGGGTTGGTTTTCATGTTTGAGCAATGCATGAATTAAAGCATGTTGTTAAAAAGGGTTTTCAAACATTGCTTTGGTTTATTGAATTATGTTGTTCCTAAACGTGGTTTTATGACTCGCTGCATTGATGGTGTTTTGGTTTTGAGCATTCCTCACTAAGCATTATGTGCTTACGCTCCTTTTTGTCCATCAATGCAGATAATTGAAGTTGGAACAGCGAGAAGCAAGGGATTCAAGGAAAGCTCCACTTGAGATGTATGTCTCGGTTAATAGTTATAGATAATATAGGCAATGGGGGGAGAATCTCTTATGTTGATGTTTAATGAGTTTGTGTATGATGGACACGTATGGTTTATGTTTTTAAACTATGTGGTTTAACGCTTGCAACGTTTGAATCTTCTTATTCTTAAGTCGATATGATATGCTTCTTGTTTTAAAAGCATGAATGAGTATTAGATGTGTTGAATGAGTTGGTGCACCTAGGGGTGGTCTTGTATCTAGATTTTGATGCAAT
Source organism: Hibiscus tridactylites (assembly GCA_958450335.1). Lineage (NCBI taxonomy): Eukaryota > Viridiplantae > Streptophyta > Magnoliopsida > Malvales > Malvaceae > Hibiscus > Hibiscus tridactylites. The sequence goes on from OY288272.1 coordinate 70,500,083, forward strand.
TATGTTCCTTGATTGTTGGATGATTTGCTGGTGTGATTTGATTGCCTTTGGAGCATGTTTGATGGGTCAAATGTGTGATAAACCAGCAAAATTTCTGCAATCTGGGCAGCCTGTTTCGGAACAGGAGCTATCTTATCGGAACGGAGGGCCTGAAATGGCTTAGGCGTTCCGAAACGGGTAGAACCGTTCCGGAACGGTTTTGCCACTGCCAGGCTCTGTTTCGGAACTGGTTTCGGAACGGTCCCGCGTTTCGGAACGGGTCCTCCCTGTTCCGAAACACCCGACCGTTGGGCACTGAAATTGTTGGTTAAATGTTTTGAAAACCTTGCGTTTTGGTCCTGAACTTTGTATATGCAATTGAATGAGTTTGAGGAGTCCGTTTGAGCTAAAATTTGGCAGAGAAGCATGAAACATAACTAATTTCATATTGGTAACTCAAAAGTTGGTTAAGCCCCTGTAATTTCCAGAATTTACGTTTTGGTCCCTAAATTCATGTTTTGTGCAATCGAGTCCATAAATGTTTTCTGATTGCGATGGCCTTTGAGTATGCTGATTGCATGACCATATCTAGGGTTAATGTGCATTTAGATAAGATTAAAAATAAAAAAAGCGTCGTTAATCAAGGTTGACTTTCGGGTTGACTTTGGTTTTCCCCGTGTAAACTTCTTAATTCGGGTCAACCGTCTAGGCTGGGTTAAGGGGGTTACATTTGGTGGTATCAGAGCTGAGTTGCGAATGCTTTGGGGAAATGGTTAGTTGTTGTAATGTGTGTTTAATGATAATTCTGATGTGTGGTTGAAAGTCAGTTGGAATGCGTGTTTTTTTAAGCGAATTGTTGATGTTTTAAGCATGCTTTTTGGTTATGAATCTTCATTGAGCTAATGTGGATTTGTGCTGATGTTACGCTGGTGTTGTGAGCTGATTTTATGAATGATGAAAGTGTAATGGGTATGATATGTTGATGCTATGCTGTTGCGAGTGGATGTTGTTTGATGAGAGCATGATCAAAATATGTTGTTTGATATGCTTGATGTTGTGATATCCATGTTTTATTGACTGTTATGTCATGTAAAAGGGAGAGAATTTGGGATACCCATTGCCTTATTATTATAGCTATTGTGTTATATTGGAATTGGAGTCTTGAATCCTTGCCTACAGCTGGTCTGATCGATTTGTTTTTTTTGTTATGATTGTTGTTGTTAATAGCATGGTGAAATCGATGAGAGAGTGGCAGTTAGGTGAGATGGTTGCTGCTTTAGAGCAGGTTGTTAAGGCGTGGAATTCACCTTTTAATGGAGGTGTTTCGTCTCCGTCTTCTGTGCCTGGAGTTGAGGTAGTGAGGCAGGAGGAAGAAGCTGGTTCTGTGATGAAGAGTTCACCACCTATAGTTCAAGAGGTGTTGGGAACATCTCAGGCTGTGGCAATAGTAAGGTCTGTAGACGTGCCGACTGTGGGATGTGCGGGTTTGTCGAAACATCGGTTATATGATTTGGGAGCTGTGGAGTATCATGGTTCGACACCTGAGACGTTCGAGGCCTGGTTGGCCAGTGTAATTCTGATTTTGGATCAGGAAGGTTGTGACTATGCTTGTAAGCTGGGAAGTGTTGTCTCATTGATGTTGGAGGATGCTTGTGCCTGGTGGACATCTGTGGCGGTGGCATCGCACGTCCAAGATATTGATTAGGACTTCTTTGTGTCTGCCTTTTATGAAAGGTACCTTGGAGAGAAATTCCCAAGGGGTAAGCAATGTAAGGGTGTGGTTTCTGTTTATGAAGGTGGGAAAAGCTTAAGCGAGAGAGTTGTGGATACTGACCTCGGGAGCGGTCAGCGTAAGAGGCTACATGATAGAAGGTTTGGCTTGAATCGAAGCTTGGATGGTAGTGCAGATTTGGGACAAGTGCTGCTTGATCAAGGAGTGGAAGCTTAGTTACCGGTGTGTGACCGTTGTGGAAGGCGCCATGTTGGAGGTTGTTGGGGCGCAGGTGCTTGTTGGAACTGTGGTTCTAAGGAACATGTGAAGCGAGATTGTCCTCAAGTGGTGAGATCAGCTTCAGTGGTAACAGAGGGGTTTCTGAAGGGCCGTGGGCACGGCCGAGACAAGGTTCGAAGGTGGCAGGAAGAGCAGAAAGTTGTGAGGAGCTTGGAAAGTGAAATCTGTTGGAATTGTGGGTCTGTTGGACATTTGAGACGTAATTGTTTGAAGTTGACTCGTGGAAGTCAAGGTTCTTTACCGCAAGGAGATGGTGATGACCTTAGTGTGTTAGCTGATGCTGCAGCGGTGCGGCTGGAGAATGATGGTTCTACGAGGAAGAGAGCTTGTCTGTTGAAGCTCCAGGGCAGTGATGTGTTTTCAGGTAACCTTGTTAAGTATACTTTGCTCTAGTATCCTAAGTTTGGTTTCAGTTGGTATTTCCTTGCGTAGTGGGTATGGTCTCGTTGCTAGCATGTTGGGGTATTAGTTGTTGTTGTTTTGGAAACAACTTTAGTGTGAAGAGGGCATTAGTGAGTATCTTGTGAATATTGGGTTGCTAGAATGATGGGGTTGGTCAAGTTGGAAGTGAGATAGGAGGTTGTTTTAGGGCGGACTCTGAGGATGTTATTGGTGGGTGTGAACCTACATACATGCACAGTTAAAATCATTTGTTATATGCTATATTATATATGTACTGGTCCATGCATACATGTGACATGACATTAGAGGTTTTGCATACATGTACATCAGGCATTGGTAGGGCATATAAGTGACCATGCATACGAACGTTCACACTCGCTAATAGCTAGTCGGGTCCGTTAGTGTTGTAATAGTGTTAGGTTGGATGATGGGTTTTAAAAGTTGTTTTGGTGCTGGGTGAATGTTAGAAGTAATGGAGGGTATTAAGCGAGTTGTCAGTAATAGTGAGTGCGGTATAGCATGTTGGTAGAAGGAAAGTGTTTGGCGCTTAATGAGTTTAGTGGTGTAGTGGTGAGGAGATTACTGGTTGAAGATAGAATCGGTCAAGTGGTTTTGAGTTGCTAGTAGAAGTGGTAGTTCCTTGGAGTTAAGTGATGTTGCAGGTTTGTGGATGTGTTTCCAAAGTGCTGAGGTAACTTGGCATTGATGTTGTAGTAGAAGGGTTGTTTATGTAGGTGAGGGTTTGTAGCAACCTTCGAAGAGTTGAGAAGATGTTGTGTATGTGTGGAATGGGCGGTGTCCTGGTAAGGCAAGTGTTGTAGTCAAGGCTTGAATGGAAAAGCAATGTAAGTTCAAGGGCCATTGTTGGTTGGACGGGTTCTTGTGAGAAGTGGTTGGCTGGTTGTGTTTAAGTAAATTCCGTCTGAAGACAACTGGTGGTGTATGGAACGGCTGGGGGAGTCAAGGTTGGGGCTTTGTGATGTGATTTTCGGATGTTAGGTGAGTAGTCTTGGTGAATCGTAATGGTAATGATAGCGGCGGATGTGAAGGAATGTCAACAATACGTTGAGAAATTTGGGTAAGCAGTTGATGCTTAAAAATTTTTGCTGGTTGTGGTAGTCTTTGAAAGAGGTTGAGTAGTTTGCAAGGAGTTTTAGAAGCAGTGAAGGTTGTGGTTTACATGGTGGCTGAACTGGATTGGTTGGTGTCACTGCGTGAACAAGTTTTGGAAGTTATGAGTTAAGGTGGTGTATGCTGCAATAGGTTGGAGGTTCTTCAGGTTGTTGTTGGTGCTATGTGCAGTTCGGAAGTGTGAAAGGATAAGGTGTGGTTAGCATCTGAGTGTTTTGGGAATTCGTGAACAGTATGTGGTGGTTAAGTCTCCTGTGTTGCCTTGTGGGTTGTTTTGAGAAGTTTGGTTGTGCTCTTTTTGCCTGTTGAAATTTCGAGGATGAAATTTCCTAAGAGGGGGAGAGTTGTAACACCCCAATTTTGGGCTTAGAAGTTTTGAGTTTGGACCGGTTCGGTCGAAGTGCGGTTCGAATATATAAAGGTGATTTTTAGGAAAGCCTAGTTCGGGTTGCATTAAAAATATGGAAAAATGTCTTAAAATCCTCTTTTATTATATATAAGAGAATGGTGGAATCAATTTTACAAAATGAGGTTTGGAAGAGTGACATTTTGGGTTAGTGACCAAAATGTAATTTTTGAAAACTGGGTGACTGTTTTAAAAAGGATTGAAACTTTGAATCTTTAAGGAGCTATTTACCCAATAGGAGTTTCTCCAGATTTTTCTTAAATAATAAAGGTTTAATTAATGGTTTTTAAATAAAAGTAAAAGGGATTGAAGATATTTTGGCATTTTCCAACTAACTTTTCCAAATTCCCATTTTCCTTTTCTCTCATCTTTTCTCTCAAACCAAACATATTCTCCAGCACATTTTCTCTCTGATTTTGACATCCAAATATGAGATTTCAATCCTCTTTTGATCTCTAATCATCTCTTCAACAAAACCTTAGCATTTGCTATTTGGATTTTCAAGAATCTTGGTTCCAAAAAGGGAGAAACTCAAGTTTAGAGGTATGAACGTCCTTCTCCTCTAAATTCTCAGTTCTTTACTGAAATTCCCAAGTTCTCAATCCTTGAATTGTGTTTTGTTAAAGGTTTTGCAAATGTATTCTTGATCTTGGCTTTAAAATGCAAGATTTGGTTAGTTTTGATGAATTTTCGTATGATCTGATTGGGCATTGTTTTGAGATGTCTTTTTGATGTTAAATGAATGTATAATTGATTAGAAATTGAGGTTTGATCAATGCAATCCCGGATAGGTTGATTTTCCTAAGTTTTGCTTGAGTTTTTTGTTGTTTTTGGAGTGATTTTGATGATTTGTTGTTGCTGGAGGTATAAGGACGTGGTTGGGATCATTTTGGATGTTAATTGATGTTTATAATTGGTTAGAAGAGATGGATCTTGGCTGGGTTAAGTTTTGGAAGTGTTTGGAGGTGATTTCGGTTGTGTTTGGTAGCCGAAATGTTGGATTTGCAAAGAGCAGCGAGTTTAGGTGTGTTGCTGGTGTTTTTAATGCATAATGATGCATTAATCCTCTGTTGTTATGTGCTTGAAACAGGGGAGAATGATACGTGAGCAATAGAGGTGGCGTTGAAGGTTTCGGGTGCTTGGAAGGCTTGTTGGCTAGCCTAGTTTTGTGTATCGGTGAGTGAAGTTGGGTTTTCGGCTTTAAAACCAAGGTTTGACGGTTTTGGGAGCTTAGTTTAAGTCTAAAAAACTTAGCTAAGCTCAAGAGTAAGTAAATGGAATTTCTCTCTTGGTTTGTGTATGAATTGGTTTTTAAAGCACTTGTGATTGTTGGATGCAATGCATGTGATTTGCATGTTTTAAATTCTGTTTTGAAAGCATATTTTAGCATGGTTTAATGCTGGTTTTGAAAGCCATGTGTGAAGGAGGCTCAATGTAAGAGTTCCTTGGCTTTGTACATTGGAATTGTGGAATTGATGCATAGTGTTGCATGTTGTTTAATAGCTTTGTTGAATGCTTCAAAAACAGTGAATTGATGATGGTAATTGGTGACTTTGGCATTTTGGTTATGCTTGTAAAACAATGGATTAATGTGGTAAGAAGGTTATATTGGCAAGTGATGTAATTGGCTCTTGGTTACTTTAATCGGATATAGTTAGCCGGCTATAGGATTGGGTACACCGTGAATAAAGTCGCCTTGGATGTGGAGTGGTTGTGAGTGAACCGGTAACTCCATCCAAGTACACTAACGAGATGGTTAAGAACACCATGGTGGTTAAAATTCCATGGGTGGGTCTTGTGTTAAGGTCATAATGGTGGTTAAAATTCCATTTGAGGACCTTGTGTAAGCAAAGGTCATAATGGTGGTTAAAATTCCATTTGGGGACCTTGTGCTTGTTAAGATCACAATGGTGGTGTAAAGTCCATGTGTGGATCTTGTGTTGTATGTCCCGGATCTCGTTAGTGATGTTATACAACTACCAATGGGTGATGTTAAGGTCATATGGTGGTTAAAATTCCATATGAGGACCTTGTGAATGTTAAGGCCATATGGTGGTTAAAATTCCATATGAGGACCTTGTGAATGTTAAGGTCATATGGTGGTTAAAATTCCATATGAGGACCTTGTGTAAGGTAAGGTCAAATGGTGGTTAAAATTCCATTTGGAGACCTTGAGATTGGTAGTGTGTATGAAGCGTGGGGACAACGCTTGTGATCCGCGTATCCGATTGAGTCTTGCGTTATGATGATTTGTGAATTATCACTTGGAAGCCAATATAAAGTTCTTGATTATGATGAAGCATGAGATGCTTGAAATGATGCATGGTTGCATGAGAAGTGTGTAATGTTCTATGAATGCATGTTTTACTTGTTAGCTTGAACAAGTGTTTATCTTCTATTGAGAATGTTGCATTGTGTGCATGGAATCTCTTAAATGCATTGAAGTCTTGTGAAGGCTTGTTTTAAAGGCATGTGATGCAAATGTTGAGTTCGTGATTCAAGTGTTGCATTTGTTTAATGCATGCGTTTAATTGGAGGAGTAAGTGGTTTTCAAGGGTTCTTACTTTGAAAATGATTTTCAAGAATGAGGAAAGTATAATGTGAAGTGGAGGTGTTTTCCAAGGATTTTGTATTTAACTTTGCATATGATGTTCATGCATGGAATGGCTAAATTGATGGTTTTGCAAGGATGTGCTTTGGAGTGAGTTACTTAGCATTTCTAAGCTAAGGGTTGGTTTTCATGTTTGAGCAATGCATGAATTAAAGCATGTTGTTAAAAAGGGTTTTCAAACATTGCTTTTGTTTATTGAATTATGTTGTTCCTAAACGTGGTTTTATGACTCGCTGCATTGATGGTGTTTTGGTTTTGAGCATTCCTCACTAAGCATTATGTGCTTAAGCTCCTTTTTGTCCATCAATGCAGATAATTGAAGTTGGAACAGCGAGAAGCAAGGGATTCAAGGAAAGCTCCACTTGAGATGTATGTCTCGGTTAATAGCTATATATAATAAAGGCAATGGGGGGAGAATCTCTTATGTTGATGTTTAATGAGTTTGTGTATGATTGACACGTATGGTTTATGTTTTTAATCTATGTGGTTTAACGCTTGCAACGTTTGAATCTTCTTATTCTTAAGTCGATATGATATGCTTCTTGTTTTAAAAGCATGAATGAGTATTAGATGTGTTGAATGAGTTGGTGCACCTAGGGGTGGTCTTGTATCTAGATTTTGATGCAATTATGTTCCTTGATTGTTGGATGATTTGCTGGTGTGATTTGATTGCCTTTGGAGCATGTTTGATGGGTCGAATGTGTGATAAACCAGCAAAATTTCTGTAATCTGGGCAGCCTGTTTCGGAATAGGAGCTACCGTATCGGAACGGAGGGCCTGAAATGGCTTAGGCGTTCCGAAACGGGTAGAACCGTTCCGGAACAGTTTTGCCACTGCCAGGCTCTGTTTCGGAACTGGTTTCGGAACGGTCCCGCGTTTCGGAACGGGTCCTCCCTGTTCCGAAACACCCGACCGTTGGGCACTGAAATTGTTGGTTAAATGTTTTGAAAACCTTGCGTTTTGGTCCTGAACTTTGCATATGCAATTGAATGAGTTTGAGGAGTCCGTTTGAGCTGAAATTTGGCAGAGAAGCATGAAACATGACTAATTTCATATTGGTAACTCAAAAAGTTGGTTAAGCCCTTGTAATTTCCAGAATTTACGTTTTGGTCCCTAAATTCATGTTTTGTGCAATCGAGTCCATAAATGTTTTTCTGATTGCGATGGTCTTTGAGTATGCTGATTGCATGACCATATCTAGGGTTAATGTGCATTTAGATAAGATTATAAAGAAAAAAAAAGGGTCGTTAATCAAGGTTGACTTTCGGGTTGACTTTGGTTTTCCCCGTGTAAACTTCTTAATTCGGGTCAACCGTCTAGGCCGGGTTAAGGGGGTTACATATTCCATCAGGTAGGACTTGGTGAAATACCCAAACTTTGTGGCGATGAGAGATTCTGCCATGTGAGTATGGTGATGTGAGATTCCATCGGAAACTATGTTGCTAAACGAGTGAGTACGGTGATGAGAGATGCCACCGGAAGTGTCTAGTGAGATGTCTGCATATCCGAGTAATAATGAGATGTGAAACGCCAATATAAAATATGTAATGATTTTTTATTCACATGTACCTTTGAAGAAACGATTTATGCAATGAGAAATGCATATTTTATTTGTATATGAAATGCTTAGTGTACAAGCATGAGTATGGCTTGGCCATGAATTTTTGCATTGGTTTAAATGCATGAGATAGAATGAGGGTACGTGTGTTTTCATGGAGAAGTTTCTTTGAATGGTTTTCAAGTATGAGATAGAATGAGCATGTGGTTTAAAAGCTTTTGAGAATGTGTTTTCAAGATATCCATTATTGTGTTGGTTTTCTTTAGAGCATGCCTCACTAAGCATTTGTGCTTATGCTCTCTCTTTTACCAATAATGCAGAAAATTGAGGTGTTTTTGGCATCAAAGAAGTTAAGCTCATCCAAGGAAGTTCAAGCTCATGTATGGTGATGTTTTCACACACTTTAGTTTTGATATAATGGCAATGGGAAACCAAGGATTTTTTTGGGAGATATGTTGAACTCCCTAAGGTTGTGGCATGTTATGTTGGCATGTTTGAGTTGTCATTGGCCTTGAATGTTTTTATTGAGGTTGGGTTGCTTATATTGGTTTCGTGACTGGGAAGCATGCCTGTAGACTATGTGAATTTGTGTTTGATGCTATGTTCGTGTTAGAATGTCCCAAATATGATCCTTATATTTGTAATGGTTTGCTGGTATGATTTGGGAGTCTTTAAGGCATGTTTCAGTCTGTTAAAGGATGAAAAACCAGCAATAGCTGCTATTTCTGGGCAGGGCATATCGAAACACCTGCTAGTGTTTCGAAACGGGGGCCTGGAATGGTCTTCGTGTTTCGAAACGCCTGAGGCTGTTTCGAAACAGTTTGGCTACTAGAATGTCATATTTCGGTACTGGTCTCAGGACATACCCGCGTACCGAAACGATCAACAACCGTTTCGATACAACGTTTCGGTACGATGGGTAGGCGTTTTGAAACGAGTGACCGTTGGACACAGATTTGAATTGTTCTGAGTCTTCATGCTTTACATTTTAGTCCTGAATGTTGTATTTGGAATTGCTTGAGCTTGTGATGTCTTTTTTAGATGAAATTTGGCAGAGAAGCATGTAACATGATTAATTTTATAATGGCAACCCTAAAATCAACGAAGACCCTCTAATTTACAAAAATTACATTTTGGTCCCTAATCTTATATAAAGTGCAATTGAGTCCCTAAATGATATCCGATCGCTGTGCCTTTTTCATTTATGTTTTGTTAGTACTCACTTAGGTTTAATATGTATTTAGAAAAGATTTAAATGAAAAAAAGGGTCGTTAATCAAGGTTGACTTTTGGGTTGACTTTGGTTTTCCCCGTGTAATCTTCGTAGTTCGAGTCAAGCGTCTAGGCCGGGCTAAGGGGGTTACATAGTTTGTTTGCAATGTACCTTTAACTCCCACGAAGCATGATGCCATATGGGCCATTATAGATCATTTCACAAAGTCAATTCATTTCATACCGGTTAGAATGGACTACGGTCTTCCTAAATTTGTTAACTTGTGCATCAAGGAAGTAATTTGACTCCACGGAGTACCCAAGTCTATCATCTCCAATCGAGATCCTCGATTTGCATCTTAGTTTTAGAGGACCTTACAAGAAGCTATGGGCACCAGAGTTAATCTTAGCACAACCTTTCACTCTCAATCTGACGGCCAATCAGAAAGGGTAATCCAGGTAATTACCGAAAGAATTTTCTATTGAAACCATAAAAAATATATATTGTTATTGAACCTTCTTATACAGATCTTGGAAGATATGATACGAGCATGCATCATTGACTTTTGTGAGACTTGGGAGAAATCCCTACCCTTTGTTGAGTTTTCCTACAGTAATAGTTATCAGGCATCAATCCAAATGGCCCCGTATGAAGCATTGTATTGTAGACAGTGTCAAACTCCATTGTGTTTGTCGGATCTTGGTGAGGGAAAGGTGTTAGGCTCTAACCAACTTTGGGAAACTGAAGAACAAGTTGCCATCATTCATGATCGTTTAAAGGCTACTTATGATCGGAAAAAGGCTTATGTCAATCTTAAAAGACGAGACATTGAGTATGAAGTTGTCGAAAAAGCTTTTCTTAATGTTTCACCGTGGAATAAGGTCTTCAGGTTTGGAAAGAAGGGGAAATTGAGTCCCCGATTCATTGGATCCTTTGAAATCATTGAAAGAGTTGGCCCTATGGCATATCGATTGCACTTACCCTCTGAATTGAGTAAAATCCATGACTTTTTTTTCATGTATCGATGCTCCGGATGTATCGTTCTGATCCTTCACACATCATTGAGCCTGAATCTACAGAAATTCATCCAAATTTGTCCTACGAGGAAGAACCGATGTAGATTCTTGCAAGAGAGGTCTAGAGGCTTCGCAACAAAATTGTACCGTTGGTTAAAGTGCTCTAGAGGATCCATAATATTGAAGAAGCTACATGGGAACCAGAAGAGACCATGAAACATCAATATCAACATCTCTTCGGTTCGGGTAAAAAATTCGAGGCCAAATTTTTCTTAAGGGGGGAGAGTTGTAACACCCCAAAATCATTGATATTTGACTCTTTATTCATGTTTTTGATTGAGGTTTTGTTATTGGTTTGATAAAATGGTGAAATCTTGTTAGAAAATATGGTTTTAATGTGATTTTTGGAGGAGTCTTGATTAGATCTGTTTGGGATGATTTCTAAACAAGTTTTAGAAGGTTTATGATGTTGAAATAGAGACTCAATCGTATTAATCCCGAAATACTTGGGATCTTTGGTTTTTTAAAGTGTTGTTAGTTGGGTTTTTGGGGTGTAATGTGAGATCTGAGTTGCTGGAGGTATAATGATGGTTTTAGGTTGTTTTTGGATGTTGATTTATGCTTAAAATGTGTTGGATGTGTTTGTTGATGGCTAGGTTGAGTTTGGAGATCAATTGATTGAGTTTTCAGTTGTTTCGAATGGGTAAATTGGTGCTTTAGAGCAGGGCTACGGGTTTTCTTTTGAGTGTTGGAGTTTTGGATGCATTATGATGCATTGAACTTCTGTTTTAATGTGTTGAAAGGAGGGGATAGTATTCAAGAATCAAACGAAGTGGTTTTGGAGGCTTTAGACGTTTGAGTGTTGCGTCATCAAGTGTGGTTTTGCAAGTCGGTGGGTGGAACTGAGATTTCTTGCTTTGAAACTTCATAAAAGAGGTTTTGGGAACTTAGTAAGAGCTTGAAACGCTTTACTAAGTTTAGAAGTAAGTAAAGTGAATTCCTCTCTCGGATTCTGCTAGTTTGAGACTTTCAATGCACTTGATTTGATTGTGTTAACCTACTATTTTAAAGCATGTTTTGAGTTAATGAAATGTGTTTGATGATGCCATAAGGTTTAAGGATGCACTAGGTAAGTGATCCTTGTATGCATGTGATGATGCATGAGATTTGAAGCATGGTTTAATGCTTGTGGTATGGGTTATCATGAATTTTTGGAAAAACAGTGAGGTACGCATGAAATGTAACCCCCTTAGCCCGACCTAGACGCTTGACCTGAACTACGAAGATTACACAGGGAAAATCAAAGTCAACCCGAAAGTCAACCTTGATTAACGACCCTCTTTTTTTAATCTTGTCTATATGCACATTAAGCCTATGTGAATACTCGCGAATCATGGAAGAGAATGGCACATCGATCGGAAAAACATTTAGGGACTCAATTGCACAAATTACGCGTTTAGGGACCAAAATATAATTTTTGGAAATTATATGGACTTTGTTGCGTGTAAAAGTGTCTATCGCAATTGTAGTGCAAGTGTTCACGACGCAAGTAGTAAAGTGATACGGAAGTATCAGATATCGTCTCCACAGGGACTAGGATAATAGCTTCACCTTGAATTACTGCACGAGAGTAAAAAGAATAGTTTAAGATGTTGTCACGAAAATAATAAAGAATATTAGAAAATAGAATTAAAGTAATCAAGATAGAGAGAATGGGCTGGAATTGAATTGCTTAGTAGTGTAGGTATTGCTATGTTCAGGAAACTCTGTTCTGTCGATGTCCCCGTCGTGGCACCACCTGTCGAGGCGGCAGTTTGTTGCTTGTCGCGGCAGCGAACACACAACTCTGTACTTCAAACTTGGCAAGAATCCACGCTGTGTCTTGGCTTATCCCTAGGTCCAAGTCTATCGATGAACACGTCTTTGATGATACCTCCCGGCGTGAATCGAAGGATGAACATCGATGTTGTTGAATTCTTCTTTAGCCACTTAACCTTGTCCTATCCCTAGGTCCGAGATAGTTCAACTATAAACTAGAGAACTCGCACTTATTCCTTTCGTATACTTAACTCTCCCGATATTAAGTAAATAGATAACCTCGCAATGCTCTCCCAATACTCTTGCAAGATGTAAATAACCAGAATAAGAGAACTTGAAGTTTATTTTATTGAACTGAAAATCCCTAAAACAAAAGCAACCCTTGCAACTACTTTACAAATCAACTCGTGGCCCTAAGGGGAATTTAGAACATGTTGAGAAGGTGAAAACGGCTAGGGTTTTGGGAAGAAGGCTAGAGATAGGTGATGTCCTCTCCTAGGTCGAATTACATGCCTTTATATAGGCTTTGGGTCCAAGTTTTCTAATATGGCAAGAATACAAGTTTAAATTAAAGTACAACTCTAATAAAGACTAAATCATCAGAGAATATAGCTTTAACTCGTCCTTCCTTCTTGCTTGGAATTTCTCTCCTTGAACTTTGGGCTTGGCCTTAATTCTAATCTAGGGCTCGGAAAAATATGGTGGTATTCCACGACAGACGGGCTTAATTTTCTCTTTCTGTCGAGGCCCACATTGCTTCTTCTCCTCAAAACTGTTGTCGTCCTTTGCTGTCACGGCGGCGAACATGGCAGCATCGTCCTCCTTGACTGCTCATCCAGTTCCAGCTTTTCTGTATCACTACCCAGCGCCTGCCTCTCCATCTGCTACAGCAGCAACCTGCAAAAGCAACAAATTTCAATAGAAACTGCGCCATTTAATATTTTTGTGATGTCTAACTGAAATCTAACCTAAATGCAATGAATTATGCTTGAATGCAGCAGAAATATGGGTTAAATAGGGGGTAAATAATAGAACTTTTACACACTCAACAAACTTAGCTGATTTTAGGTTTACCAATATGAAATTAATCATATTACATGCTTCTCTGTCAAGTTTCAACATAAAAAGGCATTCCAAGCTTAGCAATTGCATCCACAACATTTAGGACTAAAATGTAAAGCATGAAAACTCAAAATAATTCAAATCAGCATCCAACGATCAACTGTATCGGAACGCCTACCCACCGTATCGAAACGCCCGTATCGAAACAGTGTTGACCGTTTCGGTAGTCGGGTATGTTCCGAGACCATTATCGAAACAGGCTTCACCATTAGCCAAACTGTTTCGAAACACCATGGCCATTACAGGCCCCCGTTTCGAAACAATTGAGGGTGTTTCGGTACACCTTGCCTAGTGACAGCAGATATGGCTGGTTTTTCACCTTTTGAACCAATCAAACATGCCTTAAAGAGCACAACAACATACCAACAACTCATTTTACTACTAAGGAACACATTTAAGTCTCTCAAACTAGAGCATGGCATCAAACACAACATCACATAATCTAAAGGCATGCTCCATAGTCTCAAAACCAATATAGGCAACCAAATCACAAATCAAGCGTTTAGAACCATTTGCAACCCTTATGAGCTATCACAAACATGACACAAACTTAGGGAGTTAAAAACACATCTCCCAAATACAACCTTGAAGTCCCATTGCCAATATCAAAACTAAAGTGTATAAAAACATCACCATACTTGAGCTTTGCACTTACTTGGATGTTCTTATCCTTCTTGCTGCCCAAAAACACCTCAATTGTCTGAATTATTGGTAAAAGAGAGCGTAAGCACAATTGCTTAGTGAGGTATGCTCTATAGAAAACAAACACAATATTGCATTTCTTAAAAAAAAAAAACGTTTTCTACAACATACTCATTATATCTCATGCTTGAAACCACCTCAAAGCAACTTTTCATTGAAAACACATGTACCTCAATTCTATCTCATGCATTCAAACCAATGCAAGTCTCATGGCAAAGCCAAACTCAAGCTTGTAAAACCAAAGTGTTTCATATACAAATCTCATATGCATTTCTCATAGCATAAATCATCTCATCAAAGGTACATGTGAATCATGTAACCCCCTTAGCCCGGCCTAGACGGTTGACCCGAATTAAGAAAGTCACACGGGGAAAACCAAAGTCAACCCGAAAGTCAACCTTGATTAACGACCCTTTTTTTTCTTTTTAATCTTGTCTAGATGCATATTAATCCTTAGATATGATCATACAACAGCGTACTCAAAGATCATAAACATCAGAGATCAAACAGGGACCCAATTGAACAAATTACAACTTTAGGGACTAATTTGTAATTTCTGATAAATATGAGGACTTAACTCAATTTAAAGTTACCAGCTTGTAATTAGTCAGGTTTCATGCTTCACTGTGAAATTTCAGCTCAAAAGGACTTCCCAAACTCATACAATTGCACACATAAGATTCAGGACCAAAATGCAAACAATTCAAAACATTTAACTGCCAATGTCAGCCCCCAACGGTCACCCGTTCCGAAACAGGCAGAGCCCATTTCGAAACGCGGGGCCGTTCCGCAACGTCTACCGCAACACGGGCTGGCAGTAGCCAAACCGTTTCGGAACGGTCTCTCCCGTTTCGGACGCCTGGGCTTGTTTAAGGCACATGTTCCGAAACGGGTGGCACTGTTCCGAAACACCCTGCACAGATTGTCCCAAAATGCAAACTTAAACATGCAATTAAACCTCCAATCATGCTCCTATTGCCACCAAACTTTACCAACATGCAATTCAACATATATAAGACATACTTGCATCAACAATTCATCAAAACAACATCATATACGAAAAGCCCCAAATCTATAGGCATGCTTCCTACACAAGCAAGCCATACAAGCATAAACTTCCAATTCAAGCATATAAAGGCCAAGCACTAAAACCAACATTCTCATCAACATTCAACATTCTTAGGGAGTTCAAAACCTCTCCCAAAACATACACATAGGTCCCCCATTGCCAAATTACCAAAAGCTAAAAATGTACTTAAGAAACCTTCCATACTTTGAGCTTTACTTTCACTTGAATGCTTGCCCTTCTTGCTGCCCTCAAAGTACTTTAATGTTCTGCATTATTGAATTAAGAAAACGAAAGAGAGCGTAAGCAAAAGCTTAGTGAGGAATGCTCAATAAAACCATTCAATAATGCATTTATAAAACACTTTATAAATCATGCTTCAAATCAACATTTGCACATGCTCAAAAGCATACTTAAACAAGCATCTCATGCTTCATATCATAACATGTCATATTGGCTACAAGTGATAAATTCCATTTCTTTAAAAACAAGTTCATCAACTTTCACCCCGAGGACTTTTAAACACCTTGGCCCCAAGGACTTTTAAACACCTTGGCCTATGGACTTTTAACCACCATGGAAAGGACCACACAAGGACTTTTAACCACCTTTGTGTCCGTAACAAGTTTCACCCCAAGGACTTTTAAACACCTTGGCCCCAAGGACTTTTAAACACCTTGGCCCCATGGACTTTTAAACACCATGGAAAGGATCACACAAGGACTTTTAACCACCTTTGTGTCCATAGCAAGAACCATCAAAGGACTTTTAACCACCTTGATATTCTTAAGTAAACAAGGCTCACTCAAGGACTTTTAACCACCTTAGTGACCTTAACCTTTTCAAAACATCACTTGCCAATATACATCATTATCATAATTTTATCCACTGTTTTAAAGCATTAAACCAAGCCATATTCATCATGCATTTAAAAGCATCAAACCACATTTAATCAATGTACAAAAACAAGGAACTCTTACCTTGAGCTTCCTTCAACATATGGCTTACAAAAACAGCATTAACCATGCTAAATCATGCTTTCAAAACAGAGTTTAAAACATGCAATAAACCACATTGCACAACAATCAAATCATGGCCACCACTAGAGAGTATTTCCGAAAACTTACACTTGAGCTTAGCAAAGTTGTTTAGACTTAAAATAAGTTCCCAAGACATTGGTTTCAAAGTTGAAAACCCAATTTCACTCACCGATTCCACTTCGCCTCTTGCCGAAGCACCAAATCAAGCTTCCGGATCAACAACTCTTGGATCCAAAGATGCCTCCCATGTTTTAACACATCAAAGCAGAGGATTAATGCATCATCATGCATTAATTGCTTCAATGAAAGCACCTAAACTCGCTGCTCTCATCCACACTCCATTTTCGGCTACCAAACACAACCGAAAATGCATCCAAACCACTTCTCAACAAAGCCCAGCCATAAACCATCAAAACCTAACATCCTTTAACATCATTTAACATCTAAAAAGAGCCTATTAACATCCTTATACCTCCAGCAACATCAGATCCACAAGATCACCTCAAAAACAAACAAGAATCACAAGCTAAACTTAGGAAACTCAACCTATCCGAGATTGCATTAATCAAAACTCAATTCCTTATCAATTTAGAGTTCAAATATCATCAAAAACACATCTCAAATCACAGATTTAACAGATCAAACGAAAATCACAAAAAATCACCAAATCTTGCATTATAAGCCAAGATCCATTTCTCAACTCAAAAGCCTTTAATAAAACATCAATTAAGGATTGAAAACTTAGGAATTTCAGTAAAGAACTGATAGTTTAGAAGAGAAGGACGTTCTTACCTCCAAACTTGAGTTTCTCCTCTTTTTGGAACCAAAAACCTTGATGAATCAAGTAGCAAATGATGAGGTTTTGTAGATATGTTGATTAGGAATCAAAAGAGAGTTGAAAGGAGAGATTTAGGAGAGAAAATCAGAATCAATTCTCTGGAAAGAAGGTGTTTGGGTTGAGAGAAAATGAGAGAAAAGAAAATAGGAAGTTAGTTATCAAAATAGCCAAAATGGCTTTCCCTCCTCTTTTGACATGTTTTAAAATCAGAATATATCATTAAAATATCTTAGAAAAATCTGGAGAAACTACTTTTGGAATAATAGCTCCTTAAAGATTCAAAGTTTCAACCCTTTCGAAAACAGTTACCAAACTTTCAAAAATTACATTTTGGTCACTAGCCAAAATGTCACCCTTCCAAAACTCATTTTCCAAAATTGATTTCACAGTTCATTTAATTATATTAAAAGATGATTTTAGAACATTTTTCCATATTTTTAATGCAACCCGAACTAGGCTTTCCTAATTTCGCCTCTTTAGATTCGAACGACACTTTGACCAAACCGGTCAACGCCCAAAACTACTAAGCCCAAAACCGGGGCGTTACAACTCTCCCCCCCTTAAGAAATTTCGTCCCTGAAATTTACCTGAAGGAAAGAGATAAGGAAACTGCTTCAGCATGTCTTCCTTCCGCTCCCACGTGGCTTCCTCAACACCTCGATGCTTCCACAGCACCTTCACCAACTCAATGGTCTTGCCACGAACAACCTTGCTATCCGAATCTAGAACCTTCACCGGTTCCTCATCATAGTCAAATCCGGATTCAATTCCACTTCCTCCACAGGCATCACATGCGAAGGATCAGATCTATACTTCCGGAGCATAGAAACATGGAATACATCATGAATATTCTCCAACTCTTGAGGTAACCTCAACCGATACGCAACAGGACCCACACGCTCAACAACCTCATATGGTCCAATGTACCTAGGGCTCAACTTACCCTTCCGGCCAAACCTCATCACCTTCTTCCAAGGCGAAACCTTCAAGAACACACGGTCACCCACCGCATACTCTATCTCCTTACGCTTCAAATCCGCATAAGACTTTTGCCGATCAGAGGCAGCCTTCAACCGCTCACAAATGAGCTTCACCTTCTCGGTGGTCCCTTTCAACAAAGCCGGCATCGAAACCAACTTTTGACCAGTTTCAGCCCAACAAAGAGGAGTCCTACACTTCCTCCCGTACAAAGCCTCATAAGGTGCCATCTGTATACTCGCCTGATAACTATTGTTATAAGCGAACTCAACCAAAGGCAGATTCTTCTCCCAAGAACCTTGGAACTCAATCAAGCAGCACCTCAACATATCCTCCAAAATCTGGATAACTCTCTCAGACTGACCATCCGACTGAGGATGATAGGATGTACTGAAATGCAATCTTGTACCCAGAGCTTGATGCATACACTGCCAGAAACGCGATGTGAACCTCGGATCCCTATCCGACACAATCGACTTAGGCACACAATGCAGCCTTGTAACCCCCGTAGCCCGGTCTAGACGGTTGACCCGAACTACGAAGATTACACGGGGAAAACCAAAGTCAACCCGAAAGTCAACCTTGATTAACGACCCTTTTTTTTTCTTTTTAATCTTGTCTAGATGCACATTAACCTTAAGTGTGATCATACAAACAACATATCAAAAGATCACAAACATCAGAGATCAAACAGGGACCCAATTGAACAAATTACAACTTTAGGGACCAAATTGTAAATTCTGATAAATTAAGGGACTTATCCCAAATTAAAGTTACCTTCTTGAAATTAGTCAGGTTTCATGCTTCTCTGTGAAATTTCAGCTCAAAAGGACATCCACAGCTCATGCAATTGATCACACATGATTCAGGACCAAAACGTAAACAAAACGAAACATGAAACTACCATGTCAGCCCCTCTAACGGTCGACCGTTCCGAAACAGGCTAGCCCTGTTCCGAAACACGGGCAGTTCTGAAACGGGTTCCGGAACATGGCCTCGGCAGAGGCTAAACCGTTTCGAAACGGTGCATACCGTTTCGGACGCCTGGGTTCATGTAAGGCACCCGTTCCGAAACGGTACACCCCTGTTCCGAAACGCCTGCACAAAATCCAGCAAACAAGCATACAAGATCATGCAATTGGACACTCAAACATGCTTCAAACATCACCAAACTTTACCAGCATGCAATTAAACATATTTAAGACACAAGAGCATTACCAATTCAGCAAAATAACATCTCATGCAAAAAGCCCCAAATTTAAGGTCATGCTTCCAACACAAGCTATCTACTTAAGCACCAACTTGCAAAACAAGCATATAAGGTTCAATCCAAAAACCAGCAACATCAACCACATTCAACATACTTAGGGAGTCATAAACACCTCCCAAAACAAATACATTGGTCCCCCATTGCCAAAACAATACAAAAGCTAAAACACTTATAAACCTTCATACATTGAGCTTTACTTGTACTTGTTTGCTTGCCTCCTCTTCCTGCCCTCAATGCACTCTAATGCTCTGCATTATTGAATCAAGAAAACGAGAGAGCGTAAGCCAAAGCTTAGTGAGGAGTGCTCTTTAAAACCATTCAATAATGCAATTAAAACCATTTGTAAATCATGTTTGTAAACCTCCTTTACACATGCTCAAAGCATACTTTAAATCAAGCACTAACATGCTTCCACATTTCATTTAAACTAGCATCTCATGCTTCAACATAAACATTAAATCATGCATCTCATGCATCTCATGTACAATACATGTCATATTGGCTCAAGTGATACATTTCATTTAGAAATCAAGTTCAACAACTTTCCCCAAGGACTTTTAAACACCTTGGACCCCAAGGACTTTTAAACACCTTGGCCATGGACTTTTAAACACCATGAATGGACCACACAAGGACTTTTAACCACCTTTGTGTCCGTAGCTTGAAATACCCCAAGGACTTTTAAACACCTTGGCCCCAAGGACTTTTAAACACCTTGGCCCCATGGACTTTTAACCACCATGGAAAGGAGCACCTAAGGACTTTTAACCACCTTAGAGTCCGCAACAAGATTCATCCAAGGACTTTTAACCACCTTGATGATCTTAGATAACAAGGCTCACTCAAGGACTTTTAACCACCTTAGTGACCTTCACTTTTACAAACCATCACTTGCCAATACACACTTTATACATCATGTAATCCACTGTTTAAAAGCATTTAAACCAAGCCATTTCATCATGCATTTCAAAGCATTAAATCATCATTTAACAATGCATAAAACAAGGTACTCTTACCTAGAGACACCTTCAACACATGGCTTAAAACATCAACATAAATCATGCTAAAAGATCAGCAATTAACATGCTAAAACATGCTTTCCAAAACAGTAGCAAATCATGCAAAATCATCATTTCACATTTCATCAAAACATGGCCACCACTTTAAGAGAGTAATCCGAAAACTTACACTTGAGCTTAACAAAGTTGTTTAGACTTAAACTAAGCTCCCAAAACCTTCAACCTTTGGTTTAAAAGCTGAAAATCCATTTTCACTCACCGATTACCAAACAAGCCTAGCCAACAAGCTTTCCAAGCTTCCGAAACCTTCCGAAAACACCTCCAAAACTCAAGGATCAACCTCCCCTGTTTCAAGCACATAAAAACAGAACATTAATGCATCCTTATGCATTAAAACACCAGCAACATCAACACAACTCGCTGCTCATCACAAATCTAACAATTTGGCTACCAAACACAACCGAAATCATCTCCAAACACTTCCAAAACTTAACCCAGCCAAGATCCATCACTTCTAACCATTTTTATACATCAACTAACATGCAAAAAGATCACAACCACGTCCTTATACCTCCAGGTATAACAGATCACCAAAAACACTCCAAAAACAACCAAAAACTCAAGCCAAACTTAGGAAATTCAACCTATCCGGGATTGCATTGATTAAACCTCAACTTCTAATCATTTTAGCATTCATTTAACATCATTTTAACACCTCAAAACCCTGCTTAAACAGATCACACGAAATTTTCACCAAAATCACCAAATCTTGCATTTTTGCCAAAAATCAAGATCTCAATTGAAAGCCTTTAATAAAACATGAATCAAGGATTGAGAACTTAGGAATTTCAGTAAAGAACTGATAGTTTAGAGGAGAAGGACGTTCTTACCTCCAAACTTGAATTTCTCCATTTTAGAGCCAAAATGCTTGATGAATCAACTTGTAAATTGCGAGGTTTTGATGATGAGATGATTAGAAATCAAATGAGAGTTGAAATGAGAGATTAAGAAGTCAAAATCAGAGAAAGAAATCTGAGGAAATCTTGTTTGGGTAGAGAGAAAATGAGAGAAAAGAGAATTTGAGAGAAAATAGAAAAATTAGTTAAGAAATGGTTAAAATGATTTCCCTCTCTTTTCTTAATCTTTAAAAATCAGATTTTAGGCTTAAAATATCTTAGAAAAATCTGGAGAAATCCTTTTTGGAATAATAGCTCCTTAAAGATTCAAAGTTTCAATCCTTTATAAAACTGTCCCGCAACTTTCAAAAATTACATTTTGGTCACTAGCCAAAATGTCAACCTTCCGAACCTCATTTTCCAAAATTGATTTCACAGTTCACTTTTATATATTAAAAGATGATTTTAGAATATTTTTCCATATTTTTAATGCAACCTGAACTAGGTTTTTTCCTAAATTCCCTCTTATATATTCGATCAGCACTTTGACCAACCGGTCAACGCCAAAACTTCTGAGCCCAAAACCGGGGCGTTACAACTCTCCCCCCCTTAAGAAATTTCGTCCTCGAAATTTACCTGAAGGAAAGAGATAAGGAAACTGCTTCAGCATATCCTCCTTCCGCTCCCACGTGGCTTCCTCAACACCGCGATGCTTCCACAGCACCTTCACCAACTCAATGGTCTTGCCACGAAGAACCTTGCTATCTGAATCCAGAATCTTCACCGGTTCCTCATCATAGGTCAAATCCGGATTCAATTCCACCTCCTCCACAGGCAACACATGCGAAGGATCAGATCGATACCTCCGGAGCATAGAAACATGGAACACATCATGAATCTTCTCCAGCTCCTGAGGTAACCTCAACCGATACGCAACAGGACCAACACGCTCAACAACCTCATACGGTCCAATGTATCTAGGGCTCAGCTTACCCTTCCGCCCAAACCTCATCACCTTCTTCCAAGGCGAAACCTTCAAGAACACGCGATCACCTACCGCAAACTCTATCTCCCTACGCTTCAAATCCGCGTAAGACTTCTGCCGATCAGAAGCAGCCTTCAACCGCTCACAAATGAGCTTCACCTTCTCGGTGGTACCTTTTAACAAAGCAGGCATCGAAACCAACTTTTGACCAGTTTCAGCCCAACACAGAGGAGTCCTACACTTCCTCCCATACAGAGCCTCATAAGGTGCCATCTGTATACTTGCCTGAAAACTGTTGTTGTAAGCGAACTCAACCAAAGGCAGATGCTTCTCCCAAGAACCTTGGAACTCTATCACGCAACATCTCAACATATCCTCCAAAATCTGAATAACTCGCTCAGACTGGCCATCCGACTGAGGATGATAGGATGTACTGAAATGCAACCTTGTACCCAGAGCTTGATGTAAACACTGCCAAAAACGCGACGTGAACCTCGGATCCCTATCCGACACGATCGACTTAGGCACACCATGCAACCTCACAACCTCAGCAACGTACAGCTCTGCCAGCTTATCCAAAGAAAACGTAGTATGCACAGGCAAGAAATGTGCACACTTCGTCA
Organism: Hibiscus tridactylites; assembly: GCA_958450335.1. Taxonomy (NCBI): domain Eukaryota; kingdom Viridiplantae; phylum Streptophyta; class Magnoliopsida; order Malvales; family Malvaceae; genus Hibiscus; species Hibiscus tridactylites. The sequence continues at coordinate 70,522,766 of OY288272.1, forward strand.
GGCGATCCACAATCACCCAAACAGAATTCTTCTTCGACGGAGACAAAGGCAAACCAGATACAAAATCCATGGTAACCCTCTCCCACTTCCATTCAGGGATTTTCAACGGCTGCAACAAACCAGAAGGAACCTGATGTTCAGCCTTAACGCGCTGACACACCAAACACTTGCTCACGAACTCTGCCACATCCTTCTTCAAGCCCACCCAATAGTACTCATCACGAAGATCGCGATACATCTTTGTACTACCAGGATGCATAGCAGAACGACTACTATGACCTTCAGCTAGAATAGCATGCCTCAACTCAGCATCTGCAGGCACTACTATCCGATTACCAAAACACAACACCCCATCCTCATTAAAACAGAAATCCGAAGGTCTACCCTCCGCGATATCCTGAACATGAGACACCAAGGAATCATCCAACAACTGCTTATCCTTGATCAACTGAACCAACGAAGGTTTCACCTGCAACTCAGCAACAAGACCACCATCCTGCGATATACTCAAGCTAGCAAACATAGCTCTCAGCTCAACAGCTACCTTTCTACTCAAGGCATCCGCAACAACATTGGCCTTTCCAGGATGATACTCTATCGTCAGATCATAATCCTTGAGCAACTCCAACCAACGTCGCTGCCTGAGATTCAACTCCTTCTGAGACATCAGATACCTCAAACTCTTGTGATCCGTGTACACCGTACACTTCTCACCATACAGATAATGCCTCCAGATCATCAGAGCAAAAACCACTGCAGCCAGCTCAATATCATGCGTAGGATAATTGCGCTCATGCACCTTCAACTGCCGCGACGCATAAGCCACAACCTTACCCTCTTGCATCAGCACACACCCCAAACCAACATAGGATGCATCACTGTAGACTACAAACTCTTTCCCTGATTCAGGCTGAATCAAGATAGGAGCTTGCGTCAAAGCCAACTTCAGCTTCTCAAAAGCTTGCTGTCTCGCTTCTGTCCACTCATACCTAACATCTTTCTGCAGCAACTTCGTCAAAGGAGCAACAATCTTGGAAAAACCATCCACAAACCGTCGGTAGTATCCTGCCAAACCAAGGAACCTCCTGAACAGACTTAGGAACTTTCCAGTTCATCACCGCTTCAATCTTCTGAGGATCAACACGAATCCCCTCAGCTGAGACCACATGCCCAAGAAAAACAACCTCTCTAAGCCAAAACTCACACTTGCTCAACTTAGCATAAAGCTGATTCTCCAACAAAGCTTGCAACACAACCCTCAAATGCTCTTCGTGCTCTTCCTCAGTACGCGAGTACACAAGGATATCATCAATGAACACCACAACGAACTTGTCTAGGTATTCATGAAAAACACGATTCATCATGTCCATGAAAGCAGCAGGAGCATTTGTCAAACCAAACGGCATCACAAGGAACTCATAATGCCCATACCTTGTCCTGAAAGCTGTCTTAGGCACATCCACATCCTTCACCTTCAATTGATAATACCCTGACCTCAAGTCAATCTTAGAGAACACAGCAGCTCCCCGAAATTGATCAAAGAGATCATCAATCCTCGGCAAAGGATACCGATTCTTGATAGTCAACTTATTCAGCTGACGGTAATCAATGCACATCCTCATCGTGCCATCTTTCTTCTTCACAAACAAGACAGGAGCACCCCAAGGCGAAACACTCGGCCGGATGAAACCACGATCAAGCAACTCTTGCAACTGCGTCTTCAGCTCCTTCAGCTCCTTAGGTGCCATTCTATAGGGAGTAATGGACACAGGAGTGGTATTCTCATACAACTCAATACCAAACTCCACCTCGCGATTAGGAGGTAAACCAGGCAACTCCTCAGGAAAAATATCAGGAAACTCCTTCACAACCCTGATATCCTGCACCCTCAGCTCCTTCGAACTAGGATTCATCACAAAAGCCAGAAAAGCTTCACAACCTTGCCTCAGCATCCTGCTCGCCTCCAAGGTAGAAACAACATTGGCAAGAAACTTCACATTCTCGCCAACCACCACCACTTCATAATCATCCGCAAGCCTAAGCGAAACCCGCTTATTCTCACAATCCACAACAGCACGATGTTCAGCAAGCCAATCCATACCAAGGATCACATCAAAACCATAGAAGGGCAACTCCATAAAATCAACAAGAAAGACATGCTCTTGAACAACCAAAGGACACCTTCTATAAAGCTTACGAGTCACAATAGTTTCACCAAAAGAACTAGTGACTCTAACACCAACATCCAAAGACTCAACAGGCAAACCAAGCAACTCAGCATGCTCACGAAGAATGTATGAATGCGTAGATCCAGAATCAATCAAAGAAAGCAATGACAAGGATTGCAAAGTAAAGGTACCTGCAATCACATCTGCATCATTCTTTCCTTCGCGCTGAGCATACACCCTCGCTTGGCCTCCACCCTCAGGTTGAATAGCTACAACATGAGCTACTCCGCGACCACCTTCCTCACGCCTCCGAAAATTACCACGGCCGCGCCCACGACCTCTCTGCGATGCTGCAACAACAGGAGCACGCTCTTGACTACCAGCCATCCTCGGGCAATCTCGCCTCAAGTGGTCAGCAGAACCATAGTTCCAGCACTCATAACCAGCTGCTATCACAGGAGCTTGCACCTCCCTCCCAGCACGAGGACAGTCACGCTTCAAGTGACCACGGGAACCACAAATCCAACAAGCACTAGGGTCAGCTCTAGCATTGCCACCCCTAGCAGGTGCACCTCCACCTCTCCTAGATGAGGACTGAAACCTCTGATCGCGTCCCCTCTTGTTCCGTCCACCTCCGGAATTATACTCAACAGCTCTCTTTCCAGAACTAGCTCCAGCACCTTTCGCAGACAAACTCAGATTCATCTCAATGTCCTTGGATCGACTAACCAACACATCAAAATCATTGTACTCAGCAGCCAACATATAGGTCTTAACCTCCATCACCAAACCATAACGGAACCTTTCGCACCTTTCGCGCTCATCAGGTACCAACTCAGGTGCATACTGGCTAAGACGTACAAACTGTACCTCATACTCAGCCACACTCATGTTCCCTTGGGTCAGAGACATGAATTCACGCTTCTTTTCATCCAGATATCTAACTCCCAGATATCTCCTCTTGAACGCATGCTGAAAGAACGTCCATGTAACATCAGCATCAGCCATCCCAGAGATTGTGGTCGTCCACCACGTATAAGCATCACCTTGCAGCAGCGACACCACACATCCCAGCTTCTGCACATCAGTGCAACTCATCTGTCCCAAGACACGCTTGGTACTCTCCAACCACGCTTCAGACCTCTCAGCTGACATACCCCTAAACTCAGTCCCACCAAGACTGCGCAAACATTCCAAGGGTAGTCTAACACCAGCATCTCCCTGATGCCCAGCTCCTTGAGCTCCAGCTACTGCTGCTCGAAACGCACCCGCAATAGCTTGTACAAGCACAGACATGTCAGGTATCGCTTGCCCCTGACCAGCTTCAGGTCCTGCAGCTCCAGCACCAGCTGCCTCAGCTCCAGCTCTTTCCCTCTCCGCACCACCACCACCAGGTGGAGGAGGAGGTAACACAGCACTACCAGTGTGCTCATCATTCACATTCCCCTCCGGGGTCGTAGCTCTCGCGCTACTCCTTAACTCTCTACGTGGTGCAATACTTTACTATGCATAACAATACAAAATAAACAAGTCAGGACCAGCAAGGTAAGCAAATTCCAAGTATTCAAGCTCAATTTCTTTCAAAAACAACATCATCCCTTTAGCTTTTGTTTGGCAATGGGTACCCTCATCATGCATCATCACAACATGCATCACATACACATCATCATATCATAACACTGAACATGCTTTCACTCAACAAGCATACCAACCAAACCATGCTTCAATCATGCATTCACACATTCCCAATTACTCGAGAACTCAGCTCTGATACCACCAAATGTAACCCCCGTAGCCCGGTCTAGACGGTTGACCCGAACTACGAAGATTACACGGGGAAAACCAAAGTCAACCCGAAAGTCAACCTTGATTAACGACCCTTTTTTTTTTCTTTTTAATCTTGTCTAGATGCACATTAACCTTAAGTGTGATCATACAAACAACATATCAAAAGATCACAAACATCAGAGATCAAACAGGGACCCAATTGAACAAATTACAACTTTAGGGACCAAATTGTAAATTCTGATAAATTAAGGGACTTATCCCAAATTAAAGTTACCTTCTTGAAATTAGTCAGGTTTCATGCTTCTCTGTGAAATTTCAGCTCAAAAGGACATCCACAGCTCATGCAATTGATCACACATGATTCAGGACCAAAACGTAAACAAAACGAAACATGAAACTACCATGTCAGCCCCTCTAACGGTCGACCGTTCCGAAACAGGCTAGCCCTGTTCCGAAACACGGGCAGTTCCGAAACGGGTTCCGGAACATGGCCTCGGCAGAGGCTAAACCGTTTCGAAATGGTGCATACCGTTTCGGACGCCTGGGTTCATGTAAGGCACCCGTTCCGAAACGGTACACCCCTGTTCCGAAACGCCTGCACAAAATCCAGCAAACAAGCATACAAGATCATGCAATTGGACACTCAAACATGCTTCAAACATCACCAAACTTTACCAGCATGCAATTAAACATATTTAAGACACAAGAGCATTACCAATTCAGCAAAATAACATCTCATGCAAAAAGCCCCAAATTTAAGGTCATGCTTCCAACACAAGCTATCTACTTAAGCACCAACTTGCAAAACAAGCATATAAGGTTCAATCCAAAAACCAGCAACATCAACCACATTCAACATACTTAGGGAGTCATAAACACCTCCCAAAACAAATACATTGGTCCCCCATTGCCAAAACAATACAAAAGCTAAAACACTTATAAACCTTCATACATTGAGCTTTACTTGTACTTGTTTGCTTGCCTCCTCTTGCTGCCCTCAATGCACTCTAATGCTCTGCATTATTGAATCAAGAAAACGAGAGAGCGTAAGCCAAAGCTTAGTGAGGAGTGCTCTTTAAAACCATTCAATAATGCAATTAAAACCATTTGTAAATCATGTTTGTAAACCTCCTTTACACATGCTCAAAGCATACTTTAAATCAAGCACTAACATGCTTCCACAATTCATTTAAACTAGCATCTCATGCTTCAACATAAACATTAAATCATGCATCTCATGCATCTCATGTACAATACATGTCATATTGGCTCAAGTGATACATTTCATTTAGAAATCAAGTTCAACAACTTTCCCCAAGGACTTTTAAACACCTTGGACCCCAAGGACTTTTAAACACCTTGGCCATGGACTTTTAAACACCATGAATGGACCACACAAGGACTTTTAACCACCTTTGTGTCCGTAGCTTGAAATACCCCAAGGACTTTTAAACACCTTGGCCCCAAGGACTTTTAAACACCTTGGCCCCATGGACTTTTAACCACCATGGAAAGGAGCACCTAAGGACTTTTAACCACCTTAGAGTCCGCAACAAGATTCATCCAAGGACTTTTAACCACCTTGATGATCTTAGATAACAAGGCTCACTCAAGGACTTTTAACCACCTTAGTGACCTTCACTTTTACAAACCATCACTTGCCAATACACACTTTATACATCATGTAATCCACTGTTTAAAAGCATTTAAACCAAGCCATTTCATCATGCATTTCAAAGCATTAAATCATCATTTAACAATGCATAAAACAAGGTACTCTTACCTAGAGACACCTTCAACACATGGCTTAAAACATCAGCATAAATCATGCTAAAACATCAGCAATTAACATGCTAAAACATGCTTTCCAAAACAGTAGCAAATCATGCAAAATCATCAATTCACATTTCATCAAAACATGGCCACCACTTTAAGAGAGTAATCCGAAAACTTACACTTGAGCTTAGCAAAGTTGTTTAGACTTAAACTAAGCTCCCAAAACCTTCAACCTTTGGTTTAAAAGCTGAAAATCCATTTTCACTCACCGATTACCAAACAAGCCTAGCCAACAAGCTTTCCAAGCTTCCGAAACCTTCCGAAAACACCTCCAAAACTCAAGGATCAACCTCCCCTGTTTCAAGCACATAAAAACAGAACATTAATGCATCCTTATGCATTAAAACACCAGCAACATCAACACAACTCGCTGCTCATCACAAATCTAACAATTTGGCTACCAAACACAACCGAAATCATCTCCAAACACTTCCAAAACTTAACCCAGCCAAGATCCATCACTTCTAACCATTTTTATACATCAACTAACATGCAAAAAGATCACAACCACGTCCTTATACCTCCAGGTATAACAGATCACCAAAAACACTCCAAAAACAACCAAAAACTCAAGCCAAACTTAGGAAATTCAACCTATCCGGGATTGCATTGATTAAACCTCAACTTCTAATCATTTTAGCATTCATTTAACATCATTTTAACACCTCAAAACCCTGCTTAAACAGATCACACGAAATTTTCACCAAAATCACCAAATCTTGCATTTTTGCCAAAAATCAAGATCTCAATTGAAAGCCTTTAATAAAACATGAATCAAGGATTGAGAACTTAGGAATTTCAGTAAAGAACTGATAGTTTAGAGGAGAAGGACGTTCTTACCTCCAAACTTGAATTTCTCCATTTTAGAGCCAAAATGCTTGATGAATCAACTTGTAAATTGCGAGGTTTTGATGATGAGATGATTAGAAATCAAATGAGAGTTGAAATGAGAGATTAAGAAGTCAAAATCAGAGAAAGAAATCTGAGGAAATCTTGTTTGGGTAGAGAGAAAATGAGAGAAAAGAGAATTTGAGAGAAAATAGAAAAATTAGTTAAGAAATGGTTAAAATGATTTCCCTCTCTTTTCTTAATCTTTAAAAATCAGATTTTAGGCTTAAAATATCTTAGAAAAATCTGGAGAAATCCTTTTTGGAATAATAGCTCCTTAAAGATTCAAAGTTTCAATCCTTTATAAAACTGTCCCGCAACTTTCAAAAATTACATTTTGGTCACTAGCCAAAATGTCAACCTTCCGAACCTCATTTTCCAAAATTGATTTCACAGTTCACTTTTATATATTAAAAGATGATTTTAGAATATTTTTCCATATTTTTAATGCAACCCGAACTAGGTTTTTTCCTAATTCCCTCTTATATATTCGATCAGCACTTTGACCAACCGGTCAACGCCAAAACTTCTGAGCCCAAAACCGAGGCGTTACAAGCCTCACAATCTCAGCAATGTACAGCTCTGCCAGCTTATCCAAAGAAAACGTAGTATGCAGAAGCAAGAAATGCGCACACTTCGTCAGGCGATCCACAATCACCCAAACAGAATTCTTCTTCGATGGAGACAAAGGTAAACCAGATACAAAATCCATGGTAACCCTCTCCCACTTCCATTCAGGGATTTTCAACGGTTGCAACAACCCTGAAGGAACCTGATGTTCAGCCTTAACTCGCTGACAGACCAAACACTTGCTCACAAACTCTGCAACATCCTTCTTCAAACCCACCCAATAGTACTCATCACGAAGATCACGATACATCTTAGTACTACCAGGGTGCATAGCAAAAGGACTACTATGACCTTCAGTCAGAATAGCACGCCTCAACTCAGCATCATTGGGCACTACTATCCGACTCCCAAAACACAACACACCATTATCATTAAAGCAGAAATCCGAAGGTCTACCCTCCGCGATATCCTGAACATGAGACACCAAGGAATCATCGAGCAACTGCTTATCCTTGATCAACTGAACCAACGATGGTTTCACCTGCAACTCAGCAACAAGACCACCATCTCGCGATATGCTCAAGCTAGCAAACATAGCCCTCAGCTCAACAGCTACCTTCATACTCAAGGCATCCGCAACAACATTAGCTTTTCCAGGATGATACTCAATCGTCAGATCATAATCCTTGAGCAACTCCAACCAACGCCGCTGCCTAAGATTCAACTCCTTCTGTGACATCAGATACCTCAAACTCTTGTGATCCGTGTACACTGTACACTTCTCACCATACAGATAATGCCTCCAGATCTTCAGAGCAAAAACCACTGCAGCCAGCTCAATATCATGCGTAGGGTAATTGCGCTCACGCACTTTCAACTGCCGCGATGCATAAGCCACCACCTTACCCTCTTGCATCAACACACACCCCAAACCAACATAGGATGCATCACTATAGACCACAAACTCTTTCCCTGATTCAGGCTGAACCAAGATAGGAGCTTGCGCCAAAGCCGCCTTCAGCTTCTCAAAAGCCTGTTGTCTCACTTCCGTCCACTCATACTTAACATCCTTTTGCAACAGCTTTGTCAAAGGAGCAGCAATCTTGGAAAAACCATCCACAAACCTTCGGTAGTATCCCGCCAAACCAAGGAAACTACGGACCTCATGAACAGACTTAGGAACCTTCCAATTCATCACCGCCTCGATCTTCTAAGGATCAACACGAATCCCTTCAGCTGAGACCACATGCCCAAGAAACACCACCTCCTTAAGCCAGAACTCAAACTTGCTCAGTTTAGCATAAAGCTGATTCTCCAACAAAGCTTGCAAAACAATCCTCAAATGCTCTTCATGCTCCTCCTCAGTACGCGAGTACACAAGGATATCATCAATGAACACCACAACGAACTTGTCCAGGTACTCATGAAACACACGGTTCATCATGTCCATGAAAGCAGCAGGAGCATTTGTCAAACCAAACGGCATCACAAGGAACTCATAATGCCCATACCTTGTCCTGAAAGCTGTCTTAGGCACATCCACATCCTTCACCTTCAACTGGTAATACCCTGACCTCAAGTCAATCTTAGAGAACACAGCAGCTCCCCGAAATTGATCAAAGAGATCATCAATCCTCGGCAAAAGATACCGATTCTTGATAGTCAACGTGTTCAGCTGATGGTAATCAATGCACATTCTCATAGTGCCATCTTTCTTCTTCACAAACAAGACCAGTGCTCCCCAAGGTGATACACTCGGCCGGATGAAACCACGATCAAGCAGCTCTTGCAACTGCGTCTTCAGCTCCTTCAGCTCCTTAGGTGCCATTCTATAGGGAGTAATGGACACAGGAGTTGTATTCTCATACAGCTCAATTCCAAACTCCACCTCGCGATTAGGAGGTAAACCAGGCAACTCCTCAGGAAAAACACCAGGAAACTCCTTCACAACTCTGATATCTTGCACCCTCAACTCCTTAGAGCTAGGATTCATTACAAAAGCCAGATAAGCTTCGCAACCTTGCCTCAGCATCCTGCTCGCCTCCAAGGTAGACACCACATTGGCAAGAAACTTCACATTCTCACCCACCACAACAACTTCATAATCATCCGCAAGCTTAAGCGAAATTCGCTTATTTTCACAATCCACAACAGCACGATGCTCAGCAAGCCAATCCATACCAAGGATCACATCAAAACCATAAAAGGGCAACTCCATAAGATCAACATGAAAAACATGTTCTTGAACAACCAAGGGACACCTTCTATAAAGCTTTCGAGTCACAACAGTTTCACCAAAAGAACTAGTGACACGAACACCAACATCCAAAGACTCAACAGGCAAACCAAGCAATTCAGCATGCTCACGCAAAGTGTATGAATGCGTAGATCCAGAATCAATCAAAGAAAGCAATGACAAGGATTGCAAAGTAAAGGTACCTGCAATCACATCTGCATCATTCCTTCCCTCACGCTGAGCATACACCCTAGCTTGGCCTCCACCTTCATGTTGAATAGCCACAACATGGGCCACTCCACGACCACCTTCCTCACGCCTCTGGAAATTACCACGGCCGCGCCCACGACCTCTCTGTGGTGCAGCAACAACAGGAGCACGCACTTGATCACCAGCCAACCTCGGACAATCTCGCCTCAAGTGGTCTGCAGAACCACAATTCCAGCACCCATTACCAGCTGCCGCAACAGGAGCTTGCACCTCCCTCACAGCACGAGGACAGTCACGCTTCATGTGACCACGTGAACCACAGATCCAACAAGCACTAGGGTCAGCTCTAGCATTGCCTCCTCTAGCAGGTGCACCACCACCTCTCTTAGCTGAGGACTGATACTTCTGATCACGTCCCCTCTTGTTCCGTCCACCACCGGAACTAAACTCAGCAGCTCTCTTACCAGAACTTGCTCCAGCACCTTTCGCAGATAAACCCAAGTTCATCTCTATGTCCTTGGCTCGGCCCACCAACACATCAAAATCATCATACTCGGTGGCCAGCACATACATCTTAACATCTGTCACAAGACCATAACGGAACCTCTCGCACCTTGCCCGCTCATCAGGTATCAGCTCCGGTGCATATTGACTGAATCACACAAACTGCACCTCATACTCAGCCACACTCATGCTCCCTTGGGTAAGAGACATGAATTCACGCTTCTTCTCATCAAGATATCTCACACCAAGATATCTCCTCTTGAACACATTCTGAAAGAATGTCCAAGTAATATCAGCTTCAGCCATCCCAGCTATAGTGGTCGTCCACCACGTATACGCATCGTCCTGCAGCAAGGACACAACACAACCCAGCTTTTGCACATCCGTGCAGCTCATCTGACCCAAGATTCGCTTGGTACTCTCTAGCCAAGCTTCCGAACTCTCAGCAGACATACCCCTGAACTCAGTCCCACCAAGACTGCGCAGACGCTCCAAAGGTAGTCTAACTCCAGCATCTCCCTGATGCCCAGCTCCTTGAGCTCCAGCTACTGCTGCTCGAAAAGCACCCGCAATAGCTTGTAACAACATAGACATATCAGGCATAGCTTGCCCCTGACCAACCTCAGGTCCAGCAGCTCCAGCACCAGCTGCAGCTTCAGCTCTTCCTCCCTCAGCACCACCACCACCAGGTGGAGGAGGAGGTAACATCGCACTACCCGTGTTTTCCTCATTCTCGTTCTCATTAGGAGCCGTAGCTCGCACATTACCTCGTAACTCTCTACGTGGTGCCATACTTTTACCATGCAATCACAATGCAAATAAAACAAAGTCAGGCCCAGCAAGGTAAGCAATCCAAGTATTCAAGCTCAATTTCATTCAAAATCAACATCATTTCATTAGCTTTGATTTGGCAATGGGTACCCACAACATGCTACATCATAGCATACAACTCAATTGCATCCAAATCACAAGCCACTAAACATGCTTTCAATCAACAAGCACACAAGGCATACATACTTCAATCATGCACACATTCATTCCCAATTACTCGAGAACTCAGCTCTGATACCACCAAATGTAACCCCCTTAACCCGGCCTAGACGGTTGACCCGAATTAAGAAAGTTACACGGGGAAAACCAAAGTCAACCCGAAAGTCAACCTTGATTAACGATCCTTTTTTTTTTCTTTTTATTCTTGTCTAGATGCATATTAATCCTTAGATATGATCATACAACAGCGTACTCAAAGATCATAAACATCAGAGATCAAACAGGGACCCAATTGAACAAATTACAACTTTAGGGACCAATTTGTAATTTCTGATAAATATGAGGACTTAACTCAATTTAAAGTTACCAGCTTGTAATTAGTCAGGTTTCATGCTTCACTGTGAAATTTCAGCTCAAAAGGACTTCCCAAACTCATACAATTGCACAAACAAGATTCAGGACCAAAATGCAAACAATTCAAAAATTTAACTGCCAATGTCAGCCCCCAACGGTCACCCGTTCCGAAACAGGCAGAGCCCGTTTCGAAACGCGGGGCCGTTCCGCAACGCGTACCGCAACACGGGCTGGCAGTAGCCAAACCGTTTCGGAACGGTCTCTCCCGTTTCGGACGCCTGGGCTTGTTTAAGGCACCTGTTCCGAAACGGGTGGCACTGTTCCGAAACACCCTGCACAGATTGTCCCAAAATGCAAACTTAAACATGCAATTAAACCTCCAATAATGCTCCTATTGCCACCAAACTTTACCAACATGCAATTCAACATATATAAGACATACTTGCATCAACAATTCATCAAAACAACATCATATACGAAAAGCCCCAAATCTATAGGCATGCTTCCTACACAAGCAAGCCATACAAGCATAACCTTCCAATTCAAGCATATAAAGGCCAAGCACTAAAACCAGCATTCTCATCAACATTCAACATTCTTAGGGAGTTCAAAACCTCTCCCAAAACATACACATAGGCCCCCCATTGCCAAATTACCAAAAGCTAAAAATGTACTTAAGAAACCTTCCATACTTTGAGCTTTACTTTCACTTGAATGCTTGCCCTTCTTGCTGCCCTCAAAGTACTTTAATGTTCTGCATTATTGAATTAAGAAAACGAAAGAGAGCGTAAGCAAAAGCTTAGTGAGGAATGCTCAATAAAACCACTCAATAATGCATTTATAAAACACTTTATAAATCATGCTTCAAATCAACATTTGCACATGCTCAAAAGCATACTTAAACAAGCATCTCATTCTTCATATCATAACATGTCATATTGGCTACAAGTGATAAATTCCATTTCTTTAAAAACAAGTTCATCAACTTTCACCCCAAGGACTTTTAAACACCTTGGCCCCAAGGACTTTTAAACACCTTGGCCCATGGACTTTTAACCACCATTGAAAGGACCACACAAGGACTTTTAACCACCTTTGTGTCCGTAACAAGTTTCACCCCAAGGACTTTTAAACACCTTGGCCCCAAGGACTTTTAAACACCTTGGCCCCATGGACTTTTAAACACCATGGAAAGGATCACACAAGGACTTTTAACCACCTTTGTGTCCATAGCAAGAACCATCCAAGGACTTTTAACCACCTTGATGTTCTTAAGTAAACAAGGCTCACTCAAGGACTTTTAACCACCTTAGTGACCTTAACCTTTTCAAAACATCACTTGCCAATATACATCATTATCATCATTTTATCCACTGTTTTAAAGCATTAAACCAAGCCATATTCATCATGCATTTAAAAGCATCAAACCACATTTAATCAATGTACAAAAACAAGGAACTCTTACCTTGAGCTTCCTTCAACATATGGCTTACAAAAACAGCATTAACCATGCTAAATCATGCTTTCAAAACAGAGTTTAAAACATGCAATAAACCACATTGCACAACAATCAAATCATGGCCACCACTAGAGAGTATTTCCGAAAACTTACACTTGAGCTTAGCAAAGTTGTTTAGACTTAAACTAAGCTCCCAAGACATTGGTTTCAAAGCTGAAAACCCAATTTCACTCACCGATTCCACTTCGCCTCTTGCCGAAGCACCAAATCAAGCTTCCGGATCAACAACTCTTGGATCCAAAGATGCCTCCCCTGTTTTAACACATCAAAGCAGAGGATTAATGCATCATCATGCATTAATTGCTTCAATGAAAGCACCTAAACTCGCTGCTCTCATCCACACTCCATTTTCAGCTACCAAACACAACCGAAAATGCATCCAAACCACTTCTCAACAAAGCCCAGCCATAAACCATCAAAACCTAACATCCTTTAACATCATTTAACATCTAAAAAGAGCCTATTAACATCCTTATACCTCCAGCAACATCAGATCCACAAGATCACCTCAAAAACAAACAAGAATCACAAGCTAAACTTAGGAAACTCAACCTATCCGGGATTGCATTAATCAAAACTCAATTCCTTATCAATTTAGAGTTCAAATATCATCAAAAACACATCTCAAATCACAGATTTAACAGATCAAACGAAAATCACCAAAAATCACCAAATCATGCATTATAAGCCAAGATCCATTTCTCAACTCAAAAGCCTTTAATAAAACATCAATTAAGGATTGAAAACTTAGGAATTTCAGTAAAGAACTGATAGTTTAGAGGAGAAGGACGTTCTTACCTCCAAACTTGAGTTTCTCCTCTTTTTGGAACCAAAAACCTTGATGAATCAAGTAGCAAATGATGAGGTTTTGTAGATATGTTGATTAGGAATCAAAAGAGAGTTGAAAGGAGAGATTTAGGAGAGAAAATCAGAAACAATTCTCTGGAAAGAAGGTGTTTGGGTTGAGAGAAAATGAGAGAAAAGAAAATAGGAAGTTAGTTATCAAAATAGCCAAAATGGCTTTCCCTCCTCTTTTGACATGTTTTAAAATCAGAATATATCATTAAAATATCTTAGAAAAATCTGGAGAAACTACTTTTGGAATAATAGCTCCTTAAAGATTCAAAGTTTCAACCCTTTCGAAAACAGTCACCGAACTTTCAAAAATTACATTTTGGTCACTAGCCAAAATGTCACCCTTCCAAAACTCATTTTCCAAAATTGATTTCACAGTTCATTTAATTATATTAAAAGATGATTTTAGAACATTTTTCCATATTTTTAATGCAACCTGAACTAGGCTTTCCTAATTTCGCCTCTTTAGATTCGAACAACACTTTGACCAAACCGGTCAACGCCCAAAACTACTAAGCCCAAAACCGGGGCGTTACAAATCAAAAACAATTTCATATTTTATATTGGCATTTCACATCTCATTATTACTCGGATATGCGGACAACACACTAGACACTTCCGGTGGCATCTACCATCACCGTACTCACTCGTCTAGTAACATAATTTCCGGTGGCATCTACCATCACCGTACTCACATGGCGGTATCTCACATCGCCACAAAGCTTGGGTATTTCACCAAGTCCTATCCGATGGAATGCCCATCATCGGTTCTCTCCCTTTGGATTAAACCAAAGAGCACGTACGAATTTTTAGTTTATAGTGAACTCTCATTCTATAGAACGATCAATTATATCCGGTAAGTATCTCAACATCTATGCCAATATATTATGTCAAAACATCATCTCACCTACTGTTTTCCATGCAATAATTCTCAAACCATTCTCATCTCATTTCAAAACCATAACAGTTGCCATGCTTTAAATAAAAGCTCAAATCTATACCATGCAACATGTTATTTCAAGAAATCATTTCAAACATCATCTCATGCTACAAATCATGCATAAAATAGTAGGAATTTATCTATTTAAAACCATGAGCATATAAAAGCATTTTAGGGGCAACCACCACATTTAATAGAGCAATCTAGTCAATACTTACTTCCGGACTTAGAAAGGTGTTTCAAACCTTTCCTAAATCCACAAACCTTGATTCTTTGTCCCTCAAGGACTTCTAAAACAATACGCACTCACTGATTATGTTTCGCTTGCTCGCCGAAATGCTATCTAGGCTCCCGGATCAACACCAAAGGCGTCTGAAGATGTCTCCCGTATTTTTAACACATAAGAGCAAATGATTAATGCATCATCATGCATTGAAATCATTAGCCACACACCTAAACTCGATGCTCTACTCAAAAACCACATTTCGGCTACCAAACACAACCGAAATCATCTCCAAACTTTTCCAAAACAAAGCCCAACCAAGATCTACCATTTGTTATCATTTCTAAACATCAATCAACATCAAAAACCACCACAAACCCGTCCTTATACCTCCAGCTATAACAGAATACAAAAACCACCATTATAACAAGAAAAACTTAGGAATCCAAGCCCATTCAGGATTTGTTTGATAAAACCTCATTTGTAATTTCAATTAACATCCAAAATACATTAGAAAACAACCTCCAAACAGAGCCTAACCATCAAGCACGAAAATCATCAAGATTCCTCCAAAAACCTTGAGTTTTAATACAATTTCTTGTTTCTAACATTAAAGCAACTAAAAATTCATTAACAAAGGATTGATAACTTGGGAATTTCAGTAAAGAACTGATTATTAGAGGAGAAGGACGAAGCTTGCCTCTAATGGCTGATTTCTCCTTGATTTGGGCAAGTTTTCTTGAAAATCCAATGTAAAATCAAGAGGTTTTCATGAGGAGAATATTAGGAATCAAAAAGGAATTGAAATCCAATCAAAAGGGAAGAAAATCAGTAAACAATTGAAGGAGAAAAAGTGTTTGGCTGAAAAGAATTTGAGAGAAAATTGACGTAAAGTAGTTATGAAAAGTCAAAGGTAGTTTCCTTTTATTTAATCTCTATTTTCCTTTAATTAAAACATTAATAAAATCACCCAAATTAAGAGGAAATCTGATTAAAAACATTTTTGTAAAATTAGCTCCTTAAAGATTCATAGTTTCAATCCTTTACAAAACAGTCACTATTTAACTTTTGCAAAAACATCGATTTGGTCACTACACCGAAATGTAGTATTTCCAAACCTCATTTTGTGAAATTGATTTCACCATAATCATTCATATATTAAATGATGATTTTTAGATATTTTTCCATATTTTTAAAGCATCCCGAACTAGGTGTTCCCTAAAACTCCTTTTAAGATTCGAACTGTTTTCTGACTCGTGCGATTCGGACTCTAAAACATCTAGGCCCAAATTTGGGGTGTTACAACTCTCCCCCTCTTAAGAAATTTCATCCTCGAAATTTACCTGTAGGAAAAAGATAAGGAAATTGCTTCTTCATGTCTTCCTTTCTTTCCCATGAGGCTTCCTCAACACCACGATGTCTCCACAACACCTTAACAAGCTCAATGGTGTTACCACAGAGAACTTTAGTATCCGAATTCAAAATCTCAACAGGTTCCTCATCATATGACAAATCTGGATTCAACTCAACTTCCTCCACATGCATAACATGCGAAGGATCCGATCTATACCTCCGAAGCATGGATACATGAAACACATTATGTATCTTTTCTAACTCCTATGGTAGCCTCAGCTTATAAGCAACAGGACCCACACGTTCTATCACCTCGTATGGTCCAATGTACCTTGGGCTCAGCTTGCCCTTCCGGCCAAATCTCATCACCTTCTTCTAAGGTGAAACTTTCAAGAACACACGGTCTGTAACCCCCTTAGCCCGGCCTAGACGGTTAACCCGAACTACGAAGATTACACGGGGAAAACTAAAGTCAACCCAAAAGTCAACCTTGATGTAAATTCTGATTTCAATAAGGGACTCAATTACACAATATACAAATATTAGGGACCAAAATGTAAATTCTAAAAATTAGAAGGTCTTAACTAATTTTAAGGTTACCAATATTTAATTAGACATATTGCATGCTTCCCTGTCAAATTTCACCTTAATCGGACATCTCAAACTCATGCAATTGCAATTACAATTTTCGGGACTAAAACGTAAAGCTTGCAAACCTCAACACCATTCAAATTAGTGCCCAACGGTCACCTGTTTCGAAACGGTGTTGACCATTCTGAAACACGGGTTGGTTCCGAGAGTAGTTCCGAAACAGGGCCTTCCAGTGGCAAAACCGTTTCGAAACATCACCATACACACTACCGAACAACATAAGGTGGAGTTTAACGGTACAATCACAACCCCTCAAAACCCGTGATGGAGTTTAACGATACAATCACAACCCCTCAACATCACCCATCAGTAGTTGTATAATTCCACTAACGAGTGCAAGGGACACATAACATAAGATCCACACACGGACTTTTAACCACCGTTTTGATCTTACCTCACTCGTTAGGGTACTAGGATGGAGTGTACAGTACAATCACAACCCCTCCACATCCAAGGCGACTTTATTCACAGTGCACCCAATCCTATAGCCGGCTAATTATATCAGATTCAAGTACTTTAAAAACCATTACATCACTTGCCAATATACATCATTTACCATCAACAATTCACTGTTTTAAAGCATTAATCAAAGCCATTTATCATCATGCATCACTATGCATCAAAACCATATTAACAATATGCCAAACAAAGGATCTCTTACCTTGAGCATCCTTCAACACATGGCTTTCAAAACCAGCATTAACCATGCTAAAATATGCTTTCAAAACAGAATTTAAACATGCAAATTATAATCAATGCATCAAACCACTTCATGGCTCATTCAAGGGAGTTTTTCCGAAAACTTACTCTTGAGCTTAGCTAAGTTGTTTAGAATTAAACTAAACTACCAAAACCTTCAAATAATTGTTTCAAGGCTGGAAACCCAACACCACTCACCAATAACGTTTCGCTAGCTTGCCGAAACACCGATTTAGCCTCCGGATCAACTCCAAAAGTGTCCGAAGATGTCTCCCCTGTTTTAAACACATCAAAGCAGAGGATTAATGCATCATCATGCATTGAAATCTTCAGCCCACACACTTAAACTCGCTGCTCTACTTAAAACCAACATTTCGGCTACCAAACACAACCGAAATCACCTCCAAACTCTTCCAAAACTTAACCCATCCAAGATGCATCACTTCTAACCATTTCTAAACATAAATTAACATCCAAAATAAACCTAAACTCGTCCTTATACCTCCAGCTATAACAGAACACCATAAACACCTCAAAAACCACAATTTTCATAAGCAAAAACTTAGGAAATACAACCTATTCGGGATTGCATTGATAAAACCTCATTTCCACATCATTAGAAATCCAAAATACATTAAAGAATCATCTCAAAACATAGCACAAACAATCACAACGAAATTCTTCAAGATTTCTTCCAAATCTTGAGTTTTAAGCCAAAATCAAGTTTCTAACATTCCTTCCCTCACGAGTGTGTAGATCAAGAATCAATCAAAGAAAGTAATGACAAGGGTTGCAAAGTAAAGGTACTTGTGTTCACGTCCGTGTCATTCCTTCCCTCACGATGGGCATACACACGATCCTGACCACCACCCTCAGGTTGGACAGCCACCACATGCGCCACATTCCTTCCACAATCCTCCCTACGCTGAAAATTACCACAGCCGTGCCGACGACCCCTCTATGGCTCAGCTTCTCTCACCAGAGCTTGTCCCTCTCTCAGCGGCTGAGGACAATCTTTCTTCATATACCCTCGGTTTCCACAATTCTAGCATGTCCCAAGGTTACCCAAACACTCACCTGCGTGTCTCCTACCACACCGATTACACTCAGGAGTCCTCAAGAAAGCATTAGGTCCTTGCTGACCTCTACCAGGGTTACCACCCCCACGTCTAGCATCATAATGTGGCTTCATGTCCTTATGCCTCTTGTTGCGATCTCTGCCATAATCGCGTTCCGCAGCTCGCTTTCTGGAGCTTGATCCACCAGCTCAGCTCGCCAAACCAAGATTCAATTCAATGTCCTTGGCTCTAGTGACCAACACATCAAAATCAGTGTAATCCGTTGCAAGCATATAAGTCTTTACATCCGCTACCAGCCCATAACGGAACCGTTCGCACCTTTCCCTCTCGCTAGGAATTAGCTCAGGTGCATATTGGCTAAGGCGAACAAACTGAATCTCATATTCAGCCACATACATGTTCCCTTGCACAAGAGACATAAACTCCCTCTTCTTCTCGTCAAGGTAGCAAACTCCCAGATATTTTTGCTTGAATGCATTCAAGAAGAACGTCCAAGTCACCTCGTCATCCTCCATTCAAGAGATAGTGATCGTCCACCACGTGTATGCGTCACCATGCAGTAGTGACACAATACAACCCAGATTCTACACATTGTTGCAATTCAAGTGACCCAGAATCCTCCTGGTGCTCTCCAACCAAGACTCAGATCCCTTCGGTGACAACCCTCTGAACTCAGTCCCACCCAGACTATGGAGACGCTCCAACGACAATCTCACATTAGCACCATCCTGAGGTGCAGCTCCATGATCTCCAGCTACGGCTGCTTGGAAAGCTCTAACAATAGCCTGCATCAACATGGCAATATAAGGAGCATCATGCCCCCGACCATTCTCGGGTCCAACAACCCCAGCACCAACTCTGGCATTACCAGTCCCAACTTCACCACCACCAGGTGGTCCACCAGGGGGAAGAGGAGGTAAATCCTCAGCATTTTCTGCGTTCTCATTATCATACATAGATCTAGTATTGATTCTCAGCTTTCTACGTGGCCCCATAATAAAAACAATGCACTAACAAAATGCAATAAACACAATTAGGCATAATAAGGTAAGTAATCCAAGTACCCAAGCTCATTTTTGAAACAATTTCTTCTCAATAGTAATGATATGGCAATGGGATCCCTAACTATACTCCAAACATAGCATAACATCACAAATTCACCTCAATTGAATCATACAACAATATTCATGCATCAAACTTTCACCGAAAAGACATAATCATACATAACCATATTCAACAACCACATACCAAGCCCCAAATATTCAATAACCTAGGTCTAATACCAACAAATGTAACCCCCTTAGCCTGGTCTAGACGCTTGACTAACGACGCTTGACTAACGGGGAAAATCAAAGTCAACCCGAAAATCAACCTTGATTAACGACCCTTTTTTATTTTAATCTTGTCTAGATGCACATTAAGCCTGTGTGAATACTCACGAATCATGGAAGAGAAAGGCACATCGATCGGAAAACATTTAGGGGCTCAATTCTACAAATTAAGCGTTTAGGGAACAAATGTAATTTTTGGAAATTAGATGGACTTAGCTGATTTTAGGTTTACCAATAAGAAATTAATCATGTTACATGCTTCTCTGTCAAGTTTCAGCTTAAAAAGGCATTCCAAGCTCAGGCAATTGCTTCCACAACATTTAGGACTAAAATGTAAATCATGAAAACTCAAAATAATTCAAATCAGCATCCAATGGTCAACTGTATCGGAACACCTACCCACCATACCAAAACGCCCGTATCGAAACGGTGTTGACCGTTTCGATACTCGGGTATGTTCTGAGACCAGTATCGAAACATGCTTCACCAGTAGCCAAACTGTTTCGAAACAGCTTCACCCGTTTCGAAACACCATGATCATTACAGGCCCCCATTTCGAAACAATTGAGGGTGTTTCGATACACCTTGCCTAGTGACAGCAGATATGGCTGGTTTTTCACCTTTTAAACCAATCAAACATGCCTTAAAGAGCACTACAACTTACCAACAACTCATTTTACTACTAAGGACACATTTAAGACTCTCAAACTAGAGTATGGCATCAAACACAAGATCACATAATCTAAAGGCATGCTCCCTAGTCTCAAAACCAATATAGGCAACCAAACCACAAAGCAAGTGTTTAGAACCATTTACAACCCTTACATGCCATCACAAACATGACACAAACTTAGGGAGTTCAAAACACATCTCCCAAATACAACCTTGAAGTCCCATTGCCAATATCAAAACTAAAGTGTATAAAAACATCACCATACATGAGCTTTGCACTTCCTTGGATGTTCTTATCATTCTCGCTGCCCAAAAACACCTCAATTATCTACATTATTGGTAAAAGAGAGCATAAGCACAATAGCTTAGTGAGGCATTCTTTATAGAAAACCAACACAATAATGCATTTCTTAAAAACACTTTCTCAAAAGATATTTCTACAACATGCTCATTATATCTCATGCTTGTAACCACCTCAAAGGAACTTTTCATTGAAAACACATGTATCTCAATTCTATCTCATGCATTCAAACCAATGAAAGTCTCATGGCAAAGCCAAACTCATGCTTGTAAAACGAAAGCATTTCATATACAAATCTCATATGCATTTCTCATAGCATAAATCATCTTATCAAAGGTACATGTGAATAAAAAACAATTTCATATTTTATATTGGCATCTACCATCATCGTACTCACTTGTCTAGTAACATAATTTCCTGTGGCATCTACCATCACCGTACTCATATGGCGGTATCTCACATCGCCACAAAGCTTGGGTATGTCACCAAGTCCTATCCGATGGAATTCCTATCATCGGTTCTCTCCCTTTAGATTAAACCAAAAAGCACGTACGGATTTTTAGTTTATAGTGCACTCTCATCCTATTGATTGATCAATTATATCCCGTAAGTATCTCAACATCTATGCCAATATATTATGTCAAAACATCATCTCACCTACTGTTTTTCATGCAACAATTCTCAAAACATTCTCATCTCATTTCAAAACCATAACATTTGCCATGCTTTAAAAAAAGCTCAAATCTCAACCATGCAACATGTTATTTCATGAAATCATTTTAAGAATTATCTCATACTACAAATCATGCATAAAAACAATAGGAATTTAACTATCTCAAACCATGAGCATGTAAAAGCATTTTAGGGGCAACCACCACATTTAAGAGAGCAATCTAGCCAATACTTACTTCCAGACTTAGGAAGGGGTTTCAAACCTTTCCTAAATCCCCAAACCTTGATTCTTTGTCCCTCAAGGACTTCTAAAACCATACGCACTCACTGATTACGTTTCACTTGCTCGCCGAAACGCTAACTAGGCTCCCGGATCAACACCAAAGGCATCCGAAGATGTCCCCCCTATTTTTAACACATAAGAGCAGCAGATTAATGTATCATCATGCATTGAAATCATTATCCACACACCTAAACTCGCTGCTCTACTCAAAAACCACATTTCAGCCACCAAACACAACCGAAATCATCTCCAAACTTTTCTAAAACAAAGCCCAGCCAAGATCTAACACTTGTAATCATTTCTAAACATCAATCAACATCAAAACCACCACAAACCCGTTCTTATACCAACAGCTATAACAAAACACAAAAACCACCCCAAAAACCACCATTCTAGCAAGCAAAACTTAGGAATCCAAGCCCATTCGGGATTTGATTGATAAAAACTCATTTATAATTTCAGTTAACATCCAAAATACATTAGAAAACAATCTCCAAACAGAGTCTAACCATCAAGCGCGAAAATCATCAAGATTCCTCCAAGAACCTTGAGTTTTAATACAATTTCTTGTTTCTAACATTAAAGCAACTCAAAAAATCATTAACAAAGGATTGATAACTTGGGAATTTCTGTAAAGAACTGATCATTAGAGGAGAAGGACGAAGCTTACCTCTAATGGCTGATTTCTCCTTGATTTGGGCAAGTTTTCTTGAAAATCCAATGTAAAATCAAGAGGTTTTGATGAGGAGAAGATTAGGAATCAAAAAGGAATTGAAATCCAATCAAAAGGGATGAAAATCAGTAACTAATTGAAGGAGAAAGAGTTTTGGCTGAAAAGAATTTGAGAGAAAAGGGAAGGAGAGAAAATTGACGGAAAATAGTTATGAAAAGTCAAAGTTAGTTTCCTTTTAATTAATCTATATTTTCCTTTAATTAAAACATTAATAAAATCACCCAAATGAAGAAGCAATCTGATTTAAAACATTTTTGTAAAATTAGCTCCTTAAGATTCAAAGTTTCAATCCTTTACAAAACAATCAATATTTAACTTTTGCAAAAACTGCGATTTGGTCACTACACCGAAATGTAGTATTTTCAAACCTCATTTTGTAAAGTTGATTTCACCATAATTATTCATATATTAAATGAGAATTTTTATATATTTTTCCATACTTTTAAAGCATCCCGAACTAGGTGTTCCCTAAAACTCCCATTAAGATTCGAACTATTTTCTGACCGGTCCGATTCAGACTCTAAAACATCTAGGCCCAAATTTGGGGTGTTACATGAAATGTGGATTATATTGGCAAGTGATGTTGTGTAAACTGTTTTGTATATGAAAGCGGATATAGTTAGTTGTCTATAGGATTGTGTGCACTATAAACAAGTCGACTTGGATGTTGAGGGGTTGTGATTGTACCGAAAACTCCATCCAAGTACCCTAACGATTAAGGATTGTTTAAGGTTGCAACGGTTGAGGGTAGCTCCCAGGTGTGAACCTTGTATGTGTCCCGTCTCTCGTTACTAGGCTATACATCTACCGATGAGTAGTGTTGAGGGGTTGTAATTGTACCGAATACTCCACCACGGGTGTCACAACGGTGGAGGGTTGCTCCCGTGTGTGAGCCTTGAGTTGTCGGTAGAGTGATGAAGGGTTTGGGACAACCCTTTGTAATCCGTGTATTCGATATGTTTTTGAGAAATGAGTTTGTTGTTAATCACTTGAAAGCCAATATAATGGATTGTAATGCTATGGAAGTGTTGATGATGCATATTGTGAAAAATGCATGTTTTATCTTAAGCTTAGCATAATGGTGTTTATGCTTGGAAGGTTTGGTTTTTGTGTAGCAATGGTTTAATTGCTGGAAAATATGCGACTCATGTTGCATGGTGTTTAGCATGCTGATTTTAATGTTAAAGTGCATGATATATCAAGAAGGCGTTATGGTTTTGAAACGAGTGAAAATGGTTTTGTGCATTGATGGTGTCTTTGGTTTTTAGATTTCCTTCCCAAGCATTTTGTGCTTATGGTCTCTTTATCCATCAATGCAGTCAATTTATGCTTTGGAGGCGACACATGCAAGGGATCGGTGAAAGACTTTGATTGAAGGTATTTTTATTTATGGACTAGAGTGATAAAGGCAATGGGGGTGTCTAATGCTATGAATGTTGGTTGCTTTAGCGTTTTCTGTTTTGGTGCAAGTTTGAAATGCATATATATGTTTGTAAATGGCCTTTAAGTGTTGGTTTGTGCTTGGATTTGAGAATTGACCTTTTGGTGCTTGTTTTCTTAGGAAGCATGCCTTTAGTTCTCTTTGATATTTCTAGTGTTGCTTCGATCATGTCTTTAATATTTCTAGTGTTGCTTCGATCATGTCCTTGCCTTGAAATTATCTTTGATATCAAGAAGGCGTTATGGTTTTGAAACAAGTGAAAATGGTTTTGTGCATTGATGGTGTCTTTGGTTTTGAGATTTCCTTCCCAAGCATTTTGTGCTTACAGTCTCTTTATCCATCAATGCAGTCAATTTATGCTTTGGAGGTGACACATGCAAGGGATCGGTGAAAGACTTTGATTGAAGGTATTTTTATTTATGGACTAGAGTGATAAAGGCAATGGGGGTGTCTAATGCTATGAATGTTGGTTGCTTTAGCGTTTTCTGTTTTGGTGCAAGTTTGAAATGCATATATATGTTTGTAAATGGCCTTTAAGTGTTGGTTTGTGCTTGGATTGAGAATTGACCTTTTGGTGCTTGTTTTCTTAGGAAGCATGCCTTTAGTTCTCTTTGATATTTCTAGTGTTGCTTCGATCATGTCCTTGCCTTGAAATTATTTTTGTTAAAGTGTATTCGAGTTGCAAGAAAGTTCAGGCATATGGTGGATTAGTTACGGATGATTAAACTCGAGTTAAACGAGTCGAACTAGAAGACATGAAGGAGGGCTTAGGATTTTTAGAATTTATTTTTGTGTTTTCTTATTCACATTATGTTTTAAACTTTTCTTAGGGTTAAGATTGTTTTGTTTAGTAGTTGTGAGTACGATTGTAATTAGTTAAAGTTTTTATGCAATTGAATTCAAGGTTTGCTTATTCCATGTTTTTCATCTTTTTTGTAATAGAATCGAGAGATCTTTGTGAGAACATCCATTTGTTTCAATTCGAGAGAGTTAAAACTCAAGAAAGGGATAAACACAATTTCCTCCAATTAAGGAGAAAATCAACTTAGCTTAGAGATAAGTGTAGGTATAAGACGGCTACGAAGGAACGTGGGAAGCTTGTTGTTCAATCTAGGTTTACACCGAGAGGTATTATCAAAGAGTGGGCATTAACAATATTTAAACTTAGAGATAAGACAGAATTAGTTTAGGACGTTATGCCGAACCTTGAAGGCCCGTCGAGTTCCCCGCTATGGTAATGTTCAATTTGTCACCCGTCGTGGCGGCGATATCGACTTTGCATCACAAGACTTTTACGAGTTCAATGCAGTTTCACACTACGACATAACTCAATCTGACTCATCCTCTTATTCTGATTACTCAATCTTTCTATTATTCGTTTACTTTAAGTTTATGCAATTTTCTCAACCCAACCTATATCAATTGTGTTTTTACTTTTCTATGTGCAGGAATTTAATCTTGATTAGCTATCCAGACCCTGAGGAGATGATAATCTTTTATATTACAACTAGGCATCAGTGTACACTTTCACTTTAAGCAGGACTGTTTCACAGCTTACAAGTTTTTGGTGTAATTTTCGGGGACTTGAAATAGCAATTTCGTTTTTACTTTCTGCATATTTCTTTATTATCATAAAAAATCTCACAGCTTCTTTGTTTTAGTTTATGACTAGAGAAAATTCATCGTCTACACTCCTGTTTATTGACGAGATCGAATGAGAAGCAATAAAACTCAGAAGAGAGGCATGTGAAGCATTAGTAGCAGCATGATCCGCAAAGGCAACAATGTATAACAGTAACGATGGCAATAATGTCGCCGTGGCAGACCCCGCGGCATATGAAAGGTGGCAAGATCAGAAACCACCACCTCCTCCTCCTGGTCAACAAAGACAAATCCGTACCACTCGAGACTACATGAAGGAGAACATAGACAACCTTGAATCTGCAATCATAGAGCCAGACATGGATGCCAATCATTTTGAACTCAAGCCAGCTATGTTCAATATTATCGACAAATTGGGACAGTTTGGGGGCACAACAAATGAGGGTGCTAGGCAGCACATGAAGTCTTTCTTACATATCAGCAAGTCTTTTAGAATTAACGGATTACCTTATGATGTTCTGAAGTTGAGGTTATTCCCCTATTCATGAGGGATAGGGTGAATACGTGGTTAGATATCCATAAGGCTGGATCTATTCTGTCCTGAACAAACCTATGTCAAGATTTTATGGCCCGTTTCAATCCATCAAATGCCACAGATTGTATACGCAACGAGATTACCTCCTTTTGACAGGCTGACGATGAGGCGATGTATGAAGCATGGGAGTGCTACCGAGAACTACTGCACAAATGCCCGCTCCATGGACTGCCACTTTGGACGCGAGTATCTCTATTTTACAATTGTGTCAATCAACCCACCAGGATGATGCTAGATATGTCGGCAAATGACATACTCCTAGATAAGGCACCAGAGGAGGGTATGAGAATTTTGAATCAGCTGGCCAAGAATGATTACCAATTTTCATCTGCCCGCCTGGCGACATTGGACGGCAGGCCATAGTGAAAGAGTTGGAAGCCTCAGAGTTCATAAATACCCGTATAGATAAGCTAAACATATTGATGGAAAACATGATCAAACTAACGAGAAGATCATATGAGGTAAAATCAGTGGAAGCCTTCTGTGATGAATATGGTGGAGACCAGGACTCGACAGAATGTAAAGAATCTTGCAATTTCATGGAAACCTACAATCGGAACAATACCCCCAACAAGAACACATGCAACCCAGGTTGGAGGAAATATCCAAACTTCTCATGGAGTAACCCTAACACTGCGGAAAACCCAACCAATCAGAATACGAGCTATCAAAGGAACCCGTTGTAGAGTTTTCTCTATTTATGAGCGCAAGTGCACCCTCCTGTCAAGTTATAGTATATAAGATATCGTCTCCCACGGGGATTGGACAACTTGATTCAAATTTTTGTTCTTGCACAAGCAAAGTAAATGCACAAGTAAGATGGTTGTTGAGAAGAAAAGTAAAATAAAAACACAAGTAATTTAAAAGGAAATGATCAGATTGATAGAGAGGGCGGGGTAATGATGCTGCTTAGTGTGAAACTGCGTTGAATATGTCAAGTGTGTTTTGTGCTGCCACGATCTGCTGCATTGGCGGGTAATGGCGGATTGAGGCGGCGGAAACTTTCGTTGCCACGGCGACACACTGCTCTTGAAAATTTCACTGTCACGACAAGTGATATGGAGAGAAGTCCTGACGGCAAGTCTGGTAGATACTCCATGTTCGGCAAAGCAATTCTGATGTAATCCTACCTATGTCTAGGCTAGGATTCTGTTACTGCGTGATGTAGCCAATACCTAGCAATCTCAGTGTAAACCTAACACAGGCAGTCAACGTTTGGTTGCTCCTTTTAGCCGCTAAAATTTTAACTTATGTCGAAGCTGAATTAGTCAACACCTCGTCATGATGTGACCGTGCTTAATTCTTTCGTGAGTTTGACACTTTCGTGCCCGACAAATGGATTTCCTCAATTGAACTTTTGGAACTAATTGAAGGAAGTGAAGCGCATGAACTGAGCAAACTATGAGTATTTTATTGCAAAAACAAACTTGAAAACCTAAACAATCGTTCTCACAACTAATTACAACATAACCCAAACCCAAAGGGAGAATTAGAACATGTCGGTGGCAAGAAATCTAAACCATGCCTACGGAAAACCTCTCATCTTTCTTGAATTAGAATTACAATGAGTATATGTAGGCATTAGCTAGGTCTAGTCCTTCTTGAAGTATAAGTCATGAAAGTAGCTTTCCACATTAAATGTGACTTTAAACTCTAACTTTTTTTAGTTGAATGTGGACTTTATCACGTTGCATTGTTTCGCATGCAATCTCGAGATTTAACTTCAGCGGCTTTGCAAGCTGCTACAGAGGTCATAAAATTGAGTGGAAAGCACCGATAGAATCATGATTTTCTGCTTTACTGATCGCACTTCGGTTCTCCAAGTACATAGTCTTCTATCTTAGGCGGCGACAGCTACTCGACAACTACTGTCTCTGTCTGGAACTGCATCAGTACAGCTCTCTGGTTCATGATCTCAGCATCACATCCTCACCTCCTTTTTCCCTCTATCAGCCTTTAGTACCTAAAACCAAAAGTACACTAAAATAGCACCTTTCTTCACCAAATAAAAGATAATCTATAAAAACATGGCAAAGCAAAAAATAATTGTAGAATGCAATGCACGGTCCTAATTGTGCCTAAGATGTACTAAAAAACATCAATAATATGAGATGGAATGTGCATGAAATATAGAACTTATGGACACTTTACACACCCCCAAACTCTAACCATTGTTTGTCCTCAAGCAATGCAACCTAACATACTTGCCCTTGTAATGCCTAGAAAGAAAAACCTATTTTCAACTTGATTCTGTTGCACTAACATATTTACTCAACTGAAATTTTTGAACTAATTGAAGATGTGAAGAACATGAATTAAGCAAAACTAGGAGTATTTTATTGCAAAAACAAACTTGAAAACCTAAACAGCCGTGTCACAACTAATTACAACATAACCCAAACCTAAAGGGAGAATTAGAAAATGTCGGTGGCAGGAAAACCTAAACTATGCCTAAGGAAAACATCTCCTCTTTTTTGAATCGTAATTATAGTGAGTATATATAGGCAATAGCTAGGTCTAGTCCTTCTTGAAGTAGAAGTCTTTAAAGTAGCTTTCCATATTAAATGTGACTTTAAACTTTGAATTCTTTGAGTTGAATGTGGACTTTATCACGTTGCTTTGTTCCGCAATCAATCTTGAGATTTCACTTCGGTGGATCTACACGCTGCTATAGACGTTAGAAAATCGAGTGGACAACACCAATAGAATCAAGATTTTTTGCTATACAGATCGCACTCTAGTTCTCCAAGTCCGTAGTCTACTGTGTTGGGTGGCGAGGTGGGTGACGGTAGCTACTCGGTAGATGTTGTCTCTAACTTGAACTGCATCAGTACAACTCCCTGGTTCGCTGCCTCAACATCACATCCTCAACTCATCCTTCCCTTTGTCAGCTTTTAGTACCTAAAACCAAAAGTACACTAAAACAATACCTTTCTTCACCAAATAAAAGATAATCTATAAAAACATGGCAACGCAAGGAAATACTGTAAAATGTAATGCTTGGTCCTAATTATGCCTAAGATGTACTAAAAAACAACAATAATATAAGATGCAATGTGCGTGAAATATAGAAGTTGTGGGCACTTTACACACCCCAAACTCGAACTATTGCTTGTCCTCAAGCAATGCAACCTAACATACTTACCCTTGTAATAACAATAAAGAAAAACCTGTTTTCAACTTGATTCCGCACCTCGAGGATGGAACGCCCTGATTTTTGGCCTAGATGTTTTAGACATCGGACCGGACCGGTCCAGAATGGTTCGAATCGCGTAAGGTTATTTAAGGAAATCAAGGATCAAGATAGGATACAAATGTGGTAAAAATTGCTAAATTCCTCTAAAAATATGTTTAAGAGGTTGCTCAAATTACTTTTACAAAAAGAGTTTCGGAAGTGGTACATTTTGAGTAGTGACCAAGTTGTAAAGTTTCAAATCTGTGGAAATGTGATTTTTAAAGGAGAAGCCAAAATCTTAGAATCTTTAGGGGGCTTTATGGAAATTTTGCCTTTCCATAATATGACATGTGTTTAAAATGGTTTTAATTAAATAGCTTTAATTGGTTTTTATTTTATTGACTTAGTTAGGTGGTTAATTTGTGAGATTCCATCACGTAACTACCATCCTTTCCACATTTTTAGCCAAACACAATTTTAATTCATTTTTCTCCAGAATTCTTTTCTCCCAAACACTCTTTCAATATTTACAAAACAATTCTCAAGAATCCTTTCAAGTTCTTCAAGATTTTTCTAAGGAAAACTTGTCATTCATTGAGGAAAGCAGGGATTGGAGGTAAATCCCATTCTCAACCTCTAATGAAAGTTCTTTATTGAAATCCCCAAGATATTTGGCTTCTAATTACTGTTTTTGGTTGTGTTTTCATTATAGTTTTGATTTGAGATCAAAATCTTGTAAAAATATGTATTATATGTTAACACTGCAGTTTGTATTGTTTGCTTGTAGGTTAGTTAGTTCAAAAGTTGGTTAGTTTTGGCGGTACATTTCCTAGCTATTTAATAGCTATTTTTCTTTGTATCAAACACTGCGTGAATGAATAAAGTTTTCTTCATTTCACTCACTGTTATAATATGGTTGAAATCTTGATTTTCGGATTTGTTTTGTTAAGCTCTGTTTTGGATTGATTTTTATTGAGTTTTTAGATTGTTAATATGTTGAAAAGAGGTTTTGTTGATATAGGTCCCGAAATCCTAGAGATCCTTGAGTCTCTTGATAGTTTTAAGTGAGTTTCTGAGGTGAAATGGTGGGATCATACTTGCTGGAGGTATAAGGATGGGCTAGGTTGTTTATTAGATGTGTTTTGATGTTTTTAAATGGTTGAAAGTGATGTATGTTGGCTGGGCTTGGTTTAGGTAGCAATCGATTGAGTTTTCGGTTGTTTCAGTTGGGTAAATTGGTGTAGTTTGGTGAGCAACGAGTTTGTGATTTGTTGCTGGTGTTCAAATGCATTTTAATGCATTTTAATGCGCTGTTGGAGGCACCAGAAGAGTAATTTTCGTATCGGTGAGTGAGGCTTCGCGTATCTGTGAGTGGAAATGGATTTTCCAGCTTTGTAATGCTTTGAGCGTGGTCTTGGGAGCTTAGTGTAAGTTTGAAACACTTAGCTAAGCTCAAGAGTAAGTGATTTGAAAGTCTCTCTCGAAAGTGTGCTATGTTTTGATGAAAATGAACTTGTGTTAAATGCAATTTTGATTACTATTTTAAAGCATGTTTTGAGCATGGTTAATGCTGGATTTTAATGCCATTGTGTTAAGGATGCACTAGGTAAGTGATCCTTGGTTTTATGTGATAAATGCATATGATGTTAAGCATGTTATGCTTGTGGAAATGACATTGTATTTATGTTTGTAAAACATTGGATTATTGATGCTAAATGATTATATTGGCAAGTGATGAAAGTGGTTTTTGGTTATTGTAATCGGATATAGTTAGCCGGCTATAGGATTGGGTGCACCGTGAATAAAGTTGCCTTGGATGTCGAGGGGTTGTGATTGTGCCAAAATCTCCATCCAAGTACCTTAACGATAGAGGCTAAGATCACAACGGTGAATGATTTAATCTCGTGTGAATCTTGTGGTATATGTCTCGTACTCTCGTTAGTGGAATTATACAACTACCGATGAGTGATGTTGAGGGGTTGTGATTGTGCCATTAATCTCCATCACGGGTGTTGAGGGGTTGTGATTGTGCCATTGATCTCCACCTTGTGTAGTCCGGTAGTATGTATGAAGCGTGTGGGACAACGCTTGTCATCCGCGTATCCGATTGTGTCTTTGAGTGGGTTTTGGTATGGTTTGTGAATCGATCACTTGTAAGCCAATATAATGATGATGACTAATGGTTTAAGCATGAGATGCTTGTGATTTATGCTAGAATGCATGTGATGGTTGGTAAAGCATAAGCAAAGGTTTATTTGGTGTTTTAAAATGATGCATACGGGCATGTGTTTTAGAAAGTGCATTGATGTCTTGAAAGGGCATGTTTTATGTAAAGGCATGTGTTGATAAATGGTGATTTGCCCGTTGTGTGTAATGCATTGATGAACATTGTTGTAGCGATCCTCACTAAGCTTTGTGCTTACACTCATTTGTTTCATCAATGAAGAGAATTAGGCTTCTGAGGCAGCAAGTAAGCAAAAGGAATCCAAGCACTTTGACCTAGCAAAGTATGTGGTTTTACTTTGGTGTAATAAGAGGCAATAGGTGGGATTTCTACTCTTGGATGTTTGAGGATGATGTTAATTACTTTGTTTATGTTTGGTTGCTTATCTTTGGGTTGTAAATGACCTTTGATGATTGGTTTGTGCTTGAATGTGGCTTTTAGCTTTTGGTATGGTTTTGATGACTAGGAAGCAGACCTATAGTTCTAATGCTTGCTTGAATGATGCTATGATTTAGCTTGTACTTCGTAATGATGATCTTTGATGCTTATACATGTTGTATGTATGTTGAGGCAAGAATTGGAATGTTTTCGGATGTAGAAGATGTGTAAAACCAGCAAAAGTAGCTGTTGCAGGGTAGGACATTTCGGAATGCTCTTATCTGTATCGAAATGGCTTGTATTGGCCAGGGGGTTTCGGAACTGGTGCGATCGTTCCAAAACATTTTGCTACTGTGAAGCCTGGTTTCGAAACTGGTTTCGAAATGCACCCGAGTTTCGAAACAGTCAGTATGGTTTTGAAACAGCCGTTTCGATACAGGGTATAGTGTTTCGGAACAGGTGACCGTTGGAGTTGAATTTGAATTGTTTCAGGTTTCTGTTTTCTTACGTTTTATTCCCTGAGTCTTGAATGTTTAATTAAATGAGTTTGGATGATCCGTTTAAGATGAAATTTGACATTTTGGTATATTATATGTTTAATTTTGGATTGGTAACTTTAAAACTTGTTTATTCTGTATATATCTGGAAATTTACATATTAGTCCCTAAAAGGCATTTGTATGCAATAAAACCCCTAACTGAGCTCCGTTCGCTGTGTCGCTTCCGCTAAAATGTTTTTCCATTCTCATATGTTAATAATGTGCATCTAGAAAAGTTAAAAAGAAAAAAGGATCATTAATCAAGGTTGACTTTCACGACTTGACTTTGGTTTTCCCTTTGTAATCTTCTTAGTTCGGGTCGGGCGTATAGGCCGGGCTAAGGGGTTTACATTTGTTGGTATCAGAGTTAGGTTACGAAAGAATGGGTATGTGAAATTGATGTGGATCACATGTTGTTTGAAAAGCATGAAACTGGTTATATTTTGGAGCTTATGCTATGCTTGATTGATGTGGATCGCATGTGAAGTGAATATGATTGTATGTTGATGATGCGATGTTGTTATGTGATGATTTTGGATGATGGAAAGCATGATGAGCATGATGTGTCATTGTATGCTATGCTATGTTGATGGAAATTGGGGTACCCATTGCCTTATTACACTGATTAAATGTTTTTGTAAACTTGGATCCTTGCTTGAGGCTAGCCTCAATGGTTTAATTTGTTTTTGTTGTTATGCTTTGTTTAAAATAGAACTAGGGGTCCGAGGAGAGAACTCAGGTCGAACACAATAGTGCCTCAGGGCAACCAGGGTGAGCAAGGGGCTGATGTCCCTCCTGGTGGAAATCTACCTCCCTTGCTACCACATGGAGGTGGGAAGCAGGAGCAGCAAGGACCTGCTGGTCCGGGTTTGGGTGATCCAACGCCGTTGGTTTAGGCGATCTTTGGGGTGTTTCATGCTGCTGTTGCGGGAGCGCATGTGCAGGACCTTGCAGCTGGGCAGTCGGGCTTACCATTGGAGAGGTTGAGGAGCCTGGGAGCTATGGAGTTCTTTGGAATGTCTCTTGAGGCGTCAGAAGCCTGGTTAGCAAGTACGATTTGTATCATGGATCAAATGGGATGCAACAACGTGCGCAAGTTGGGATGCACAATTTCCTTGTTGCAAGGCGATGCCTACAGCTGGTGGACGACTACCACTGCCAGTTTGGAACCCAATGAAGTAGATTGGGAGTATTTCACGGGTGCCTTCAAGAGGAAGTATATAGGGATGAGATACTTGGACGAGAAGAAACGCGAGTTTATGCCGCTAGTTCAGGGCAATCTTTTCGTGGTTGAGTACGAGGTCCAGTTCGTACGCCTGAGCCAGTATGCCCCTGAGTTGATACCTAGTGAGAGGCACCGATGTGATCGCTTCCGGTACGGACTGGTATAGGAAGTCAAGACGTACATGTTGGATGAGGATTATACCGACTTCGATGTGCTTGTATGTCAAACCAAAGACATCGAACAAAATTTGGGTTTGTTGTCTCGAGGTGTTGGTTCTAGCTCTGGGAAGAGAGCAGCGGAG
The DNA here is from genome assembly GCA_958450335.1 of Hibiscus tridactylites. Lineage (NCBI taxonomy): Eukaryota > Viridiplantae > Streptophyta > Magnoliopsida > Malvales > Malvaceae > Hibiscus > Hibiscus tridactylites. The sequence continues at coordinate 70,557,100 of OY288272.1, forward strand.
TATAGTTCCGGGGGTGGACGGAACAAAGGATGTCGAAATAGGAGACATCAGCCTGAGGGGAGGCGAGGTGCTCCGGGTCGAGGCGGTTAGGTTTAGGGAGGCCGAGTGAGGTCTGAGCAGCACACGTGCTGGACATGTGGGTCGAGGGACTATTTGAGTCGAGATTGTCCTTTAGTAGCTAGAGAGGTTGAGGCTCATGTTGTGGTGACAGGGAATTCATGTTGGAATTGTGGCTCAGCAGATCACATGAGGCGGGAGTGTCCCTTGTTGGCTGGTGGAGGCCAAGGACGTGCACTTGCTGTGGCTGTACCTCAAATATGCGGTTTGCGTGGGCGAGGGAACTTCTAGCGGAGAGACGAGGGTCAGAGAGGCGTTGCTCGTGTGGTGGCAGTTCGGCCTGACGGAGGCGGTCCTGCTAGGGTTTATGCTTAGTGCGAGGAACGCAATGTGTAACCCCCTTAGCCCGGTCTAGACGGTTGACCCGAACTACGAAGATTACACGGGGAAAACCAAAGTCAACCCGAAAGTCAACCTTGATTAACGACCCCTTTTTTTTTCTTTTAAATCTTGTCTAGATGCACATTAACCTTAAGTGTGACCATACAAACAATGTATTAACAGATCACAAGCATCAGAGATCAAACAGGGACCCAATTGAACAAATTACAACTTTAGGGACCAAATTGTAAATTCTGATAAATTAAGGGACTTAATCCAAATTAAAGTTACCATCTTGAAATTAGTCAGGTTTCATGCACCTCTGTGAAATTTCAGCTTAAAAGGACATCCACAGCTCATGCAATTGAACACTCAAACATGCTCCAAACATCACCAAACCTTACCAGCATGCAATTAAACATATTTAACACATATAAGCATCAACAATCAGCAAGATAACTTCTCATGCAAAAAGCCCCAAATTCAAGGTCATGCTTCCTACACAAGCTAACATTCAAGCCTTAAACCTTCAAAAACAAGCAATAGAAATTCAATCCAAAACCAGCATCAACAACCACATACAACATATTTAGGGAGTCATAAACACCTCCCAAAACAAATACATTGGTCCCCCATTGCCAAAAACGTACAAAAGCTAAAACACTTATAAAACTTTCATACATTGAGCTTTATTTGTACTTGTTTGTTTGCCTCCTCTTGCTGCCCTCAATGCACTCTAATGCTCTGCATTATTGAATCAAGAAAACGAGAGAGCGTAAGCCAAAGCTTAGTGAGGAGTGCTCTTTAAAAACCATTCAATAATGCATTAAAATACATTGTAAATCATGCTTGAAAACAACCTTTACACATGCTCAAAGCATACTTAAAATCAAGCAATAACATGCTTCCACATTTCTTTTAAACTAGCATCTCATGCTTCAACATAAACATCAAATCATGCATCTCATGCATCTCATGTACAAAACATGTCATATTGGCTCAAGTGATACATTTCATTTAGAAATCAAGTTCAACAACTTTCCCCAAGGACTTTTAAACACCTTGGACCCCAAGGACTTTTAAACACCTTGGCCATGGACTTTTAAACACCATGAATGGACCACACAAGGACTTTTAACCACCTTTGTGTCCGTAGCTTGAAATACCCCAAGGACTTTTAAACACCTTGGCCCCAAGGACTTTTAAACACCTTGGCCCCATGGACTTTTAACCACCATGGAAAGGAGCACCTAAGGACTTTTAACCACCTTAGTGTCCGCAACAAGATTCATCCAAGGACTTTTAACCACCTTGATGATCTTAGATAACAAGGCTCACTCAAGGACTTTTAACCACCTTAGTGACCTTCACTTTTACAAACCATCACTTGCCAATACACACTTTATACATCATGTAATCCACTGTTTTAAAAGCATTTAAACCAAGCCATTTCATCATGCATTTCAAAGCATTAAATCATCATTTAACAATGCATAAAAGCAAGGCACTCTTACCTAGAGACACCTTCAACACATGGCTTAAAACATCAGCATAAATCATGCTAAAACATCAGCAATTAACATGCTCAAACATGCTTTCCAAAACAGTAGCAAATCATGCAAAATCATCATTTCACATTTCATCAAAACATGGCCACCACTTAAAGAGAGTAATCCGAAAACTTACACTTGAGCTTAGCAAAGTTTTTTAGACTTAAACTAAGCTCCCAAAACCTTCAACCTTTGGTTTAAAAGCTGAAAATCCATTTTCACTCACCGATTACCAAACAAGCCTAGCCAACAAGCTTTCCAAGCTTCCGAAACCTTCCGATAACACCTCCAAAACTCAAGGATCAACCTCCCCTGTTTCAAGCACATAAAAACAGAACATTAATGCATCCTTATGCATTAAAACACCAGCAACCACAACACAACTCGCTGCTCACCACAAATCTAACAATTTGGCTACCAAACACAACCGAAATCATCTCCAAACACTTCCAAAACTTAACCCAGCCAAGATCCATCACTTCTAACCATTTTTAAACATCACATAACATGCAAAAAGACCACATCCACGTCCTTATACCTCCAGGTATAACAGATCACCAAAAACACTCCAAAAACAACCAAAAACTCAAGCCAAACTTAGGAAATTCAACCTATCCGGGATTGCATTGATTAAACCTCAACTTCTAATCATTTTAGCATTCATTTAACATCATTTTAACACTTCAAAACCCTGCTTAAACAGATTACACGAAATTTTACCAAAATCACCAAATCTTGCATTTTAGCCAAAAATCAAGATCTCAATTGAAAAGCCTTTAATAAAACATGAATCAAGGATTGAGAACTTAGGAATTTCAGTAAAGAACTGATAGTTTAGAGGAGAAGGACGTTCTTACCTCCAAACTTGAATTTCTCCCTTTTAGAGCCAAAATGCTTGATGAAACAATTTGCAAAATGAGAGGTTTTGATGATGAGATGATTAGGAATCAAATGAGAGTTGAAATGAGAGATGTAGATGTCAAAATCAGAGAAAGAAATCTGAGGAAATCTTGTTTGGGTAGAGAGAAAATGAGAGAAAAGAGAATTTGAGAGAAAATAGAAAATTAGTTAAGATTTGGTTAAAATGATTTCCCTCTCTTTTCTTAATCTTTAAAATCAGATTTTAGACTTAAAATATCTTAGAAAAATCTGGAGAAATCCTTTTTGGAATAATAGCTCCTTAAAGATTCAAAGTTTCAATCCTTTATAAAACTGTCCCGCAACTTTCAAAAATTACATTTTGGTCACTAGTCAAAATGTCAACCCTCCGAACCTCATTTTCCAAAATTGATTTCACAGTCCACTTTTATATATTAAAAGATGATTTTAGAATATTTTTCCATATTTTTAATGCAACCCGAACTAGGTTTTCCTAAATTCCCTCTTATATATTCGATCAGCACATTGACCGAACCGGTCAACGCCAAAACTTCTGAGCCCAAAACCGGGGCGTTACACAATGATATCGATGTTATCGCAGGTACCTTTGCTTTTCAGTCTTCATCATTGCTGGCTTTGATAGATTCTGGATCTACGCATTCTTATATCTTGAGTGAGCATGTACATTTGCTTGATATACCTGTTGAGTTGCTTGAAGTAGGAATGCAAGTGACTAGTTCTTTTGGTGAGACTGTAGTCACTAGGAAGTTGTATAGGAGATGCCCTTTATCCGTGCAAGGTCATGATTTTCTTGTGGATTTTATTGAGTTACCATTCTACGGTGTCGATGTAATCCTTGGTATGGATTGGTTGTCTTAGCATAGAGTGGTGACTGACTTTGATTTCAAGCGGGTCACCTTAAAGCTTGCCGATGATTATGAAGTAGTGGTAGTAGGCGAGAATGTGAAATTCTTGTCGAATGTGATTTCGGTTTTGGAAGCAAATCGTATGATGAGGTTGGGTTGTGAGGCTTACCTTGCCTATGTGATGAATCCTGGCACAAAGGATGTGCGTGTGCAGGACATTGAGGGTGATGTCTAGAGAGCATGCTTATAGTTCTAATGCTTGCTTGAATGATGCTATGATTTAGCTTGTACTTCGCAATGATGATCTTTTATGCTTATACATGTTGTGTGTATGTTGAGGCATGAATTGGAATGTTTTCGGATGTGGAAGATGTTTAAAACCAGCAAAATCTACTATTGCAAGGCAGGACGTTTCAGAACGCCCTCATCTGTATCGAAACAATGGCCTCTATTGGGCAGGGGGTTTCGGAACGGGTGCGATCGTTCTAGAACATTTTGCTACTTTGAAGCTGGTTTCGGAACGCAACCGAGTTTTAAAACGGTCATCATGGTTTTGAATCAACCGTTTTGATACAGGGTATAGTGTTCCAGAACAGGTGACCGTTGGAGTTGAATTTGAATTGTTTCTAGTTTCTATTTTCTTATGTTTTAGTCCCTGAGTATGAAATTTGACATGTTGGTATATTATATGTTTAATTTTGGATTGGTAACTGTAAAACTTGTTTAGTCCTTATAATTATGGAAATTTACATATTAGTCCCTAAAAGACGTTTGTGTGCAATCGAACCCCTAACTGAGCTCCGTTCGGTGTGCCGCTTCACCTAAAATGTTTTGCTATTCACATAGGTTAATAATGTGCATCTAGAAAAGTTAAAAAGAAAAAAAGGGTCGTTTATCAAGGTTGACTTTCACGAGTTGACTTTGGTTTTGCCCATGTAATTTTTTTAGTTCGGGTCGGGCGTCTTGGTCGGGCTAAGGGGGTTACAGAGGTCGTGGCACCTACATTAGATTAGTGAAGGGAAAATAGCAGGAAATAACTCAGAATTAATCTGTAATGACACTGCAGTGTGTGCAGGACTTTGTACAGGCTGAATATGAAGAATAACTAAATAAAAAAAAAGATTTTGTTAAGATATATAATGTTACTGCCGAGACAGCACAATTTAACACAATATTTTATTCATGGCAATGAGGGCTTCAGCATATCACAACCACTCTTCTAGGCCTGAAATTAAGATAGGAGCAAACTAGAAAACCCCGAACCCATAGAGTAGAGTCATCCATGAAGACTTTCATTCGCTCATGCTAATTTGTCCGTCACTTCAAAACTTTCAGATTCATGGACATTGATAGCAGCGGAGTGTCCTCCCACATGATTCTTCCTAGAGCCTGTTGCGGGCACTTCTGTTGCCGTGGCACTGCTGTATTTTTTTGTTTATCTTTTCTGCCTCTGCGGCTACCTGCAATCATTGGTAGAACTTTGCAAATAATTCTAAAAACAAGCCGACAATGTTCATTAGATATTCTAACAAATCCAGCGTGTAATAGTAGTGTTAAATTTTTTTGTCCATTATAAATTCTAAGTTATTCATGCTTTTCCTGATTTAAGTTCAATTTTTAATTGGTGCAAATAAAATCTGGTCCTAAGTAGGTAAAATCTACTCCTAACTAAAACAATAAAAATGTGGAAAAATACAAACTTATACAAAATTTTGTTACTCTAGGAGTGCATTGATATGCATCTCCTAAAGTAACTACTCGCTTATTGGTTTAGCTCAAGAGGGTCGTTTTTGATATTTCTTGTAATCCATCTGCACCCTTCATTTAGTGATTATCCTCATGGTGGAGGATTCCTTCTTCCTCGTTTCCGTGTAATCCATGTGAACCTTCCTTCTTGTTCCTATTCTTGAAGGCATGAAAATGTGATTATGAAAAATTATATAACTACCTAATCATGTACTTACCACCTTCTTGTCGAAGTTCGTCATAGGGGAAAGTTTATTTTGCAGTTGTGGTAGTCTTCTGTCATAGTGCTATGCCGGTCAAGGGAAACCACTTTAGGCTCCTCGAAAATCTCCATCTGTATAGATTTTAACGGCTGTAAATATGCCTGCATCGGCTCCTCTAGATAATATAATCCATAGCTATCGAAGTGTCTACCGAGCCGGGCATCATTATGGAGGCTTCTGTCGTGGCAGGCCTCTCTGTTAAGGCATAGCTTTGCTCAGGTTTTGTCAGTTCGTCCTCATAGCATGGTTCTAGGTAGTTGCCGGAATAGTTGTCAATCTTGTTGCCTGGGCAGTGTTCTGCATCCTCTAGGCTTGGAGTTTCTAATTGCTCCTCAAACATCAAAGATCTTTCTTCGCATTGCTCTTCGTCCTCTTGTCCTGTGACATCAGTATCCCTCGGACCAAATTGTTCTAGTTCATCTATGGCATTGATGTAGAATGAATTGTTCAGCCATGCACCCATCTTAGCGATGCTGGCGTCCATAGCAGATATCACATTATCCATGAGCGTAAAAAAAGTTCGAAGTGTGTCCTCCAAAGATTTTGGTTGTTCTTACGGATAGCTATATTCTCAAGGCATGTCGCTTTCTGCAGTAAAATTATTATGCTAAAATTTTTTGAGATTTTTTTATCATACCATGAAAATTCTTGCTGTTGCGACGGCAACTGTTGGAGTATGCCCAAATACCAATCATATGATGATTGAATAGACATAGTATTTTACTAGATTTATCAAGTAATGGAATTGTCGTTATTACCATTTGGTATGTTTCTGCGCATCAAACTAACTATTGGATAATAATGTCCATACAATAATACGATTATTGTTAAATAGGATCCTTAGTCGAATATTATTACGCGTATGGACAATGATAATATATAAAGACTAATATGCGGTTGATGACAAGCGTTGTCATTGACATAGGGATGTCAAAATCAACACATAAGTATTTGTTAGAGAACATCATACTTGATTGACCCGCTATGAGCATGTTTCTTGGGTAATTATGTGACAGTCACAACATTGCTCATGATAAACATATGTATAATCCTCAGACTTGAGATAAACATGATTTCAACATAAAGATTTACGTATTTTGACATAGTCAAACGTGTGTCGTAACTGACTACATTATAAAGACTGATGATTGGATACGTGATGACCTATGTATTGAAATATGGTTGATCAAGAAAGGATATGTCCCTTTTACATAATGGGAGAAATATCTTCGGCCACATGATTGAGTGAGATTAGAAAATGCATGGCCATGCTCGAATATTATGATATGAGATATCATAGAGATTCGTTAATCATAATCTACTCGAGACATCAAGAAACACTAGATGGACAACGCAAGTGTGACTATCCCATGACTTGTGTTCATCTAAGATATATAGGACAAAAGGATGAAATACATAAAGGAAGTTTATTCAGGAATTAGGAAAGTCAAACAATGACTTCATGCAACTTATGTAGCAATGATGTATTGTTAGATACCACTCATTGTTTGTAAAATTAGAACAGTTCTAATTTTGCTGCTAACGTTGCATGAACCTACAAGGGTCACACCCTTCGAACGAAACAAACAAAAAAATTGGAAACCATACTCCCTATTTTAGGGAGGTTACCGAAAATCCCCTATGGGATAGGGGAAACCGACAACTCCCGTAAATGGGAATAATATTGGATAAATATTATATTTATTAGATATTATTTAGAGTATGGAAAATATTTAGAGACTTAAATATTATAGAATAAGATTCTAGAAATTTAAATATATATTTGGAATTTATATAATGTATATTTAATTCCAAGTTTTTGTAGAATTAGATTCTACATAATTAAAAATATATATTTAAATATATTTAAATCCAAGTAAAGATAGAATGAGATTCTATATAATAAAAATATATATATTTGGATTAAATATAATGTATATTTAAATCCATGTTTTATGTAGAATAAGATTCTACATAATTAAATATATATATTTCATTTAATATAGTGTATATTTAATATAAACCAATTTCTAGTAGAATTAGATTCTATGAATTTTGGTTGAACTTGGATTTAAGGAATTCAACTAGAATTAAGTCTCTGAATACTATTTAAAGGGACAAGGGCTAGCAACCAAATCATCCCTCTTCCTCCTCTTGAAGATTTCGACAACACCCCTAGGGATTCCCCACTGGAATTCGACATATCCAGAAAGCTCTCTGAGAAGCTGTTCGATATTTTTCTGGTGTTCTACTTGCCCCCTAGAAAATCCCTGAAGGTTCTTTTGCTCGATTGCAAGTCCCGGTTGAACTTCTGGTCGATTTCAGACTCCCTCAGGAATCCCTAGAGGGATTCGACTTCTCCCTGGAAGGTGTTCAAACCTGTCAAAATTTATCCCAAAGTGTTAGGGAGGCGGAAACTTTGTTCGTTTTGTTTGGGTGGACTCCGTATAGTTCGTTGCGAACCTGTGACGATTCTGGTTTTACTTGACGTGGTTATTTCGACATACCGTCAATTTTCCAGTTTCCAGAGATTTGAAAGGTAACTCTTCATCTTTTCACCTCGGATTCGTTCCTGTACATGGATCCTGGCTGGATTACATCGGATTTATTTTTCCGCTGCACCACGGGGCGTCCCGACGTGACCCAACAGTGGTAACAGAGCCACTTGTATCATACGAATTCAGACTTAAATTCTTGGGTGATGTTTATGTATGAGATGCATGTTGATTGATTTGATTTGGATATTTATCATTTGTCGTATCACACCTAATAAAGACTTATTTCGATTATCACTGAATGATTAAGAGTTAATCATAACTATGTTAGGTTGCTTCAATGTTAAATGTTAACATGTTGAGACTAATAGTTAGTCTAGAGAACAAGTAGTTGTTCGTAGTTTCATAGATTTATGAAATCTCTGAAAGGACTTCTAATTTGATAAAAGTTATCAAACTATCTTTCACGGTGAATCCATAAGAGTTATGGTTAGACGTTATGAAAAATGCATGTCTAGGATTGGCATCATCAAAGACCTGGTACTTAAGTGTGCCTAGTGCGCCACCTCTCTTTCATGTTGACCTACCTGGTGCATTTGTTCGTTTACGCAAATGGTTTATGAAACCTCGTGATCCTTCTTTGTCCCATTAACCGCAACATAGGGATAATCAGTTTAAAACTCCGTAAACACGTCGTTACTTTGTTCGCACGAAATGCATGTTAGATTGCACGGTGTTTGTTTTGCATGGTTATAGCCCATAGCCTTTATAGTTTTGGTTTTTATAAATATGGCCTGTGTGTCGTGCCTTTCTCTATCTTCTATTGTACTTCTCTTCTCATCTCACTCCCTCGCATGTAACGCGAGTTTCTAAAAATTGTAAATACTCATGGAGATAAAGTAAGGACCAACATAGCAACGTGGTGGGCATTCCCTTGTGGACCAGACGTTTCAGAAGCAGATTCTATCTTCAGTAGAATGGTCCTCCCATGGGCTTGGGACGGGTCGCCTTAGGATAAAAAGGGCTATAATCATTGCATATTTATTTACCGCTTATATTTACCTTGTATGTGATGTAATGGATGTTTTATAAGCATGATTAAACATAGTTCTATTGATAGGATCAATGTTAAAATGATGAGATAATTAAGTAAATCCCTCACTATAATTCTAAGTCTGTTTTAACCATCCAATATTTACCCTCGTTAAAGCTTCGATCGATATAAGGCGAGCTTTGCCCAAGCAATGTCACATTTATCTATCTTAGTTAATCGCGAAGAATAAGCTAGTGATATTCGCCGGTTGAGATATTGGTGTTGACTTACCTGGGTTGTTCTAATAGGATTAGAAAACCTAGTGGTTAAAAGTTTTGGATAATCATAAGATGATTTAAAGAACAAGAGTTGTTCGCCAAAAGATGAGGAATTACATGAGATGTAATTAGTAAGGTGTTACTTACCTAAATAACCATTTCCTAAAAGACTGGCCAAAGCTGATTTAGGAATGGTGAAATACGGATCATCACTCACTAGAAAAACTACTGAAATGTTTTTCCAAAATTAAAACTAGAGGGTTTTTAATTTTGAAGAAAATAGTGGGAGTAAAATTTATAGTAAAGACCTATCAATAAATTTTAAAATTTAGTAATACTTATGTAGCATATTTTATTTGTTGTAGAATTAATGGCAAATAATACTCTATCTCTGCGATCTATCCTTGAGAAGGATAAGCTCAATGGCATAAACTTCCTTGACTGGTTCCGCAATTTGAGAATTGTTCTCAAACAGGAAAAGAAGGAATATTTCATTGAAGAACATGTTCCTGATGAACCAGTTGCCACTGCTTCCAGAGCTGACAAAGACAAGTTTAAGAAACACATGGACGACATGCTGGATGTCGGTTGTCTTATGCTTGCCTCCATGACCCCTAAGCTTTTAGAAGCAACATGAGGACATGGTAGCTGATAATATGATTCAAAATCTCAAGGAGATTTATGAAGGGCATGCTCGACAAGAGAAGAACGAGACTTCTAAAGCAATGTTTCAATGCAAGATGAGTGAGGGATCTCCCGTAGGAGCTCACGTCATCAAAATGATGGGCTACATCCAAACATTGGAGAAGCTCGAATTTCCGCTAAAAGACGAATTAGCTACTGGTGTCATCCTGCAATCGTTGCCGGATAGTTTCAATCAGTTTGTCCTTAATTTCAATATGAATGAAATTAACAAGACGTTGCCACAGTTGCTCGGCATGTTGAGAACTGCTGAAATCAACCTGAAGAAGGTATGACCTAAACCTGTTCTGATGGTCCGCAAGGGCAAGAAGAAAGGTAAATCGGCAGCAAAGTCTAAAGGTGATGGTAAGACCAAAGCCGATGGAAAGGAGGCATTGAAACCTAAGAAGGGATTCAAGAATGATGGAAAGTGTTTCTATTGCGGCAAGACCGGACATTGGAAGAGAAACTGACCCACACACCTACAAGAAGTCAAGAAAGCAAAAACGAATGAGGCATCAACCTCAGAAGCTTCTAAAGAGAAGGCATCAGAATAGACATGGACATGCAAATGGAAATAAAGCAAGAGTTGCTACATCATCCATTAGGACATGTGTTTTTGCTTAAATAGTTTTGTTTTAGTTTTTAAGATTATTATTTTGTGCCTAAGTTTTAGTTATCTTGTAAGGACAAGATATTTTTAATTTTGAGATTATTTAAATAAATGTTATTCTTTTAATCTCTTATGGCACAACGAGTCAATGATCTTTAAACTAATCAAATCAATAGTATTTATAAGATAAATAAAACAAATGACTAATCTCAAACTCATAAAAAGTATTAAGGTAATTTGATGAGATCAAATTCAAGAATATTTAAAGTTTGATGAACTTTCAAAGAATATGAGATTGTCCCATAATTAAATCCCACAAGTGGAACGAAAAGTCTTTGAAAGAGAATCAAATATGTTAGACATGTTTTGATTCAGAACAAGTCATTTTCGACTTCTTTACACAATAGAAAAACAACTCTCATACTTGATTGTTTTTTTTTCGAAACAACATATAAGATATGGACTAAGAATTGTTCTAGAATGCCTTTGAAGTTTTAAGGTTACTTACATGTTAAAATGTTTACAAAGTTCGAACCTTAAAAACTTCATTTGTTGTTTATCCTAATGAGAACAAAGTGTTTGTTTCTCAAACGAGAGTTTATCTTGAAAGAGATTAATTCTCACAAAGGGATATTATTTCTTCAACTTTAACGAGAACAAAATATTTGTTGCTCAAACGATAGTTTATCCCGAAAGAGAATACTTATCACTAAGGGATTTCATTTTTCAACGAGAACAAAATGTTTGTTGTTCAAACGAGAGTTTCTCTCGAAATAGATTGCCTCTCACAAAAGGAAAAAATGGAATTTGGAATGTGAAGAAATTTTAGACAACAAATTTATGAACCAAAGATTGAGAATGTTCCACAAATGATCAAGGAACATTGGAACAAAACACAACCATTGTGTAACCCCCTTAACCCGGCCTAGGCGGTTGACCCGAATTAAGAAAGTCACACGAGGAAAACCAAAGTCAACCCGAAAGTCAACCTTGATTAACGACCCTTTTTTTTCTTTTTAAACTTGTCTAGATGCTCATTAACCCTAGTCATGATCATACAAACAACATACTCAAAGATCATAAACATCAGAGATTAAACAGGGACCCAATTGAACAATTTACAACTTTAGGGACCAAATTGTAAATTCTGTAAATTAGGAGGACTTAACCCAAATTAAAGTTACCATCTTGTAATTAATCAGGTTTCATGCTTCTCTGTGAAATTTCAGCCCAAAAGGACATCCCAAACTCATACAATTGCACAAACAAGATTTAGGACCAAAACGCAAACAATCCAAAACATTTAACTGCCAATGTCAGCCCCCAACGGTCGACCGTTCCGCAACGCGTACCGAAACACGGGCTGGCAGTGGCCTTTCCGTTTCGGAACGGTCTCTCCCGTTTCGGACGCCTGGGCTGGTTTAGGGCACCCGTTCCGAAACGGTAGGCACTGTTCCGAAACACCCTGCACAGAATGCCACGAAATGCATACTTAAACATGCTATTAAATATCCAATCATGCTCCAAATGCTACCAAACTTTACCAACATGAAATTCAACATATAAAAGACATACTTGCATCAACAATTCATCATTATAACATCATATAAGAAAAGCCCCAAAATTCAAAGCATGCTTCCAACACAAGCTAACCATTCATGCATAAACTTCCAAAACAAGCATATAATGGCCAAATACAAACACCAGCAATCTCAACAACATTCAACATACTTAGGGAGTTCAAAACATCTCCCAAAACATACTCATAGGTCCCCCATTGCCAAATAACCAAAAGCTAAATGTGTTCAATAAAACCTTTCCATACTTGAGCTTAGTTTCCCCTTGGTTGCTTGCCTTCCTTGCTGCCCTCAAATCCTCTTAATGTTCTGCATTATTGATTTAAGAAAAACGAAAGAGAGCGTAAGCAAAAGCTTAGTGAGGAATGCTCTTTAAAACCATTCAATAATGTATTTATTAAACACTTTATAAATCATACTTCAAACCATCATAAATGCATGCTCACTAGCATTCTTAAACAAGCAAAACATGCTTCCATATCAATTCATGTCATATTGGCCACAAGTGATAAGTTTCATCTTTTAAAAACAAGATCAACATAAGACTCACACATGGACTTTTAAACACCATTGTGATCTTATAATTCTCAAGAACCACATAAGGACTTTTAACCACCTTAGTGTTCTTCCCAAGGACTTTTAAACACCTTGGCCCCAAGGACTTTTAAACACCTTGGCCCATGGACTTTTAAACACCATGGCAAGGACCACACAAGGAATTTTAACCACCTTTGTGTCCTTAACAAGAACCATCCAAGGACTTTTAACCACCTTGATGTTCTTAAGTAACAAGGCTCACTCAAGGACTTTTAACCACCTTAGTGACCTTAACAAGAATCATCATGGACTTTTAACCACCATGAAGTTCTTAGAAACCACAAGGCTCACTCAAGGACTTTTAACCACCTTAGTGACCTTAACCTTTTCAAAACATCACTTGCCAATATACATCATTATCATCAAATAATCCACTGTTTTAAAGCATTTAACCAAGCCATTTACATCATGCATTTATAAGCATCAAACCACATTTTAACCATGCTCAAAAACAAGGAACTCTTACCTTGAGCTTCCTTCAACATATGGCTTACAAAATCAGCAATAACCATGCTAAATCATGCTTTCAAAACAGAATTTAAAACATGCAATAAACCACATTGCACAACAATCAATCCATGGCCACCACTAGAGAGTTCTTTTGAAAACATACACTTGAGCTTAGCAAAGTTGTTTAGACTTAAACTAAGCTCCCAAGACATTGGTTTCAAAGCCGAAAACCCATTTTCACTCACCGATTCCACTTCGCCTCTTGCCGAAGCACCAATTCAAGCTTCCGGATCAACAACTCTTGGATCCAAAGATGACTCCCCTGTTTTAAACACATCAAAGCAGAGGATTAATGCATCATCATGCATTAATAGCTTCAATGAAAGCACCTAAACTCGCTGCTCTCATCCAACCTCCAATTTCGGCCACCAAACACAACTGAAAATGCATCCAAACCACTTCTCAACAAAGCCCAGCCATAAACCATCACAACCAAACATCCTTTAACATCATTTATCATCTAAAAAGAGTCTAACAACATCCTTATACCTCCAGCAACAACAGATCCACAAGATCACACCAAAAACAACCTAGAATCATAAGCTAAACTTAGGAAATTCAACCTATCCGAGATTGCATTAATCAAAACTCAATTCCTCATCAAATTAGCATTTGTTAATCATCACTTTTACACCTTAAAACACTACTTTAACAGATCCAACGAAAATTCATCAAAAATCACCAAATCTTGCATTTTAAGCCAAGATCCATTTAGCAACTCAAAATCCATTTATAAAACATCAATTAAGGATTGAGAACTTAGGAATTTCAGTAAAGAACTGATAGTTTAGAGGAGAAGGACGTTCTTACCTCCAAACTTGAGTTTCTCCTCTTTAGAGCCAAAAAGCTTGAAAATCCAATTAGCAAATTGCAAGGTTTTGTTGTTGAAATGATTAGGAATCCAAAGAGAATTGAAAAGATAGATTTGAGTGACAAAATCAGAAAGAAATTTCTGGAGAGAAAGTGTTTGGGTTGAGAGAAAATGAGAGCAAAGGAAAATTGGAAGAAAATGGAAAGTTGGTTACAAAATAGTAAAATGATTTCCCTCCACTTTTCTTAAGCTTTAAAATCAGAATTATACATTAAAATATCTTAGAAAAATCTGGAGAAACTCCTTTTGGAATAAATAGCTCCTTAAAGATTCAAAGTTTCAACCCTTTCTAAAACAGTCACGCAACTTTCAAAAATTACATTTTGGTCACTAGCCAAAATGTCACCCTTCCAAAACTCATTTTATAAAATTGATTTCACAGTTCACTTATATATATTAAAAGATGATTTTAGAACATTTTTCCATATTTTTAATGCAACCCGAACTAGGCTTTCCTAATTTTACCTTTTTAGATTCGAACAGCACTTTGACCAAACCGGTCAACGCCCAAAACTACCAAGCCCAAAACCGGGTCGTTACACATTGTGTTGATCCTTAAGAGAATACCATATACTTGAGAAATATGGATTTCTCATTATCCGTACAGGGAAACATTCTTCTTTTCGGATCAAGATAAAGACTAGGTCTTATCAGAAAGCAATGGTGAGCCCAAAATTCGAGAAATGGCTAAGAGCCATGAGATATGAGATGGAATCCATGTCTAAACCCAAGTATAGACTTTGCTTACCTAAAAGGGTAACACTAAGAGGTATGGATGAGTTTTTCAAAAAGGAAAAACCGACATGGATGATAAAACATACAAAGGATGATTCGTCGCTAAAAGTTTTCGACAAACTTCATAGTATAGACTATGATAAAGCATCTTCCTTGTAGCTATGTTTAATCCATCTTAATCTCACTTGCAAGTAGTTACATATGATGATTATGAAATCAAATAAAGGAATGTTAAAACCACTTCTTAAGGGAAAACTTGAAACAGATGTGTACATGACACATCCAAAAGGTTTTGTCACTCCAGTAAACACTTGGAAGGTATGTAAGCTACAAAGGTCTATCCGTAGACTAAGGCCAGCTTCTTGAAGTTGTGGTATTCGTTTCAGAAGATACAATCAAAAGATTTGGTTTATCTAGAAACAAAGGGGAGTCTTGTTTTCAAAAAACCTAGTGGGAGCATTGTTACTTTCCTAAGTATTGTATGTAGATGACATGCTCATCAAAAGGAACTAAAGATCGCAATTCGTTTTGCATTAATAAAAGATACTACGAGTTAGAAACATGAGACAATATCTAACTCTACAACATAGGCTGAATGTATTATAGTCGACATAGCAATAAAGAAGGATGTTTGGATCTAAAGGGTTCACTTCTGAACTAAGCGTTATTCCAAGCATATTAGATGCTACATAACTCTGTTATGATGGAACCTTTGCGTAAGCAAATAAAACCCATATCTCATCAATAAATCCAAACATATTCTAAAGTACTTACATCTTGGAGATGTGAAAGTATGCAACATACGCACAAAGTTGATAACTTTGTCAACTCCTTGACAAAGCTTTTGACACAGCATAAGCATGTTAGTTACACTAAGCCATATCATACTAGATACGAGAATGATTGGTCTTAGTGCTAGTGGGAGATTGTTGGAGTATGCCCAAAGACCAATCATATGATGATTGAATAGACATGTTATTTTACTAGATTTATCAAGTAATGGCATTGTCGTTATTATCATTTGGTATGTTTATGTGCATCAAACTAACCATTGGATAATAATGTCCATATAATAATACGATAATTGTTAAATAGGATCCTTAGTCGAATATTATTACGGGTATGGACAGTGATAATATACAAAGACTAATATGTGGTTGATGACAAGCGTTGTCATTGACATAGAGATGTCAAAATCAACACATAAGTATTTGTTAGAGAACAACATACTTGATTGACCCACTATGAGCATGTTTCTTGGGTAATTATGTGACAGTCACAACATTGCTCATGATAAACATATGTGTTGAGTGGATCGAAAGATCGATATTTACCAAGAGGGGGGTGAATTGGAAATTTAAAGGATTGTAGTGGAAATTGGCAAATTAAAAATGATGAACAAGGGATTTAGAGTGGTTCAAGTTCCAAATGAACTCTACATCCACTACCTTAGTCTCACTAAGGATTTGCAACAATTTCACTAAATTGATCTTCCCCTTTTCTAGGACAAGGAGGCAACCCTTTACAATTTCGGTTGATTTTTCTACCCAAAAATCAACCCAACCCTCACACAAGAGAACAAAGAAATTTGTAGGCTAATAAGGTATCTCTCAATACAAATGATAGCCCCAATACAAGCACTCAACCCAATTTTACAAAATATGAATGAAGAACACAAATTGGGATTTTTACACAAAGTGGGATTTTTGCTCAATTGCTTGAATTTGATGTTTGGATGTTTGCTTTAGGATCAATAGTTGTTGCTGATGCTTTTGGATGTCTCTTTTATACCTTCTCATTGATTTCTAGCCGTTTGGGTGGTTGGGAACATAAATGGAGCCGTTGGAACCCTCTCTTGCCACCATAAATGCAGTCTGCACCAACCCGTTTCGGAACACGGGGACCTGTTTCGGAACGGACTAAAATAGAAAGAGCCGTTGGGGTGCATTTAAGAGCCCGTTTCGAAACGCCTTATGGCTGTTTCGGAACGATTTTGCCATTGTCAAGGGTCATTTCGGAACGGTCTTAGCCCGTTTCGAAACGCCTTAACGGTTTCCAAAAAGTTAGTTAAAAACTCCAACGGTCATATTTTCAAATTAATATTAAGCCCTGTTTCGGAACGTCTTGGATCCGTTTCGAAACAATGCTACTGTCAAGGGTCGTTTCGGAACGGGCTTGACCCGTTTCGAAACACCCTCTTAATATTTAAAAATTCAACATATATTTGACCGTTGTAGTCCTTTTTAAATCAAGTATGAAGAACAGTTTCGAAACGAGTGAATACGTTTCGAAACGAGTGAAAGTGTTTCGATACACGTTTCGGAACGATGGTCGACAGTGATGAAAACGTTTCGAAACACCTGAAGGCCGTTTCGGAACGGGTGCTTAAAATTCACTGTTTTGGCTTGAAACACTTAGAAAAATATTTGAAGGACTTGTTTTTTAACTTGGGCATAATACTAAAATTATATGGGGATATTTTGAAGACTTAAAATTCGTTTTGACTTTTTCAATTTAGTCCTTAGGTTTTTAGTTATATCAAAATTAAAATACTTGTTTCACAATCTCCCCCTTTTTGATATAATAAAACCAAAGTTAGAATTTTTTGAGAATTTTGAAAGTTTTGAAAATATTCTAACTCCCTCTTAATTTAAGATAGGTTTTTAAAGTTTAGACAAAAATTTGATTTGAAATCCAAGTAAACCTTTAAAACCTTTTAAGATTTAAAAACGAATTTTAGTTTAAAGTTTGGCTCTTAAATTTCTTCTCCCCATTTTTGTTAGATCAAAAAGAACAATAAAAGCTCATAGAGAAGATAAAGGATTAGTACCAATAAGCAATAATAAGCAACCATATTATAAATTCATAATCAAAATATCCAAAACATAATTCAAACATTAAGTTCAAACATAAAATCCCAAATAAAAAGCCATAAGCATAGGTTCCTAAAACATGAGAAAACAAAAAGATGCAACCTTAATCCTAAAATGCATAGATAATATGATATGATATGATATGGAGTTCCTAAGCCTCGTCATCATCATCCGAAGTATCATCATCGCTCTTGGCTTGAGAACGGTGAAACTTCGTCCATTGCCCATAAAGCGTGGAGAAGGATAGGTCCAAGTTGGAATGAGAAGTCTCAAGAGTAAGAAGACGATCCTCGACATTCTTCAACCGATTGCCCAGAGATTCAAAGCCCGAAGTAATGTGAGTGTCCAAAGCATGGAACCGAGAGTCCAAGGCATTGAATCGCTCGGTAAGGAAAGCCGTG
The DNA here is from genome assembly GCA_958450335.1 of Hibiscus tridactylites. Classification (NCBI taxonomy): domain Eukaryota; kingdom Viridiplantae; phylum Streptophyta; class Magnoliopsida; order Malvales; family Malvaceae; genus Hibiscus; species Hibiscus tridactylites. Next base: position 70,575,506 of record OY288272.1, read on the forward strand.
AGAGCATCATTGTTTGCGGCTTGAACTTGCGGTGGAGGAGCAACGAGAGGAAGATCCGCTTCTCTATCAACTCTTTCCCAAACACCATTCACATATGTGAACCCGGACTTGCGAAGGGATGACTCACCAATCTTGGTCTTGCGAGGTTCCGGAGAGTCATAAGAACAATCGATGTCAAGATCATGAAATAAGGCGCTCAAGACTATGCCATAAGTGAAAGACTTGAACTCATTTGTGTCAATAAGCTTAATATTATTGACTATTTCGGCAAAAAATAATCATAGGCACATTTGGGCGCTCATCCTTACGGAAACACTCTAGCCAAAAATGATCGGTTTGACGGATGTGGGAGTATTTACCTCCGGAAGGTCGAATGAACCACGATACCATATAGTGAAGAACTCGATCATGGACATCCAAGAAAAGTGCTTTGCCGGTAAAATTTCCAAAGTGGCGTTCATCCTCAAGACCCTCATCCTTAAGTTTAAGAGCAGACTCCAAAAGAGCAACATTAATAACAAACTTTTTGCCCAATAAGGATGACTCAATTCCTATAATCTCGGTTTTGGTCTCATCATAAAGAAAACGAGCATTAGAGTAAAAGATGAGTACCATGTTTTTGTAGCGAACATCCGGAAGACTCAAGAGATGCATGAGATTCCACTCATCCAAACGAGCGAGATAACGGAAAAGGAAGCGCTCGGAATTGAGGAACTCAAGATCAATGACACGTTCCTTGCGAATTGCAAAATCCTTGACATAAGAGAAACGAGCACGTGCCTCCGGAGTTTTAAGAGATTTCTGAAAAAGCATCGTAATGTTTGGACGAATGCTCGAATCACCGGATTGAACGGCTTTGCGCTTTTTGTTCGCTTGATCCGCCATCTACAAACATTAAGCAAGTGTTTTAAAATTAAGTGTATGCATTGATAATTAAAATCAATCCAATAATAAATCCCACTTAGGTTTTTGAAAACAAAATTAAAATAAAAAAAAAAACAGTTTTAAAAAAAATACGATTGAAAAATTTTATATTCGAATCAAAAAATTTGAGATTTAAAAATAATTTACAAGATATTGAAAACCCATAACTAAAAACATATAATTTATACAAAAATAAAATTTTCTAACCTAAGATTCGAACATAAATTGAAAGAAAAAAAAATTAGAAAAATTACCTTAGTTTGGGATTTTGGATGATTTGGAAAAAATCCTTGCACAAGATTGATGAAACTTGCTTAGACTTGAGTTGAAGAGTAAAATCCTTCACAATTTTGTGAAAATCAAAGAGTTTGAGAGGGTATTTATAGAGAGGGAGGCGGTTTAGGGTTTTAAGAGTTTGATATGAAGTGAATTTGTATCATTAAAAGCCCTAATTTAAAGTAGTCCGCGATGCCGTTTCGGAACGGTCAAGACCGTTTCGGAACGGGCGGCTAGGGTTTTGACCATTTTAAAAACAATAAACAGATCGTTTCGATGCGGTGTTGACTGTATCGAAACCCCTTTGACCCGTATCAGAACGTGTTCCGATACACCCCTTGGCAGTAGCAAAAACGTTTCGGAACGCCTTGGAGGCGTTTCGAAATGCCCTTCTCTCAGAGCTGGATTTAAGGTATCCGTATCGAAACAGGGTCACCCGTTTCGATACACCTGGTCCTGGAAGTGCAGATGAGGTTCTAAAAATGTAGAAAAATGAAATTTTAAGAGGCCTAACATGCATAAATGGCATGAATGAGCAGGCAAAACATATTTAAGCATAAACATACCCCCCCTAACTATAAGCATGGATGAAATTAGGAGTTTAAACATATCAACATGGCATTTCACAAAATCAAGCAAATTTAAGCACAAAAGAGGTCCTAAAAGGTTAAGATAGGCTAGCTAGACCTAACTCTCTCCTAAGGGACCAAAAACGCTCTTTGTCTAAGGGTTTTGTAAAAATGTCCGCTAATTGATTCAAGGTGTCTACATACTCTATAACCACATCTTCCTTAAGGACATGATCTCTAATGAAATGATGCCTTATTTCTATGTGATTGGTTCTAGAGTGTTGGATGGGATTTTTTGTTAAACATATTGCACTAGTGTTGTCACATTTTAGGGGTATGGTTCCAACTTTAATTCCATAATCTAAGAGTTGTTGCTTCATCCAAAGGACTTGATCACAACAACTCCCTAAGGATATGTACTCGGCTTCGGTGGTAGATAAGGCTACACTATTTTGTTTCTTAGAGAACCAAGATATGAGCATACTACCTAAGAATTGGCAAGTTCCCGAAGTATTTTTCCTATCAATTTTGCAACCCCCATAATCCGCATCCGAGTAAGCATGAAGGTTGAAGGTAGAGTCTCTAAGATACCAAAGGGCTAAACAATGAGTGTCTCTAAGGTATCTAAAGATTCTCTTAACGGCTATAAGGCGAGACTCTCTAGGACTAGCTTGAAACCTAGCACACAAGCAAACACTAAACAAGATATCCGGTCTACTTGCGGTAAGGTAAAGCAAAGATCCAATCATAGAACGATAAAGCTTAGAGTCAACACACTTACCTCCTTCATCTTTGTCAAGCTTTGTAGATGAGCTCATAGGAGTGGCTTGAGGCTTTGCATTCTCCAAGCCAAACTTCTTGAGCATATCCTTTATGTATTTTGCTTGGTTGATGAAGGTGCCATCCTTCTTTTGCTTGATTTGGAGTCCCAAAAAGAATGAGAGCTCCCCCATCATACTCATCTCAAATTCACCTTGCATTAACTTAACAAATTCTTGACAATGACATTCATTAGTAGAACCAAAAATAATATCATCAACATAAATTTGAACTACTAAGATGTCATTTTTATACATCTTTATGAAAAGTGTAATGTCCACCTTACCTTTTTCAAATCCTTTTTCAATCAAAAAATTTGAAATCCTTTCATACCAAGCTCTAGGAGCTTGTTTTAAACCATAAAGAGCTTTGGTAAGTTTGAAAACATGATTTGGAAATTTTGAATCTTCAAAACCCGGTGGTTGTTCAACATACACTTCTTCATTTATAAAACCATTTAAAAATGCGCTTTTAACATCCATTTGAAAAGGCTTGAAATTATGATAACATGCATATGCAAGCAACGTCCTAATGGCTTCCATTCTAGCTACGGGTGCATAGGTTTCATCAAAATCTATTCCCTCTTCTTGAGTGTAACCTTGTGCTACAAGTCTAGCTTTATTTCTCACAATGTTACCACTCTCATCTAGTTTATTCCTAAAGACCCATTTAGTTCCTATTGTAGATTGATTACTAGGCCTATCAACTAATGTCCATACATTACTTCTCTCAAATTGATTTAACTCTTCTTGCATAGCCATAATCCAAAAGTCATCTTTCAATGCTTCTTTTATGTTTTTAGGCTCTATGCATGAGATAAATGCAACATGGTTCATTAATCTAAGAGAAGAACGAGTGGTTACCCCCTTGGATGGATCACCCAAGATTTCACCATCTTTGACATAGTTCAACTCCCTTGGGTAGCTCACTTCCTTTTCCTCAATAGCCAAGTCCTTCAAGGCTTCAAGAGGTGGTTCTTGTGTGTCTTCTTCTTTTGTTGGAATCTCATCCTCCTTTGAAGTTTGACCTCCATCAAAGGCATTTATGATTCCTACATCATCATCATCACAAGAATCCTTCCTAGGAAGGAGGTTATCATCGAATACAACATGAATAGATTCTTCTACTACCAAAGTTCTTTTGTTAAATACTCGATAGGCTTTAGAGGTTAAAGAGTAACCTATAAAAATGGCTTCATCACTTTTTGCATCAAATTTACCTAAGTTGTCTTTTCCATTGTTTAAAACAAAACACTTGCACCCAAAAGGGTGGAAATAGCTAATGTTAGGCTTTTTAAATTTTAAAATCTCATAAGGAGTTTTCTTTAAAATTGGCCTAATCATTACTCGATTTACAATATAACAAGCGGTGTTTGTGGCTTCCGCCCAAAAATATTTAGGTAAATTGTTTTCACAAAGCATAGTTCTAGCCATTTCTTGTAAAGTTCTATTTTTCCTCTCAACTACCCCATTTTGTTGAGGAGTTCGAGGAGCCGAAAAATTATGGCTAATACCATTTTCATTCAAAAATTCTTCAAACCCTAAATTTTGAAACTCGGTTCCATGATCACTTCTAATATGTGAAATTCTAAGTTCAAGATCATTTTGGGTTAATTTTGAAAATGTGATGAATTTTTCCAAAGCCTCATCTTTAGTACTTAAAAAGAGAACCCAAGTAAATCTAGAAAAATCATCAACTAGCATAAAAGCATACGATTTACCACCCAAGCTCATAGTCCTAATTGGCCCAAATAAATCCATGTGAATTAATTGTAAGCATCTACTAGTAGAAACATCATTAATGGATTTAAAGGAAGACCTATGTTGTTTACCCTTTGAGCATGCATCACAAATTTTATCATTTGAAAATTTTATTTTGGGCAAACCTCTAACTAGATTTAGAGAGACTAGTTTTTCCAAAACACTAATGCTAGCATGTCCTAGCTTCCTATGCCACAACCATGCATCATTTTCATTTTGAGCAACTAAGCATGCATGAGATGTATGTATGTCATCTAAATGCACCATGTATATATTTCCTATGCGATGACCTATGAGCATAATATTATTAGATTTAATGTCTACAATTTTGCATCCATTTTTATCAAATAAAACATTATATCCTTTATCACACAATTGACTTATGCTCAATAAATTGTGTTTAAGACCATCGACATATAAGACATTTTCAATAAGAATGGTAGAGTGATTACCTATGGAGCCAATACCTTTAATGTGGCCTTTGGAGTTGTCACCAAATGTTACTACTCCTTCACTTTTTGGCTTTAAATCCATGAATCGACTCTTGTCTCCGGTCATGTGTCTCGAGCATCCACTATCAAGGTACCATGAGTTTTGACTTTGTGCTTTGGCCTTGAAGCAATGCTCCCCCTACAAACAAAGATATTAAACCTTGGTTTTTGGTACCCAAATCATTTTGGGTCCATGAGTGTTAGCTCCCAAAACCTTGGTTCCCTTAGGAATCCAAGATGACATAGCAATAATATTATTAGATTTTACAAGTTCCTTAGGAACCCATACACTTCTAATTCTTTTAGCTCTACTATATCTAGGGTACCTACCTTGTTTGTAGTAATTAGTCATTTTCTTAGGTTGGTGTGTTCTAGAGGATTCTCCTACTTCATGCTTGACACTACCAACATTTTTTAAGGACTTTTTGAGCTCATTTAGCTCACCCAACACCTTTTGGTGTTCACTATTGCATTGAGACAAAAGATTATTAAGATCAACATTTTCATCTTGAAAAAATTTAAGTTCATCTTTTAATCCTAAAATCTTTTTCTCAAATTTAGAATTAGCTTGAGTAAGTGAGTCATTTTTCTCATTTAGTTCTAAAATAATTTTCTTGTTTTTAATGACCGACTCTTTAAACTTCTCAACTAATTCATCATATACCTCTTGTAACTCATCATATGCATCATTTAACTCTTCATATGAAAAATCTAAAGTAGATGAGTTAGAGGTTACCAAGGAGGAATCTTCCTCAAGTGCCATGAGACAAAGATTTGCCACTTCTTGTTCGTCATCCTCCGATGACTCCTCATCACTCCAAGTAGCAAGCTTGGCTTTGAGTTTCTTCTTCTTCTCAAAGCCCTTCTTCTTGAGGTGAGGGCACTCCGAACGGATGTGGCCGGGTTGTTTGCACTCATAGCAAATGATGGGATCGTTTCCTTCTTCTTTGTTCTTCCCTTTGAAGTCCATCTTTCTTTGGATTTTTCTTCCCCGGTTGGACCTCATGAAACGTGAGAACCGTTTGGCTATCATAGCCAATTCTTCAAGTTCGTCCTCATCACTAGATGAGCTCTCATCAAGTTGTGAAGCTTTAGCCTTGAGAGCTATTCCCATCTTCTTCTTCTTCTCAACCTCAAGCTTCTCTACTCTTTTCTCTTCTTTCTTTTTCTCATCTTCCCTTCCTTGCTTCATGATCTCATGAGTAAGGAGAGAACCCACAAGCTCATCAAGCTTTAATGTCTTCAAGTTCTTTGCTTCGATGATAGCGGTTCTCTTCCCATCCCAAGATTCGGGAAGTGAATAGAGTAGCTTCCGGACAAGCTTGTCTTCCGGTATGATCTCTTCATATCCCTTTAGACCGTTGACAATTGTGGAGAATCGATCAAACATTTTTGACACCGTCTCATCGGGCTCCATCTTGAAATTTTCATAACTAAGATTGAGAAGTCCAATCTTAGTTTCTTTGACATCATTGGTGCCTTCATAAGTGGTCTCAAGAGTGTCCAACACTTCTTTGGCACTTTCAATGGATGAGACCTTTGAGTAGATGTCCGGACCGAAAGCACAAAAAAGCATGTGGAGAACTTTATCGTTGACTTGAATCTTCTTCCTCTCCTCTTCACTCATTTCGGCTTTCTTCTTCAACACCATCTTGCCTTCACCATCTTGCTTCAATGGAATGTATGGCCCATCCTCAATGACATCCCACACAAGATAGTCACTAGACTTGATGAATAACCTCATTTTATTCTTCCAAAAAGAATAGTTGTCACCATTGAAGAAAGGAGGCTTGGTGGTTGATTGTGACTCGTACATATCGGAACCGGAGGTTGAAGCCATCTCTTGATATTTTGATGATCACACTCTTCCAAGGATCTCCTCTTGTGGTTGTTAATCCTCAAAGAGTTAAGCTTTGATACCAATTGTTGAGTGGATCGAAAGATCGATATTTACCAAAAGGGGGGGTGAATTGGAAATTTAAAGGATTGTAGTGGAAATTGGCAAATTAAAAATGATGAACAAGAGATTTAGAGTGGTTCAAGTTCCAAATGAACTCTACATCCACTACCTTAGTCTCACTAAGGATTTGCAACAATTTCACTAAATTGATCTTCCCCTTTTCTAGGACAAGGAGGCAACCCTTTACAATTTCGGTTGATTTTTCTACCCAAAAATCAACCCAACCCTCACACAAGAGAGCAAAGAAATTTGTAGGCTAATAAGGTATCTCTCAATACAAATGATAGCCCCAATACAAGCACTCAACCCAATTTTACAAAATATGAATGAAGAACACAAATTGGGATTTTTACACAAAGTGGGATTTTTGCTCAATTGCTTGAATTTGATGTTTGGATGTTTGCTTTAGGATCAATAGTTGTTGCTGATGCTTTTGGATGTCTCTTTTATACCTTCTCATTGATTTCTAGCCGTTTGGGTGGTTGGGAACATAAATGGAGCCGTTGGAACCCTCTCTTGCCACCATAAATGCAGTCTGCACCAACCCGTTTCGGAACACGAAGAACCTGTTTCGGAACGGACTAAAATAGAAAGAGTCGTTGGGGTGCATTTAAGAGCCCGTTTCGAAACGCCTTATGGCCGTTTCGGAACGATTTTGCCATTGTCAAGGGTCGTTTCGGAACGGTCTTAGCCCGTTTCGAAACGCCTTAACGGTTTCCAAAAAGTTAGTTAAAAACTCTAACGGTCATATTTTCAAATTAATATTAAGCCCTGTTTCGGAACGTCTTGGATCCGTTTCGAAACAATGCTACTATCAAGGGTCGTTTCGGAACGGGCTTGATCCGTTTCGAAACACCCTCTTAATATTTAAAAATTCAGCATATATTTGACCGTTGTAGTCCTTTTTAAATCAAGTATGAAGAACAGTTTCGAAACGAGTGAATACGTTTCGAAACGAGTGAAAGTGTTTCGATACACGTTTCGGAACGATGGTCGACAGTGATGAAAACGTTTCGAAACGCCTGAAGGCCGTTTCGGAACGGGTGCTTAAAATTCACTGTTTTGGCTTGAAACACTTAGAAAAATATTTGAAGGACTTGTTTTTTAACTTGGGCATAATATTAAAATTATATGGGGATATTTTGAAGACTTAAAATTTGTTTTGACTTTTTCAATTTAGTCCTTAGTTTTTAGTTATATCAAAATTAAAATACTTGTTTCACAATATGTATAATCCTCAGACTTGAGATCAACATGATTTCAACATAAAGATTTACGTATTTTGACATAGTCAAACGTGTGTCGTAACTGACTACATTATAAAGACTGATGATTAGATACGTGATGACCTATGTAGTGAAATATGGTTGATCAAGAAAGGATTTGTCCCTCCTACATAATGGGAGAAATATCTTCGACCACTTGATTAAGTGAGATTAGAAAATGCATGGTCATGCTCGAATATTATGATATGAGATATCATAGAGATTCGTTCATCATAATCTACTCAAGACATCAAGAAACACTAGATGGACAACGCAAGTGTGACTATCCCATGACTTGTGTTCATCTAAGATATAAAGGACAAAAGGATGAAATACATAAAGGAAGTTTATTCAGGAATTAGGAAAGTCAAACCATGACTTCATGCAACTTAGGTAGGAATGATGTATTGCTAGATACCACTCATTGTTTGTAAAATTAGAACAATTCTAATTTTGATGCTAACGTTACATGAACCTTCAAGGGTCACACCCTTCGAATGAAACGAACAAAAAAATTGGAAACCATACTCCCTATTTTAGGGAGGTTGCCGAAAATCCCCTATGGGATAGGGGAAATCGACAAATCCCTTAAATAGGAACAATATTGGATAAATATTTTATTTATCAGATATTATTTAGAGTATGGACAATATTTATAGACTTAAATATTATAGACTTAAATATTATCGAATAAGATTTTAGAAATTTAAATATATATTTGGAATTTATATAATGTATATTTAATTCCAAGTTTATGTAGAATTAGATTCTACATAATTAAAAATATATATTTAAATATATTTAAATCCAAGTAAAGATAGAATGAGATTCTATATAATAAAAATATATATTTTTGGATTAAATATAATGTATATTTAAATCCATGTTTTATGTAGAATAAGATTCTACATAATTAAACATATATATTTCATTTAATATAATGTATATTTAATATAAACCAATTTCAAGTAGAATTAGATTCTATGAGTTTTGGTTGAACTTGAATTTAAGGAATTCAACTAGAGTTAAGTCTCTGATTACTATTTAAAGGGACAAGGGCTAGCAACCAAATCATCCCTCTTCCTCCGCTTGAAGATTTCGATAACACCCCTAGGAATTCCCCACTGGAATTCGACATATCCCAGAAAGCTCTCTAGAGAAGTTGTTCGATATTTTTCTGGTGTTCTACTTGCCCCTTGGAAAATCCCTGTAGGTTCCCTTGCTCGATCGCAAGTCCCGATTGAACTCCTAGTCGATTTCAGACTCCCTCAGGAATCCCTGGAGGGATTTCGACTTCTCCTCGGAAGGTGTTCAATCCTGTCGAAAGTTATCCCATAGTGTTAGGCAGGCGGAAACTTTGTTCTTTTTTTTCGGGTGGACTCCGTAAACCTAACACAGGCAGTCAACATTTGGTTGCTCCTTTTAGATGCTGAAATTCTAACTTATGTCTAAGCCGAATTAGTCAACACCTCGTCATGATGAGACCATGCTTAATTATTTTGTGAGTTTGGCACTCTCATGCCCGACAAATGGATTTCCTGAACTTAACTTTTTGAACTAATTGAAGGAAGTGAAGCACATGAATTAAGCAAACTAAGAGTATTTTATTGCAAAACAAACTTGAAAACCTAAACAACCATTCTCACAAATAATTACAACATAACCCAAACCAAAAGTGTGAATTAGAACTAGTCGATGGCAAGAAAACCTAAATTATACCTAAGGAAACCTCTCCTCTTTCTTGAATTAGAATTACAATGACTATATATAGGCTTTAGCTAGGTCTAGCCCTTCTTGAAGTAGACGTCTTCAAAAGAACTTTCCACATTAAATGTGACTTTAAACTCTGACTTCTTTGAGTTGAATGTGGACTTTATCATGTTGCCTTGTTCTGCAAGCAATCTCGAGAATTAACTTCAGCGTCTCTGCACGCTGTAGACCGTTTAAGTGTTCTCCATTTATGAGCGCAAGTGCACACTCTTGTCAAGTTATAATATAAAAGATATTATCTCTCACAGGGATTGGAGCAGCTCTTATGAATGGTTTCCTGCGCAAAGATTTAGTAAATACGCAATTAAATCTCATGATGTGGAAATATAAAAACACAAGTAAAGATAAATATAGTGATGAGAGAGATGATAGGGAGAGATTTGGGCGATGGGCTAGGTAAGACAAGTGTAGCTTAGTAGCCTGTGGACTGCATTGTATAAGATGAGCATGTTTTGTGCTTCCATGGTTTGCTGCCTCAACGGGATTGTGGGCGGAAAACTACGACCCTGTCACGCGGCCGCAGCAGATCACTGCCACAGAAAGAGTGTACTAACTCAGCAAGTGGAACGAAAATAAGTCTTGGCGGCATGTCTGGTAGACATTCCAAGTTCGGCAGGATGGTCGACAGTGGTCCCTCTTTTTCCTAGGTTAGGATGCTCAAGATGAAAACTTGAGGACTAGTGTGGAACCAAATTAGTCAACTCGGTTGGTGATCCCTTTTAGCCGCTGAAACTTGTGGACTAGTGTGGAACCAAGTTAGTCACGCCTTTGTAAGTTGTGATTGTGCTTAACCCTTTCATGAGCCTTGCACTTTCGTGCCCGACAAATGGATTTTCTCTTCAACTGATTGGTGTAGACTAATTGAACAAACAAAGAGCATAGATTAACCAAACTCAGAATTTGATTGAACATAACTCAAAACTATACAAATGTTTCCCTCAAACTACTTTACATACATGCGTCTAAATCCTAGGAGAGTTGGGTCGCGAACCTCAACATCTCCAACCTATCTAACTATCCCCCCATCTATCCTCTCGTCCTCAGATATGCTAGGTGCGATATGAGATATGCCTTTGTGTATGCACGCATGCCCCTATACCCTTACATACATTGTGTATATATACGACTCTTGACCTAGGTTTGAGTCCTCCTTAAAGTAGAAGTTCTTAAAGTATATTTACATTAAATACAAACTCCTTTTTGACTTAAATATGGACACTTTGGTTGTTGCCTTCTTTCGCAAGTAACGATAAGTGCTCCTACTTATCGGTCTTGAATCAGCTCTACCGGCCGCTACAGGCTTCAGAAAATTGCAAGACTGGCTCATTTGGCATAGAAAATTGCCCTCTCGAAATCGCGAGCCACCTTGGCTAAGTCGGTGTAACTCCTGCCCAGGCGGCACTTGGCGGCAATGCTGCTTCGGTAGCGTCCTTGGTGGCATCTTGAGCTGCTTCAGTACAGCTCCTTTGGTTCCATCTTTCCGGCCTGTTCTGTCCTCTCCTCTCCTAGCTATAGCACCTGTAAATATAAACTAAACTAAAACATAACTTTTCTTAACCAAACATAGAATATTCAATAAAAGGATAGTACAAGAGAAGATAATGTTATAATGCATGCAATGCACCTAAATATGTCTAAATGAGCTTATGAACAACAATAATAAGGGCATGAATGTGTACAAAATATATAACTCATGGACACTCTACACACCTCGAAACTAGAACTATTGCTTGTCCTCAAGTAATGCAACCTAACTAGTAAACTTGCCCTAGCACAAAATTAATAGAAACATTAGCCTTTAACTTGATTTCTTACATCAATGTCGTGGCACTTGTTTTTACGTTAGTGATAGGGAATGGCATGAAATAACTTAGGTTTTAATTTTCTTAATGCCATCGCAGTGTGTGCAGGTCTGTGCTCATGCTAATCATGCTGAAATAATTGAGCTAACAAAGAATGCCTAAAATAATTAAATGACTAGAAAGGATATGAGTTGTTGCCTTGGCAGCACATTTGGGCACTTTTGTTCTCTTTTTCTGATCATGGCTTTAAGGGCTTCAGCTCATGACAACTATTCTCTGGGTCTGAAGCTAGGATATGTGCACTCTACGAAACTCCAAACGCTTTGAATAGAGTAATCCTGTGAAGACTTTCATTCACTCTTGCTAATTTTTCCGTCAGTTGGTTTAGATTCAAAGACTTTTATAGCAGCGGAGTGTCCTTACTCATGATCCTTCCTAGAGCTTGTTTCGAGCACCTCTAGGGTTTTTAATCTTTCTATCTAGAGCATGTTTCGGGCACGTCTAGGTTTTTCTTAATCTTTCTTGTTGTGCTGCCCTTTGCTGCCGTGGCGACAAACATGTAATCAATCAAGGAATTTTTATTAAGGTAGGCAGTGTTAAACTCAAAACTCAAGCAAAAATTTAGCATTTAACAGACAAGTGTAAAGATAATTTGCAAAAAAGAAAAAAAATTTCTAAGTATTTTTCATGCCTCTTCCCATAGTTAGATTTAAAAATTTTAGTATGGTGTGAATATATGTAGTCGACTAAGCTATCATAGGCACATGTTTTTAAGCTAAAGATTTATATTTCATTAAGTGCTAGTGGAAGAATTTACATATGTATCTAAATGCTACTAAATGAATCTAAAACAAAGAGGACTAACTCCCCCCAAACTCAAGGTTGGCATTGTCCTCAATGCCTCTACAAAACAAAAATTAAAAAAACAAAAAATTAAAAATTAAAAACAGAAAAATAAAACATAAAAAGGAAAATAAAATAAAACATAAAAATTAAAAAAAAAAGAAAAATTGTGCTATAGGCTGGGGGAGTTCCCCTCTGTTGTTGATGCGTTAGAGGAAGATTCTGAGGATGCAGACAAGACTAGGCGGCGTGTAGCGGATGGTCTTTCTGTTGGGCTCTTCTTCGAGCTACACGGTGGCTGGATGCGGCTAGGGGTGGGCTTCTTTGATTGTGTTTCAGCTTCTCCACACTGGGGCTCTGCTGCTGGCCACTTTTTCTTTCTGGCTGCCTCTACTGGTTCGTCATCAAGGAAGTCTGAAATCACCATGTCTGAGTAGCCGATGTCCTTGGCAACGGTGGTTTCCTCCTTCTTCTCTGATTCTGATGAGGAAGAGAGGTCGTATGGTTGGATAGGGTTTGGAGAAGTTCATCTCTTGGGGCAGCGGTGCGGCCCCTCGCTGTCATCGGTGGCAGGAGAAGTATCTGGTCTTGTAGTGATCTGGATTGGCTTGGAAGCTGCTAACTCCGTCGGAAAGGCGGCAACTGTGGGCCGACGTCCTGATACTTTTCCAGCAGATAGGCCCCAAAGGCCTCCTACACGTCCGCTATATATTTGGTGAATATAACTTATTTTTGCTCAATCTTCTGGAAGCTTTCCACTAGGCTGCGTAGTAAAGGGATCACCTCGGACGGGAGGGCAACTTCTGTACTGCCTGCTGCGGCTGGGGTGGCGACAGCTTGGGACGCCGACTGGCGGTGGAAGGTGTGTCTAGCTCCGCGCTATGCATCATCTGTTGGCGTACCATTCTTGTCAGTCCTTCCTTGGCAGGAAGAATTTTGTCTTTTGGTGTGCAGCGGCACGCTAAAATTGGCACACATGCCAGTGATGAGTGCAGGGAAGAAAAGGGGACCTTTGACATTTGGCTATTCTACGTGGCCATAATTCTCCTTTATTATTACCTCGCCAACATTTATTTTTCACCCCCTTCATTATGATGCAGATGAAGGCGAACCACAACCTCTTCACTATCGATCCGTGCGAGGTGGGCATCATGCGACGCTAGACAAAGTAACTCCAAAGGGCTGCCTCTGGCAGCAAGTCTCTGCGGTTGACTGACCCATTATTTTTACTTGTCACCCATTTGGTGTTTGGCTTACAGAGTTCCTTCTTGATCTTGTTGTAGTCAGCCCTTATCAGATATGATTCCCATTCTCCGTGCGGGTCGCCGTTGACCTCTATGTTGTAAAAGTTGTTGACAATGTCAGTAGTGAACTTGACACCTTCTCCCCTGACTTAGACGAAAGTGCTCTCTGGGTTTGTCCGGTGGGCGTAAAACTCTAACACATGGATGCTGTTAATTCCTTATGGCTGCCGTGCGAATTGGTCCCAACCCATATTGTGGATCCTTTCGAATAGGAGAGGTTCTAACCTAAAATCACAATCAGACTGGGTGTATTTGAAACCCATCTCCTCTCATAGTTGACATTCTCTGTAGAACTTGTTGTAGGTCTCCTCAATAGCAGGTTTCATGAACCTTTTGTTTGAAGTTTTGGAGGTGATGACGTGTTGCTATGATAAGGCCATAGTTTGTGGGATGGTTATGTTTCCTAAAGAAAGAAAAGAAATAACGTGAAAGAAAGCAAAGAAAAACTAGGAAGCAAAGATTTCAGAAATAGTTCAGAATAAAGATGAAAGCAGAGTGAAGAACGGGGGGAGAATAGTTGGCTTTATATATCCATTTCACTCTATTGCCTTGGCAGACACACTGTCAATGGGGGGCAATTATTGTGGTGCGAATAACGAGATTCTAGCCGTTACGCGGATATTCGTACTGCTCACTCGGCACAATATAGCCATTGTGGCTAGCCGTTATGATGCCACTAGTCGTTATGCTTATCTGCCTTGGGCTGCCCTGGCCGCTAGTTGGGGTTCTCCTTCATTCTTTCATCTTTCTTAATCTTTCTTTCGTTCCTAACCTAAAATAAATTAAATACAAGAATTTAAATAAAAGTTAAATCTAATCCTAATGCATAAAAATACATTAAAGATAAAAATAAAAATATATAAAAAATGCGCTTATCCCGAACATAACCACTTCCTGAGGGTCTTTGCGTTTGGCTATTCATTTGGGCATGTCCTTCCCCTCCTCAGGTGGATGTTGTTGCGAACCTTGCTGCACTGGCGGGACATACACAAAGAAAACAAAGAGGCTTCTTTTTTTGAGCAAATAATGAAAAGAGATTTAATGTGCAAACACTAAATAGGAGTGCAGAAATTCAAATGTAGTTGTTGTTGCCAATTCCCGGCAACGACGCCAAAAACTAGTAGAGCGTTTAGATGTTCTCCATTTATCAGCGCAAGTGCAGACTCTTGTCAAGTTATAATATAAAAGATATCGTCTCCCACAGGGATTTGAGCAGCTCCTATGAAAGGTTTCCTGCATATAGATTTAGTAAATGCGCAATTAAATCTCATGATGTAGAAATATAAAAACACAAGTAAAGATAAGTGTAGCATAGTAGCCTCTGGACTGCATTGTTTAAGCTGAGCATGTTTTTTTGCTGCCAAGATTTGCTGCCTCGGCGGGATGGTGGGCAGCAAACTACGACCTTGTCACCCGGCCGCAGCAGGTCACTGCCACTACAAGAGTGTACTGTCTCAGAAGGTGGAACGGAAAGAAGTCCTAGCGGCAAATCTGGCAGACATTCTAAGTTTGGTATGACAGTCGACAGTGATCCCTCCTATTTCTATGTTAGGATGCTCGAGATGCTAATTTGAAGACTAGTGTGGAATGAAATTAGTCAACTCGGTTAGTGATCCCTTTTAGCCGTTGAAACATGTGGACTAGTGTGAAACCAAATTAGTCAACTCGGTTGGTGATCCCTTTTAGCCACTGAAACTTGTGGACTAGTGTGAAACCAAGTTAGTCGCGCCTTTGTAAGTTGTGATCATGCTTAACCCTTTCGTGAGTCTTGCACTTTCGTGCCCGACAAATGGATTTTCTCTTCAACTGACTGGTGTAGACTAATTGAACGAACAAAGAACATACATTAAACAAACTCAGAATTTTATTGAAAATAACTCAAAACTATACAAACGTTTCCCTCAAACTACATTACATACACACGTCTAAATCCTAGGAGAGTTGGGTCGCGACCCCTAACATCTCCAACCTATCTAACTATCCCCCTATCAATCCTCTCGTCCTCATATATGCTAGGTGCTATCTGAGATATGCCTATGTGTATGCACGTGTGTCCCTATACCCTTACATACATTGGGTATATATAAGGCTCTTGACCTAGGTTTGAGTCCTCCTTAAAGTATAAGCTCTTAAAGTATATTTACATTAAATATAGACTCCTTTTTTTACTTAAATGTGGACTTTTTTGACGTTGCCTTCTTTTGCAAGTATGGATAAGTTCTCCTCTTATTGGTCTTGGATCAACTCTACTGGCCGCTACAGTCTTCCAAAAATTGCTATACTGGGCGCATTGGGCTTAGGAAATTGCCCTCTTGAAATCGTGACCCATCTTAGCTAAGTCGGTGTAACTCCTGCCCAGACGGCACTTGGCGGCATCTTGAGGTGCTTCAGCACAGCTCCTTTGGTTCCAGCTTTCCGTTCTCTCCTCTCCTCTCCTGTCATAGCTATAGCACCTATAAATATAAACTAAACTAAAACATTAACTTTTCTCAACCAAACATAGAATATTCAATAAAAACATGGTACAAGATAAGATATTGTTATAATGCATGCAATGCACCCAAATATGTCTAAATGAGTTAAGAAAAACAATAGTAAGGGCAGGAATGTGTACAAAATATAGAACTCATGGACACTCTACCCACGCTGCTACAAATGACAAAAAATTGAGTGGACAACACCGATAAAATCAAAATTTCTGCTCTACAAATCGCACTCCGGTTCTCCAAGTCCATAGTCTGATGTCTTGGGCGGCAAGGTGGGCGGCGGCAGCTACTCGACAACTATTGTCTTCGTCTAAAACTGCATCAGTACAACTCCTTGATTCGCTTCCTCAGCATCACATCCTCAGCTCCTCTTTCCCTCTATCAGCATTTGGTACCTAAAACCAAAATTAAACTAAAACAATACCTTTCTTCACAAAATAAAAAATAATCTATAAAAACATGGCAAAGCAAAGAAATACTGTAAAATGCAATGCATGGTCCTAATTAGGCATAAGATGTACTCAAAAACAGTAATAATATGAGATGTAATGTGCATGAAATATAGAACTTGTGGGTACTTTACACCCACCCCGACAACAAATGCAACAACAACAACCTACAACAAACAATTCTCTAGAGGCCACTTTGAATACTGTTATGTCCCATTGTAGGGCGTGTAGGTGTTTCCTTTTTGTGAGAGTGGAAGTGCACACTCATGCCAAGTTATAGTATAAAAGATGTCAAATCCCACGAGGATTTGGACAACTTGTCTCGTTTCGTAGTCCCTGCACAAGGTAAAATAAAAGCACAAGTGAATTGATTATTGGATTGAAAAGTAACATAAAGTAAAGCACAAATAATAAAGGAGATGATCGGGTTGATAGAGCAAGGGGTTATGCTGCCACTTAGTGTGAAACTGTGTTGTAAAGGTAGAGTTATTTTGTGCTGCCACAATATGCTACCTATGCGGGTATGGCGGGCGGCAGGCTACGACCCTGTCACACGGCCGTACCGGGTTACTACCACTGCAACTTTCACTTTCTCGGCAGCTAGAACAGAAATAAGTCCTGGCGGCAAGTGTGGCAGATACTCCAAGTTCAGCGTGATAGTCGATAGTGATCCCTTCTATTTCTAGGTAAGGATGCTCAAGAGCTAATGTGACGTAGGCAATACCTAGAAATCTCAGCGTCAACCTCACACAGGCTAGTCAACTCGGTTTGTAACCCCTCTTAGCCGCTAAAACTTGTGGACTGGTGTAGAACCATGTTAGTCAAGTCTCAAAATGTTGTTATCGTACTTAACCCTTTCGTGAGCCTTGCACTTTCGTGCCCGACAAATGGATTCTCGCAACTGACTGGTGTAGAATAATTGAAAGAATGAAGTGCACAGATTAAGCAAACTTGGAATATTTTATTGAAAAATAACTCAAAACCTAAAACAATTGTTTCACAACTAGTTTACAACATAACCCTAACCCAACTGGAGTTTAGAACATGGCGGCGACAAAGAATACTAGAGAAGTCTATATAAAACCTAAGATGATTTGAACTAGGAGTACAATGGGTATTTATAGACTCAAGACTAGGTTAAGTCCTCCTTAAAGTAGAAGTCCTCAAACTTAGCTTTCCATCTTTAATATGACTATAAACTCTGACTTCTTTGCGTGGAATATAGACTTTATCCCGTTTGCCTTAGCCCACAAGTAATCTTGATATTTTTGCTTCGGCAGCTCCGGCCTCTGCTACAGATGTCAGAAAATTAAGTTGATGTCGGTGAGACTCAGGATTTTTAGCTCTTCAAATCGCACTCCAGTTCTCCAACTTCCATAGTCAGCTGCCATGGGAAACAAGGTCGGGGGTAACTCTACTCGGTTGCAAGGTCGGCAGCAATTGTCTCCTGCTGGAACTGCATCAGTACAACTCCTAGGTTTGTTCTTTCAGCCTTGACTTCTCAGCTTCTTGGTTCCCTCTTTCAACCGTTAGTACCTACAAACAAAAATACACTAAAACAATATCTCTTGTTTTATCAAATAAACGATAATCTATAAAAGCAACGTGAAACAAAGAAATATTGTAAAATGCCATGCATGCACCTACTTATTCCTAAAATGTACTCAAAAATAGTAATAATAATAGTTGGAATGTGCATGTAGGACTTATGGACACGTTACACCCCCCCCAAACTCGAACTATTGCTTGTCCTCAAGCAATGCAACCTAAAATATTGCTCTAATAATAGTCAGAAAGAAAAACTTGTTTTAAACCTAATTTTATGCCTCAAGGCCGTGGCACCTATATTAAATTAATGAAGGGAAATAAGCAAGAAAATAAATCAAAATTAACTTTCTCATGCTTGTGTGTGTGTGCATGTCTGTAAACATGCTGAATATGCAAAATAAATAAATAAACAAAGATGATGTTGTGATTTAAAGGTTGTTGCCGAGGTAGCACATTATAAGCACAATAGTTTTAATCATGGTAGTGAGGGCTTCAGCATATCACAACTACTCTTCTAGGTCTGACGTTGAGATAGGAGCAAACTACAAAACCCTGAACCCTTGGAGTAGAGTCATCCCATGAAGGCTTTTATTCACTCATGCTAATTTTTCCGTCACTTTAAGGCTTTCAGATTCATGGACTTTGATAGCAGCGGAGTGCCCTCGCACATGATTCTTCCTAGAGCCTGTTGCGGGCACCTCTAGGGTAAAAATCATTGTTCCTTGTTTTTGATTCTACTACCGTGGCAGTACTATATTTTTCTGTTTCTTTTGCCTACCTTGGCAGCTACCTGTAATCATCGTTAAAATTTTGCGACGAATTCTAAAAAGAAACAGGCAATGTTAATCAAATATTCTAACGCATTCAGCATGTAACAGAGATGTTTAACATTTTTAGGCATAAAGAAAAAAATTCTAAGTCATAATTCATGCTTTTTACAAAGATTAAGTTCATTTTTAGTTAGGTGCAAAAATAAATTAATTGGCTATCGTATCACAGGCACAAGTCATAACAAATTTTTCTTTTCCGATGATTACTAAGGCAAGTACAATGCAACCTAAAATTGCAACTAAAGATGCTTAGAAAAATGATGTGAGAGCTATCCCCCCCCCCTCAACATGAGATAGGCATTGCCCTCAATGCACAAAACAGATAAGATACAAATAAAAATACAAGTTAAAGATAAAAATAAAATAGAAATAAAATTAAAAATAAAAAAGAAAATAAACTAAACTAAACTAAACTAAAAGTTTGCTGAGGGGTGGGAGGAGGGTGGATTCTTGTTAGTTGAAGAGGAGGAAGATGTTTGGATGATGAAGCGTGGGTAGGCAGATGCCTTGGCTGCCGTCTTGGCAGGTGAGGTTTTTGCTTTCCGCAGTGGCTGGACTATTTTTGTCGTATGTTGTGGCTCTTCTTGCGGTTTGGTAGGAGAAGCAACCAAAGATGCATTGTTTTCTTCTGACTCCGTCTCGAAGTCCACGGGCTCTTCGGCTATTATGTTCCACTTCCTCTTCTTGGTTCCTTCCTCCGTGGGTGCTGCCGGAGTGATAAATTCCATTGGGATGGTTGATGTTGCTGCTACCACTGTTGTTTCTGGCTTCGGCGACAGTTGCTCAATCTCCTTGGATGAGGAGGTGTTTGCCACTGTGTCTGATGTGCAAGCAAGGGAGAGATGCTGCTGGTAGCTCTCAAGTGAGTCTGCCACTGTGTTGGATGGGGTGGTGGCTGAATAAGTCGGGGAATGCGTAGGATAGGGCACCTGGTGGTCAGTTTGGCGGGCAGCGGCGGCTGGTGGAGTTCTTTGATCTTGGGATACTTCTACAAGCTCCGTAGGGTATGTTGGCATGGTAGTCACATCACCAGGGAACTTCTACAGAAAATTAGCCACAAGAGCTTCTTGTGCCTCCTCCACATAGTTCATGAAAGCCAACTGCTGTCTAGAAGGGTATGCAGCAGTGGGAGGACTTCTTTTTCTGGACAGCGTCAGTACTGTCGGGGGCGGCTGTGGTTTCAGGTTGTGTGGTTGAAGGCTGGCTGGGTGTTGCAGGCTCTTTCTCCGCATCCTGCATCATTTGAATGTGGACCTTTTTGGTGCAGCCCTCTTTAGCAATTGTTAGCTCATCTATGGGTTCTGCCAGGACACCGAAGTTGGCGCAGAGACATGTGATGAGCGACCGGAAGTACAACTAAAGCAGTTGTGGATTTTTGGGCAGATAATTTCTCCTACGGTTATCAGCCGATTCATCAAGATACTGTGAATTAAGACGAGGTGCGACCGATCAACAGTTAAGTTGTGGGATGTGGGCAGCAGATGCCATTTTACAAAGGTGTTCCATAGCATGTCCTCTGGCAGCAGGTGGCGGCGCTGAACAGA
Source organism: Hibiscus tridactylites (assembly GCA_958450335.1). Lineage (NCBI taxonomy): Eukaryota > Viridiplantae > Streptophyta > Magnoliopsida > Malvales > Malvaceae > Hibiscus > Hibiscus tridactylites. Next base: position 70,596,146 of record OY288272.1, read on the forward strand.
TCCCACATGTTTCCCTCCCAGCCATGACGTATTGGGCTTGCAGAGCTTGGTGTTGCATATAAATAAGACTATCACAATTGAGTGCAAATATACACGACACAAGTAATATAGTGATACGAAGTATCGGATATCGTCTCCACAGAAACTGGAAATACTTCTAACTTTAAAACTCTGCACAAGAAACGAAATAGATTGAATGAGGTGTTTTGAGAATTCTTGAAAATAAACTAAAATAGAGGAAGAAATCATATTGATAAACTAGTCTGGTATTGATTTGTTCAGCAGTGCAGGTGTTGCACTGTTTAGAGGACTTCTGTTGTGTACGTCGTCGAGCATGTCGTGGCAGCACCTGTCGCGGCAGAGGTCTACTGTTGTCACGACAGTGATCAACAACTCTGTTACTTTAAGTTCGGCAAGAACCCTTGTTGTAACTTGTCCTATCCCTAGGTCCAAGTTCTGTCGGTGAACACGTCTTGGATGATACCTACTGGCGTGAATCGAATGATGGACACCGATGTTTGTGAATTCTTCTTTAGCCGCTTAACCTTGTACCTATCCCTAGGCCAAGATAGTTTAACCATAAACTGGAAAACTGTATTTACTCCTTTGTATACTTAACTCTCCCGATATTAAGTAAATAGATAACCTCATAATGCTCTCACGATACTCTTATGAGATGTTGAAACCAGAGTAAATAAACTTCAAGTTTTATTGATTGAACAGAAAATCCTAAGAAACAATTTAACCATTACAACTACTTTACAAGATTAACCCTTAGCCTTGGAAAAGGTTTAGAACATGATGAAGAGAAAAAGCTAGGGTTTATGATGGAAGACGGCTATGAGCTAGGTTGTCCCTCCCCTTGTCGAAATACAAGCATAGATATAGGCCTTGGGTGTAAGCTTTCTTAATGGCCAAAGAATACTAGTTTGAATTAAAGTACAATTTATTTAAAGACTAAATCTCTGAGTAAACGTCTTTTGATTCGCCCTATCTTCTTGATTTGACTTTCTCCTCAAACTTTGGGCAAGGCCTTCCTAGTGCTTCTGGGCTCCAAAAATTATGCGAGTGGTCTACAAAAATCAGGCATGAAATCCTCTATCAGTCGAATTCCACTTCACATTTTCCATCTTTGTTGTCTTCACTGTCACCACCTCTGTCACGGCAGCTGTCATGACAGTGATGTATGAGGCAATTTTCTTCAACCCTTCACTCCAGCTCTGCAGTTATCTTCTGTTACTCTGCTGCCTTGGATGCTGCCACGACAGGTACCTGCAAGAATTAACTGAAGTAAGTAGTATCTGTGCAAAATTATCCATTTGTGATGTTTATGCAAATTCTATCCTAAAATATAACTAAACATGCTTGAGTGCATCAATAATATGGATAAATGAGGGCTAAAATATAGAACATTTATGCACTCAACACACCCCCAAACTCGAATTATTGCTTGTCTTCAAGCTATTGCAGTCTAACTAAGAATGAAACTTTTTCTGGCTTTGGCTTAACTCAATGAACAACCATTACCTACAACATCTTCACCATCAATATCACTACCTTTTCGGATGTTTACGGACTTATCCGGAGCAATACTATAATTCTCTTGTGAGGGTGTGCAAGTTTTGTGAACAAATATGAGTTTAGACTCTTTAACAACTAGAATAGTTACTTAACTCGCTTGAGTTTTACTTCAAAATAATTCTTAACTATAGCCAATTTCGGGCACCTCTAGTTTTCTTCTAAAGTTTTTCTATATCTACTAGAGCCGGTTTCGGGCATCTCTAGTTTATTTTCCTAGAGCCAGTGTTAGGCACCTCTAGGAGTACTTCTAGTTATCTTCCTAGAGCCAGTGTTAGGCACCTCTAAGAGTGAACTAGGTCTAAGTTTTCTTTCTAACTCAAGTTGCTAAGCTTCCTATTCTAAGTTTACTAACAGAGTCTTAACAATATATAAGTCACAAAGGTGTTTTAAGAGTTCAGAACTATAGTAAGGCTCTAAATTCTTCCTAAAGCATTCTAAATCTACTGTCACAACAGTGAGTACCGCGGAAGGTAAGAGAAGTTCAAAAACTTAAGCCAATTTTTTTACACAAAAATATGTAACGCCCCGGTTTTGGGCTTAGAAGTTTTGGGCGTTGACTGGTTCGGTCAAAGTGCTGTTCGAATCTAAAAAGGTGAAATTAGGAAAGCCTAGTTCGGGTTGCATTAAAAATATGGAAAAAAATGTTCTAAAATCATCTTTTAATATATATAAGTGAACTGTGAAATCAATTTTACAAAATGAGTTTCGGAAGGGTGACATTTTGGCTAGTGACCAAAATGTAATTTTTGAAAGTTGCGTGACCGTTTTAAAAAGGATTGAAACTTTGAATCTTTAAGGAGCTATTTACCCAAAGGGAGTTTCTCCAGATTTTTCTAAGATATTTTATGATTTAATTATGAGTTTTAAATAAAAGAAAAGTGGAGGGAAGTCATTTTACTATTTTGCAACTAACTTTCCATATTTTCCAATTTTCCTTTTCTCTCATTTTCTCTCAACCCAAACACTTTCTCTCCAGAGAATTTCTTCTGATTTTGTCACCTAAATCTCTCCTTTCAACTCTCTTTTGATTCCTAATCATCATATCAACAAAACCTCACCATTTGCTAGTTGGTTCTTCAAGCTTTTTGGTTCTAAAAGAGGAGAAACTCAAGTTTGGAGGTAAGAACGTCCTTCTCCTCTAAACTCTCAGTTCTTTACTGAAATTCCTAAGTTCTCAATCCTAAATTGATGTTTTATCAAAGGCTTTTAAGTTGTGTAATGGATCTTGGCTTAAAATGCAAGATTTGGTGATTTTTGATAGATTTTCGTTTGATCTGTTAAAGCTGTGATTTGAGGTGTGATTTTGATGATAAATGAATGTTAATTTGATAAGGAATTGAGTTTTGATTAATGCAATCCCGGATAGGTTGAATTTCCTAAGTTTAGCTTGTGCTTCTTGGTTGTTTTTGGTGTGATCTTGTGGATCTGTTGTTGCTGGAGGTATAAGGATGTTGTTAGGTTCTTTTTAGATGTTAAATGATGCTAAAGGATGTTTAGTTTTGTTGGTTTATGGCTGGGCTTTGTTGAGGAGTGGTTTGGATGCATTTTCGGTTGTGTTTGGTGGCCGAAAATGGAGTGTGGATGAGAGCAGCGAGTTTAGGTGCTTTCATTGAAGCTATTAATGCATGATGATGCATTAATCCTCTGCTTTGATGTGTTTAAAACAAGGGAGTCATCTTTGGATCCAAGTGGTGGTGATCCGGAAGCTTGATTTGTGCTTCGGCAAGAGGCGAAGTGGAATCGGTGAGTGAAATTGGGTTTTCGGCTTTGAAACCAATGTCTTGGGAGCTTAGTTTAAGTCTAAACAACTTTGCTAAGCTCAAGTGTAAGTTTTCGGAAAAACTCTCTAGTGGTGGCCATGGTTTGATTGATATGCAATGTGGTTTGTTGCATGTTTTAAATCCTGTTTTGAAAGCATAATTTAGCATGGTTAATGCTGATTTTGTAAGCCATATTTTGAAGGAAGCTCAAGGTAAGAGTTCCTTGTTTTTGGGCATTGTTAAAATGTGGTTTGATGCTTATAAATGCATGATGTTTATGGCTTGGTTAAATGCTTTAAAACAGTGGATTATTTGATGATAAAGATGTATATTGGCAAGTGATGTTTTGAAAAAGGTTAAGGTCACTAAGGTGGTTAAAAGTCCTTGAGTGAGCCTTGTGGATTCTAAGAACTTCATGGTGGTTAAAAGTCCATGTTGATTCTTGTTAAGGTCACTAAGGTGGTTAAAAGTCCTTGAGTGAGCCTTGTTACTTAAGAACATCAAGGTGGTTAAAAGTCCTTGGATGGTTCTTGTTAAGGACACAAAGGTGGTTAAAAGTCCTTGTGTGGTCCTTGCCATGGTATTTAAAAGTCCATGGGCCAAGGTGTTTAAAAGTCCTTGGGGTGAAACTTGTAAGAACACAAAGGTGGTTAAAAGTCCTTGTGTGGTTCTTGTGAATTATAAGATCACAATGGTGTTTAAAAGTCCATTTGTGAGTCTTATGTTGATCTTGTTTTTAAAAGATGGAACTTATCACTTGTGGCAAATATGACATGAAATGATATGGAAGCATGTATTGCTTGTTTAAGAATGCTAGTGAGCATGTATATATGATGTTTTGAAGTATGATTTAAAAAGTGTTTTATAAATGCATTATTGAATGGTTTTAATGAGCATTCCTCACTAAGCTTTTGCTTACGCTCTCTTTCGTTTTCTTAAACCAATAATGCAGATCATTAAGGTACTTAAGGGCAGCAAGGAAGGCAAGCAATCAAGTGGAATTTAAGCTCAAAGTATGAGAAGGTTTTCTTATACACTTTAGCTTTTGGCATTTGGCAATGGGGGACCTTTGTGAAAGTTTTGGGAGATGTTTTGAACTCCCTAAGTATGTTTAATGTTGTTGCTTATGCTGGATTTTGTAATTGGCCTTTACATGTTGTTTTGGAGGTTATATGCTTGAATGGTTTGCTTGTGTAGTAAGCATGCCATTAGATTTGGGGCTTTCCTTATATGAAGATCTAATGTTGAATTGTTGATGCAAATATGTCTCTTGCATGTTGAATTTGTTGCTGGTAAAGTTTGGTAGCGTTTGGAGCAGGTATGGTTGATCAATTGCATGTTTAAGGAAGCCTTTTGCTGCATTCTGTGCAGGCTGTTTCGGAACAGTGGCTACCGTTCCGGAACGGGTGCCTTAAATAAGCCCAGGCGTCCGAAACGGTAGGCATCGTTTCGAGACGGAAAGCCCTCTGCCAGCCACCGTTTCGGTACGCGTTGCGGAACGGCCCCGCGTCTCGAAACAGACTCTCCCTGTTTCGGAACGTCTGACCGTTGGGGGCTGACATAGGCAGTTAAATGTTTTGGAATGTTTACATTTTGGTCCTGAATCTTGTTTGTGCAATTGTATGAGTTTGGGAAGTCCTTTTGAGCAGATACAGAGAAGCATGAAACCTGATTAATTTCAAGATGGTAACTTTAATTTGGGTTAAGGCCTTATAATTTACAGAATTTACAATTTGGTCCCTAAAGTTGTAAATTGTTCAATTGGGTCCCTGTTTGATCTCTGATGTTTATGATCTTTGAGTATGTCGTTTGTGTGATCATAACTAGGGTTAATGTGCATCTAGACAAGTTTAAAAAGGAAAAAAAAGGGTCGTTAATCAAGGTTGACTTTCGGGTTGACTTTGGTTTTCCCCGTGTGACTTTCTTAATTCGGGTCAATCGTCTAGGCCGAGTTAAGGGGGTTACATTTGGTGGTATCAGAGCTCAGTTCTCGAGTAATTGGGAATGAATGTGTGCATGATTGAAGTATGTATGCATTGTATGCTTGTTGAGTGAAAGCATGATGAGTGGTATGTGATTTTGATGTAATTGTGTTGTATGCTGTGATGTAGCATGTTGTGGGTACCCATTGCCAAATCAAAGATAATGAAATGATGTTGATTTTGTATGAAATTGAGCTTGAATACTTGGATTGCTTACCTTGCTGGGCCTGACTTTGTTTATTTGCATTGTGATTGCATGGTAAAAGTATGGCACCACGTAGAGAGTTGAGAAGTAATGTGTGAGCTACGGCTCCTAATGAGAATGAAAATGAGGAAAACGCGGGTAGTGCGGTGTTACCTCCTCCTCCACCTGGTGGTGGTGGTACTGAGGGAGAAAGAGCTGAAGCTGCAGCTGGTGCTGGAGCTGCTGGTCCTGAGGTTGATCAGGGGCAAGCTATGCCTGACATGTCTATGTTGGTACAAGCTATTGCGGGTGCTTTTCGAGCGGCAGTAGCTGGAGCTCAAGGAGCTGGGCATCAGGGAGATGCTGGAGTTAGACTACCTTTAGAGCGTTTGCGCAGTCTTGGTGGGACTGAGTTCAGGGGTATGTCTGCTGAAGGTTCTGAAGCTTGGTTAGAGAGTACCAAGAGGATTTTGGGACAGATAAGTTGCACTGATGTGCAAAAGCTGGGTTGTGTAGTATCTTTGCTACAGGATGATGCTTATACGTGGTGGACGACCACTATTACTGGGATGGCTGAGGCTGACATAACTTGGACATTCTTTCAGAATGTGTTCAAGAGGAGGTATCTTGGTGTGAGATATCTTGATGAAAAGAAGCGTGAGTTCATGTCTCTTACCCAGGGGAGCATGACTGTGGCTGAGTATGAGGTTCAATTTGTGCGACTCAGTCAGTATGCACCTGAGCTGGTACCTGATGAGCGGGCGAGGTGCGAAAGGTTCCGTTATGGTTTGGTGACGGAGGTGAAAATGTATGTGCTGGCCACTGAGTATGATGATTTTGATGTGCTGGTGGGCCGAGCTAAGGATATTGAGATGAACTTGGGTTTATCTGCTAGAGGTGCTGGAGCAAGCTCTGGTAAGCGAGCTGTTGAGTTTAGTTCCGGTGGTGGACGGAACAAGAAGGGACGTGATCAGAAGTATCAGTCCTCAGCTAAGAGAGGTGGTGGTGCATCTGCTAGAGGAGGCAATGCTAGAGCTGATCCGAGTGCTTATTGGATTTGTGGTTCACGTGGTCACATGAAGCGTGATTGTCCTCGTGCTGTGAGGGAGGTGCAAGTTCCTGTTGCGGCAGCTGGTAATGGATGCTGGAGTTGTGGATCCGCAGATCATTTGAGGCGAGATTGTCCTATGTTGGCTGGTGGCCAAGTGCGTGCTCCTGTTGTTGCTGCCCCGCAGAGAGGTCGTGGGCGCGGCCGTGGTAATTTCCAGCGGAGAGAGGAAGGTGGTCGTGGAGTGGCCCATGTTGTGGCTATTCAGCCTGAAGGTGGAGGTCAAGCGAGGGTGTATGTTCAGCGGGAGGGAAGGAATGACGCGGATGCGATTGCAGGTACCTTTACTTTGCAATCCTTGTCATTACTTTCCTTGATAGATTCTGGATCTACGCATTCATACATTTTGCGTGAGCATGCTGAATTGCTTGGTTTGCCTGTTGAGTCTTTGGATGTTGGTGTTCGTGTCACTAGTTCTTTTGGTGAGACTGTTGTGACTCGAAAGTTGTATAGAAGATGTCCTTTGGTTGTTCAGGACCATGTTTTTCATGTTGATCTTATAGAGCTGCCTTTCTATGGTTTTGATGTGATCCTTGGTATGGATTGGCTTGCTGAGCATCGTGCTGTTGTGGATTGCGAAAATAAGCGAGTTTCGCTGAAGCTTGCGGATGATTATGAAGTTGTTGTGGTTGGTGAGAATGTGAAGTTTCTTGCCAATGTGGTTTCTACCTTGGAGGCGAGCAGGATGCTGAGGCAAGGTTGTGAAGCTTATCTAGATTTTGTAATGAATCCTAGTTCTAAGGAGTTGCGGGTGCAAGATATCAGGGTTGTGAAGGAGTTTCCTGGAGTGTTTCCTGAGGAGTTGCCTGGTTTACCTCCTAATCGCGAGGTGGAGTTTGGAATTTAGCTGTATGAGAATACGACTCCTGTGTCCATTACCCCTTATAGAATGGCACCTAAGGAGCTGAAGGAGCTGAAGACGCAGTTGCAAGAGTTGCTTGATCGTGGTTTCATCTGGCCGAGTGTGTCACCTTGGGGAGCACCGGTCTTGTTTGTGAAGAAGAAGGATGGCACTATGAGGATGTGCATTGATTACCGTCAGCTGAACAAGTTGACTATCAAGAATCGGTATCCTTTGCCGAGGATTGATGATCTCTTTGATCAATTTCGGGGAGCAGCTGTGTTCTCTAAGATTGACTTGAGGTCAGGGTATTACCAGTTGAAGGTGAAGGATGTGGATGTGCCTAAGACAGCTTTCAGGACAAGGTATGGGCATTATGAGTTCCTTGTGATGCCGTTTGGTTTGACAAATGCTCCTGCTGCTTTTATGGACATGATGAACCGTGTGTTTCATGAATACCTGGACAAGTTCGTTGTGGTATTCATTGATGATATCCTCGTGTACTCGTGTACTGAGGAAGAGCATGAAGAGCATTTGAGGGTTGTTTTGCAAGCTTTGTTGGAGAATCAGCTTTATGCTAAGCTGAGCAAGTGTGAGTTCTGGCTTAAGGAGGTGGTGTTTCTTGGGCATGTAGTTTCTGCTGAGGGGATTCGTGTTGATCCTCAGAAGATTGAGGCGGTGATGAACTGGAAGGTTCCTAAGTCTGTTCATGAGGTTCGTAGTTTCCTTGGTTTAGCGGGATACTACCGGAGGTTTGTGGATGGGTTTTCTAAGATTGCTGCACCTTTGACGAAGCTGTTGCAGAAGGATGTTAAGTATGAGTGGACGGGAGCGAGACAGCAGGCTTTTGAGAAGCTGAAGGCGGCTTTGACGCAAGCTCCTATCTTAGTTCAGCCTGAATCAGGGAAAGAGTTTGTGGTGTATAGTGACGCGTCCTATGTTGGTTTGGGATGTGTGCTGATGCAAGAGGGTAAGGTGGTTGCTTATGCATCGCGGCAGTTGAAGGTGCATGAGCGCAATTATCCTACGCATGATATTGAGCTGGCTGCAGTGGTTTTTGCTCTGAAGATCTGGAGACATTATCTGTATGGTGAGAAGTGTACTGTGTACACGGATCACAAGAGTTTGAGGTATCTGATGTCTCAGAATGAGTTGAATCTTAGGCAGCGACGTTGGTTGGAGTTGCTCAAGGATTATGATCTGACGATTGTGTACCATCCTGGAAAGGCTAATGTTGTTGCGGATGCCTTGAGTAGGAAGGTAGCGGTTGAGCTGAGGGCTATGTTTGCTAGCTTGAGTATTTCGCGTGATGGTGGTCTTATAGCTGAGTTGCAAGTGAAGCCATATTTGGTTCAGCTGATCAAAGAAAAGCAGTTACTGGATGATTCTTTGGTACCGCATGTTCAAGATATCGCGGAGGGTATGCCTTCGGATTTCTGTTTTAACGATGATGGTGTGTTGTGTTTTGGTAGTCGGATAGTAGTGCCCAATGATGCTGAGTTGAGGCGTGCTATTCTGACTGAAGGTCATAGTAGTCCTTTTGCTATGCACCCTGGTAGTACTAAGATGTATCGTGATCTTCGTGATGAGTACTATTGGGTGGGTTTGAAAAAGGATGTTGCGGAGTTTGTAAGCAAGTGTATGGTGTGTCAGCGAGTTAAGGCTGTGCATCAGGTTCCTTCAGGGTTGTTGCAACCGTTGAGAATCCCTGAATGGAAGTGGGAAAGGGTGACCATGGATTTTGTATCTGGTCTGCCTTTGTCACCATCAAAGAAGAATTCGGTTTGGGTAGTTGTGGATCGCTTGACGAAGTGTGCGCATTTCTTGCCTGTGCATACTACGTTCTCTTTGGATAAGCTGGCAGAGCTGTACATTGCTGAGATTGTGTGGCTGCATGGTGTGCCTAAGTCGATTGTGCCGGATAGGGATCCGAGGTTCACGTCGCGGTTCTGGCAGTGTTTACATCAAGCCTTGAGTACAAGGTTGAATTTCAGTACATCCTATCATCCTCAGTCGGATGGTCAATCTAAGCGTGTTATTCAGATTCTAGAGGATATGTTGAGGTGCTGCGTGATTGAGTTTCAGGGCTCTTGGGAGAAGCTTTTGCCTTTGGTAGAGTTTTCTTATAACAATAGTTATCAGACGAGTATACAGATGGCACCTTATGAGGCTTTGTACGGGAGGAAGTGTAGGACTCCTCTTTGTTGGGTTGAAACGGGTCAGAAGTTGGTTTCGATGCTGGCTTTGTTGAAAGGAACCACCGAGAAGGTGAAGCTCATTTGTGAGCGTTTGAAGGCGACTTCTAATCGGCAAAAGTCTTACGCAGATTTGAAGCGTAAGGAGGTTGTGTATGCGGTGGGTGACCGTGTGTTCTTGAAGGTTTCGCCTTGGAAGAAGGTGATGAGATTTGGCCAGAAGGGTAAGTTGAGCCCTAGGTACATTGGACCATACGAGGTGGTTGAGCGTGTGGGTCCTGTTGCGTACAAGTTGAGGCTACCTCAAGAGTTGGAGAAGATTCACGATGTGTTCCATGTTTCTATGGCTCCGGAAGTATAGATCTGATCCTTCGCATGTGATGCATGTGGAGGAAGTGGAATTGAATCCGGATTTGACCTATGATGAGGAACCGGTGAAGGTTCTGGATTCGGATAGCAAGGTTCTTCGTGGCAAGACCATTGAGTTGGTGAAGGTGTTGTGGAAGCATCGAGGTGTTGAGGAAGCCACGTGGGAGCGGAAGGAAGACATGCTGAAGCAGTTTCCTTATCTCTTTCCTTTAGGTAAATTTCGGGGACGAAATTTCTTAAGGGGGGGAGAGTTGTAACGCCCTGGTTTTGGGCTTAGAAGTTTTAGGCGTTGACTGGTTCGATCAAAGTGCTGTTCGAATCTAAAAAGGTGAAATTAGGAAAGCCTAGTTCGGGTTGCATTAAAAATATGGAAAAAAAATGTTCTAAAATCATCTTTTAATATATATAAGTGAACTGTGAAATCAATTTTACAAAATGAGTTTTGGAAGGGTGACATTTTGGCTAGTGACCAAATTGTAATTTTTGAAAGTTGCGTGACCGTTTTAAAAAGGATTGAAACTTTGAATCTTTAAGGAGCTATTTACCCAAAGGGAGTTTCTCCAGATTTTTCTAAGATATTTTATGATTTAATTCTGAGTTTTAAATAAAAGAAAAGTGGAGGGAAGTCATTTTACTATTTTGCAACTAACTTTCCATATTTTCCAATTTTCATTTTCTCTCATTTTCTCTCAACCCAAACACTTTCTCTCCAGAGAATTTCTTCTGATTTTGTCACCTAAATCTCTCCTTTCAACTCTCTTTTGATTCCTAATCATCATATCAACAAAACCTCACCATTTGCTAGTTGGTTCTTCAAGCTTTTTGGTTCTAAAAGAGGAGAAACTTAAGTTTGGAGGTAAGAACGTCCTTCTCCTCTAAACTCTCAGTTCTTTACTGAAATTCCTAAGTTCTCAATCCTAAATTGATGTTTTATCAAAGACTTTTAAGTTGTGTAATGGATCTTGGCTTAAAATGCAAGATTTGGTGATTTTTGATAGATTTTCGTTTGATCTGTTAAAGCTGTGATTTGAGGTGTGATTTTGATGATAAATGAATGTTAATTTGATAAGGAATTGAGTTTTGATTAATGCAATCCCGGATAGGTTGAATTTCCTAAGTTTAGCTTGTGCTTCTTGGTTGTTTTTGGTGTGATCTTGTGGATCTGTTGTTGCTGGAGGTATAAGGATGTTGTTAGGTTCTTTTTAGATGTTAAATGATGCTAAAGGATGTTTAGTTTTGTTGGTTTATGGCTGGGCTTTGTTGAGGAGTGGTTTGGATGCATTTTCGGTTGTGTTTGGTGGCCGAAAATGGAGTGTGGATGAGAGCAGCGAGTTTAGGTGCTTTCATTGAAGCTATTAATGCATGATGATGCATTAATCCTCTGCTTTGATGTGTTTAAAACAGGGGAGTCATCTTTGGATCCAAGTGGTGGTGATCCAGAAGCTTGATTTGTGCTTCGACAAGAGGCGAAGTGGAATTAGTGAGTGAAATTGGGTTTTCGGCTTTCAAACCAATGTCTTGGGAGCTTAGTTTAAGTCTAAACAACTTTGCTAAGCTCAAGTGTAAGTTTTCGGAAAAACTCTCTAGTGGTGGCCATGGTTTGATTGATATGCAATGTGGTTTGTTGCATGTTTTAAATCCTGTTTTGAAAGCATAATTTAGCATGGTTAATGCTGATTTTGTAAGCCATATGTTGAAGGAAGCTCAAGGTAAGAGTTCCTTGTTTTTGGGCATTGTTAAAATGTGGTTTGATGCTTATAAATGCATGATGTTTATGGTTTGGTTAAATGCTTTAAAACAGTGGATTATTTGATGATAAAGATGTATATTGGCAAGTGATGTTTTGAAAAAGGTTAAGGTCACTAAGGTGGTTAAAAGTCCTTGAGTGAGCCTTGTGGATTCTAAGAACTTCATGGTGGTTAAAAGTCCATGTTGATTCTTGTTAAGGTCACTAAGGTGGTTAAAAGTCCTTGAGTGAGCCTTGTTACTTAAGAACATCAAGGTGGTTAAAAGTCCTTGGATGGTTCTTGTTAAGGACACAAAGGTGGTTAAAAGTCCTTGTGTGGTCCTTGCCATGGTGTTTAAAAGTCCATGGGCCAAGGTGTTTAAAAGTCCTTGGGGCCAAGGTGTTTAAAAGTCCTTGGGGTGAAACTTGCAAGAACACAAAGGTGGTTAAAAGTCCTTGTCTGGTTCTTGTGAATTATAAAAACACAATGGTGTTTAAAAGTCCATGTGTGAGTCTTATGTTGATCTTGTTTTTAAAAGATGGAACTTATCACTTGTGGCCAATATGACATGAAATGATATGGAAGCATGTATTGCTTGTTTAAGAATGCTAGTGAGCATGTATATATGATGTTTTGAAGTATGATTTAAAAAGTGTTTTATAAATGCATTATTGAATGGTTTTAATGAGCATTCCTCACTAAGCTTTTGCTTACGCTCTCTTTCGTTTTCTTAAACCAATAATGCAGATCATTAAGGTACTTAAGGGCAGCATGGAAGGCAAGCAATCAAGTGGAAGTTAAGCTCAAAGTATGGGAAGGTTTTCTTATACACTTTAGCTTTTGGCATTTGGCAATGGGGGACCTTTGTGAAAGTTTTGGGAGATGTTTTGAACTCCCTAAGTATGTTTAATGTTGTTGCTTATGCTGGATTTTGTAATTGGCCTTTACATGTTGTTTTGGAGGTTATATGCTTGAATGGTTTGCTTGTGTAGGAAGCATGCCATTAGATTTGGGGCTTTCCTTATATGAAGATCTAATGTTGAATTGTTGATGCAAATATGTCTCTTGCATGTTGAATTTGTTGCTGGTAAAGTTTGATAGCGTTTGGAGCATGTATGGTTGATCAATTGCATGTTTAAGGAAGCCTTTTGCTGCATTCTGTGCAGGCTGTTTCGAAACAGTGGCTACCGTTCTGGAACGGGTGCCTTAAATAAGCCCAGGCGTCCGAAACGGTAGGCATCGTTTCGAAACGGAAAGCCGTCTGCCAGCCACCGTTTCGGTACGCGTTGCGGAACGGCCCCGCGTTTCGAAACAGGCTCTCCCTGTTTCGGAACGTCTGACCGTTGGGGGCTGACATAGGCAGTTAAATGTTTTGGAATGTTTACATTTTGGTCCTGAATCTTGTTTGTGTAATTGTATGAGTTTGGGAAGTCCTTTTGATCTGAAAATTTACAGAGAAGCATGAAACCTGATTAATTTCAAGATGGTAACTTTAATTTGGGTTAAGGCCTTATAATTTACAGAATTTACAATTTGGTCCCTAAAGTTGTAAATTGTTCAATTGGGTCCCTGTTTGATCTCTGATGTTTATGATCTTTGAGTATGTCGTTTGTGTGATCATAACTAGGGTTAATGTGCATCTAGACAAGTTTAAAAAGGAAAAAAAGGTCGTTAATCAAGGTTGACTTTCGGGTTGACTTTGGTTTTCCCCGTGTGACTTCCTTAATTCGGGTCAACCGTCTAAGAGTGAACTAGGTCTAAGTTTTCTTTCTAACTCAAGTTGCTAAGCTTCCTATTCTAAGTTTACTAACAGAGTCTTAACATTATATAAGTCACAAAGGTGTTTTAAGAGTTCAGAACTATAGTAAGGCTCTAAATTCTTCCTAAAGCCTTCTAAAGCTACTGTCACAACAGTGAGTACCGCGGAAGGTAAGAGAAGTTCAAAAACTTAAGCCAATTTTTTTACACAAAAATAAATAGTTATAAACACAAAATATAATAAGTTCATTAATAATAGGAGGACTTCCTACCCCCAAACTCGAGGGTTGGATTGTCCTCAATGCATGACAAATAAAAATAGAAATATAAAAACATCATAAACAGGAAATAGAAGCACAAAAGACAAAAAGAGTAAAAAAAATATGATGTTGAAGTGCCAACTTTGTTGTCGTCTATGCGGAGCTATCGGCAGACAGTTACTTTTGAGGCTGAGGCTGGCTTCATGGTTGGAGAGGATGAGGCTGCCTTTTTCTTTGCCTATCGAGGTGGCTGGATTCTGGTAGGTGAAATTTTCAGAGCTTTGTCCAGAATCTCGAGCTCATTGTCACTTTTGCTGATGTTGTTGCCACCATCTCCACTGTCATGGCAGGTCCCCTCTATATCGAGATAGAGATTCTTTTTCTTAATAGGAGAGAAGTCCTTGGCTATTTGGAGGACGAAATGAGGTTCAAAGTCTAAATCATCTTGCCAGACTGAAGAGGAGAAGAAACCTTCGAAATATTTGGGATCGATTTATGGTACTGGTTCCTTCCTCTTGGCTCTTCGAGAGGGCTGTTATTTTTCCTTGGAAGATGTGGGAGTAACCAAGGGTGATGCAGACCTTCTATCGCCTGGTTCTGTCGCGGCAGATGGCGAGGCGGAAGCAGCTGTCAGTGTGGCGTTCTTGGGAGAGGTGACAGGTGATGGGGCAGAAACAAGGTTTTTTGGAAAATGAGGAAACTACACGTTGAGAAAATTAAGTTCAAATTTAATAATGTTTATCGTTGTAGTGTTGAAGTCCCTCATATACTCCATGTATCCTTGCTGTCGTGTCTACATTCGTTGCAACAGGTGAATGATGTGGCTATAGGAAGTGTTTGCTGGTGTGTCAGGTTCTGTCTGATCAGGCTCTGTTGTGGTAGGTTCTGTTGAGTCGTGTTCTGTCGTGGGCTCTATCGTGGCAGAAGGGTCGATGTATGCCATTGGTGTGGCTGCCTTTAGCTCCATCAGGCTGTAAAGATTTTGCTGTGTCCAACCCTTGCCTTGGATCTTGACATCCGCTTCAATCTCGGAGACGTCCTTTGCTCTACATAGGGTTGTGATCAAATGAGGGAAGAAAATGGGACCTTTATCTTTCTTTGCGCACTCGAAAATCCATCGAGAATGTACTTCCCCACATAGATCTGTCGTTCATTTATAATAGAATAAACGAGGGCCAGCCTTTGTCGATCCAATGTCGTGTTGTGTGATGTGGGCATGAGGCATTTCTTCACGAAGTGGTTCCATAGCTTGGCAGCAGGTGTGAGTTGAGTCCTTCAAAACAGTGCACCGATGTTTTGGATCATCATTCCAGCTAGTGCCTTTTGTCGTGACGTCTGTCATGATGTTGTCATTGTCTGTTGGCGACAGATTTTCAATGAACTGTCTGTGTTTGTCCTCTTTCCTGCCCACGTAAATGCCATACAGGGAATTGATATAAGCTGGTTCTAAATCAATTTTCTTACCCCTGATGATGACTTGAGATGTGTCAAACGTCCTATCGCAAATAGTGCAAGTGTACACGATGCAAGTAGTAAAGTTGGCGTGTATGTGCACACTCCTGCCAAGTTATAGTATAAAAGATTTCGAATCCCACGAGGATTGGACAACTTGTCTCGTTTCGTAGTCCCTGCACAAGGTAAAATGATACTTGCAAGGCGTGTAGGTGTTCCCTTTTTGTGAGAGCGCAAGTGCACCCTCTTGCCAAGTTATAGTATAAAAGATTTTGAATCCCACGAGGATTGGACAGCTTGACTCGTTTCGTAGTCCCTGCACAAGGTAAAATAAAAACACAAGTGAATTGATTGTTAGATTGAAGAGTAACGTAATGTAAAGCACAAATAATAAAGAAGGTGATCATGTTGATAGAGCAGGCATGGTTATGCTGCCACATAGTGTGAAATTACGTTGTGAAGGTAGAGTTATTTTGTGCTGCCATGATATGCTGCCTCGGCGGGTATGGCGGGTGGCAGGCTACAACCCTGTCACGTGGCTGCAGCGGGTCACTACCACTGCAACTTTCGTGGTCTCGGTTGGTGGAGCGGAAATAAGTCATGGCGGCAAGTCTGGGAGATACTCCAAGTTCGGCGGGATAGTCGACAGTGATCCCTTCTATTTCTAGGTAGGAATGCTCGAGTGCTAACGTGACGTAGGAAATACCTAGCAATCTCAGCGTCAACTTAACACATGCTAGTCAACTCGGTTTGTAATCCCTCTTAGCAGCTGAAACTTGTGGACTAGTGTAGAACCAAGTTAGTCACGCCTCAGCACGTTGTGACCGTACTTAACCCTTTCGTGAGCCTTGCACTTTCGTGCCCGACGAATGGATTCTCTCAACTGACTGGTGTAGAATAATTGAAAGAATGAAGTGCTCAGATTAAGCAAAATTGGAATATTTTATTGAAAAATAACTAAAAACCTAAAACAACCGTTTCATAACTAGTTTACAGCATAACCCTAACCCAAGTGCAGTTTAGAACATGGGGGCGGCAGAGAATACTAGAGAAGTCTATATAAGACCTAAGATGATTTGAACTACGAGTACAATGGGTATTTATAAACTCAAGACTAGGTTAAGTCCTTCTTAAAGTAGAAGTCCTCGAAAGTAGCTTTCCAACTTTAATATGACTTTAAACTCGGACTTCTTTGCGTGCAATATGAACTTTATCCCGTTTGCCTTAGCCCAGAAGTAATCTTGAGATTTTTGCTTCGGCAGCCATGGCCACTACTACAGACATCGGAAAATTAAGTGGATGTCGGCGATAGACTCAGGATTTCTAGCTCTTCAAACCGCACTCCAATTCTCCAACTTCCATAGTCATATGTCGTGGGCAGCAAGGTCGGCGACAACTCTACTCGGCAGCAAGGTCGGCAACAACTGTCTTCTGCTGGAACTGCATCAGTACAGCTCCTTGGTTTGTTCTTTCAGTCTTGACTTCTCAACTTCTTGGTTCCCTCTTTCAGTCGTTAGGACCTACAAACAAAAATACACTAAAAACAATATCTCGTGTTTATCAAATAAACGATAATCTATAAAAGCAAGGTGAAACAAAGAAATACTGTAAAATGCCATGCATGCACCTACTTATGCCTAAAATGTGCTCAAAAACAGTAATAATAAGAGTTGGAATGTGCATGAAATATAGGACTTGTGGACACTTTACACCCATACTAGTGCTTATATTGCTAATTCTGATAAGTTTGTTAATAAGGTTAGTGCTTTCATGGAAAGGACTGAAGTGTAGATGCAAAACAATACAACAGCTTTAAAGTCACTAGAAACTCAGATGGGACAGTTCGCACGAGTTCTGAATACTAGACCCATGGGAGGACTACCCAGCGATACTAAAGTTGCTAGGGGACCCACTTATTAGCAATGTAAAGTAATCACTACCAGAAGCGGCAAACAGCTCAAGGAGATTCATCCCCATGATCGTAAGGAGAAACAACCAACCTAGCCCACCATCGTGGTAGAAGCAGACAACCCGGCCTCAGCACATCTAGGTCCCTCCGCCTCGACAGTCTCCACTGATGCCCAGCACAGCCTGATGACAGAACCACAGAACCTGAAGCACCTGCACCTCCATAGATCAGATTCCCTTGTAAGGAGCGTATAGAAGACATCCGCCTACCCTCACCTTTCCCACATCGGCTGAAACGACAAAAGCAAGAATATCAGTTTAAAAAGTTCCTTGATATTCTTAAACAGGTGCTCATTAACATACCCTTGGTGGAAGCCATTGAACAGATGCCGAATTATGCAAAATTCTTATAGGACATGGTCTCTAAACGAACAAGGATATCAGAGTTCGAAATTATTACCATGACAGATGTAACCCCCTCGACCCGGCCTGGCCGATAAACCAAACTGAATGGAACACATGGGGAATATTGAAGTAAACCGGGAAAGTTTACCTCAATAAACGACCTTTTTTTTTCTTTTTATCTTGTCTAGGTGCAACTTAGGTTCCTATGTATACGTACACAAGCAGCGGATAAACCATTGACACAATCGCCCATCAATTAAAGTTTAGGGACCATTTTGTAATTTTAATAAATTATACGGGTTATTAGTGAATTCGAGTTACCAATCTTTAATTAGGTTCATTAAATGCTTCTCGGTGAAATCTCAGCTCAAAATGACATTTAGAACTCATCCAATTGCATACAAGGCATACACGGACCAAAACATAAGAAACAGAAACTCAGAGCAATTCAAAAACAGGTCCAACGGTCAGACGTTTTGGAACAAAATACCCTGTATCAAAATGGCCATTTCAAAACACTGATGGTCTTTTCGATACGTGGGTTCGTTTTGAAACTCCTCAAGACACGTTTCGGTACGATGGTTCACAGAGGAAAAATGTTCTGAAACAGGCCTCACTGTTCCGAAACACCAAGGCCATTTCAGGCCACCGTTCCAAAACATGCAAGTGTGTTTCGAAACACATGGGCCTACAATGTTCTACAAAGCTGGTTTAAATTAGTTTTTACCCTCCGAAACCATCCTGACACATGCCCTAACATATTGGCAACTTAAATATACATCAACGGCAACTCGTACGAGCAAAGACAATATCATAACATCATTCTCATTAGCAAGGAAGCTAAAGGCATGCTTCCTAGGAGTTAAAAGCACCAAAAGGCTAACATCCAAATGCAAGCATTAAACAAAACTCAAAGGCCATTTACAAGTCCAAATATGAATCTCAAACTTGCGCAAAACCAGAAAATACAAAACTAACAACATTCAAAGCATTGGAGAACCCACATTGCCTTTATTACGCTAGTCCAAAGCCAAAGCTTACCTTCAACCAAAGTCTTCCACTGATTCGCTTGCAAGTGCTTTCTCCAAAGCTTAAATTGACTACATTGATGAACGAAGAGAGCATAAGCATACAAGTTTAGTTAGGATTGCTCAAACCAAAAACATCATCAATGCACAAAACCATTTTTCACTCTTCTCAAAACCGTCAAGCTTTCTTTGACAAAACATGCACTTTATCCTCAAAACCGTTGTAATAAACATCATGTAACATGATACATATAAATCCAGCAATTAAACCATTGCTACTAATAATACATGCCTTCCAAGCATAATCACCTTTACGCTAAGCTTAAACCAAAACATGCATCTTTCAAATTATGCATTACCAACATTTTCCACAATTTTTCATTTCATTATATTGGCTCACAAGTCATAAACAACAATCTCAAATACATATATCGGATACACGGATTACCAAGGGTTGTCCAACACCCTTCATATACTCTACCAACATTTCAAAGTTCACACACGAGAGTGACCCTCCATCGTTGTGACACATGTGGTGGTGTATTCGGTACAATCACAACCCCTCAACACCACTCATCAGTAGATGCATAACCCACTAACGAGAGACGGGACACACACAAGGATCACACCCGGGAGCTACCCTCAACCGTTGCAACCTTAAAAAATCTTCAATCGATAGGGTACATGGATGGGGTATTCGGTACAATCAAAACCCCTCAACATCCATGGTGACTTGTTTATAGTGCACCCAATCCTATAGCCGACTAACTATATCTGATTTCATTTATAAAACACTTTTTACAACATAACTTGTCAATATAATCCATACCACATGCATACCTCACTGTTTTTACAAAGCATTCATGATAAGCTATAAATCAAGCATTAAACCATGCTGCAAACCTCATGCATCAACACATGCATACAAGGATCACTTACCTAGTGCATCCTTAAACCACATGGTATCATCAACCTCATTTCACATATTCAAAACATGCTTTAAAACAGTAGGTAAATGCAATTAAAACAAAGTGCAATCAAAGGTTCAAAACTAGCACAATCCAAGAGAGAAATTCACTTTACTTACTTCCGAACTTAGTAAAGTATTTCAAGTTCTTACTAAGTTCCCCAAACCTTTTCTAAAATGTTTCCACGCTGGAAAACCAAGTTCCACTCACTGACTCACGAAACCACGCTTGTCGACGCAACTTTCGATCTTCCGAAGCCTCCAAAAACACTTTGTTTGTTTCCAGAATACTATACTCTGTTTTCAACACATAAAAAATAGAGGTTCAATGCATTAAAATGCATCCAAAATTCTAGCACGCACAAGAATTCTTGTTGCCCTACTCTAAAGCACCAAAACACTCATCCGAAATAACTGAAAACTCAATCGATAGACCTCTAGCCTCAGCCCAACCATTTCGCAACTAACCCAACACATTTTAGGCATTAATCAACATCCAAAAACAACCTAAAACCATCCTTATACCTTCAGCAACTCAAATTCCTCAAGAAGACCTCAAAAACCACCGAAAGCACTTCAAAAACTAAGTATCTCAAGGATTTCGGGATCAATATGATTAAGACTCTACTTTAACACCAAAAACCTTTCAAAACTCATTTAGAAACAATCTCAAACCAGCCATATAAATCAAACTCTGAAAATCACCTTAAAATCTATTTTTCAAACAAGATTTCAAGAGTTTAACAATCCAACAACAAAACCTCAATCAAAATTAGTATTAAAGAGTCCAAAATCTTTGGAATTTCATTAAATAACTTAGATTAGAGGGATAGCACAAAAATTACCTCCAATCCTTGCTTCTCCTCTAATTTGGCAAGATTAGCTTTAAGGAAAATGTAAGAAATCAATAAAGAAAAGATAGGAATCAAGAGAGGATTTGAGAGAAAATGATTTCCGGAAAATTGAGAGAAAAGGGAGAGTGTTTGGCTGAAGTGAAAGTGAGAAATGAAAAGCTCGTTAAAAATTTCATTAACCGGTTAACTAAATTTTCTTAATTAATTAAATAAAAAAAATTAATTATTTAATACACATTTAAAATACATGCCAAATTAGGGAAAATGCATAATTGCCTAGTAGCTCCCTAATGATTCTAAGATTTTTGACTCTTCTTGAAAAAAACATTTTTTCAACTATTAAATCTTTACATTTTAGTCACAACCCAAAATGTACACTTTAGAAAACCCGTTTTCTAAAATTGATTTGACCAACCTCTTAAGAACCATTTTAGAGGATTTTAGGAATTTTTATCATATTTTTATCCCATCCCGAACCTTGATTTCCCTAAACCACCTTCTAATGGTTCGAACAACCGATACCAGTTCCACCGACCCAATATGACTCACCAAAATACCTAAGCCCAAAATCAGGGCGTTACAATAGAAGGATGCATTGCCATGATGCACAAAAAAGCCCCACTAAAGAGAAAAGATCCGGGGAGTTTTATCATTCCTTGCAAAATTGGCAGCAATTATACGTGGCATGCATTATGTGATCGGGGGCAAGTATCTACTTAATGCCAAAATCTGTTTTCCAGAAGCTAGGGATAGGAAAGGCCCGCCCAACTAGTTTCATGCTCCAACTGGCGGATAGTTCTTACATTCTGTAGATAATTGGCATGTAAAATAGATATTAGATTGTAAATTGCATAAAGTGATCAAGAAAATACAGAGAAATAATATAGCTGCTGATTTTATGTAATTTTCCTAGATTAGTCTCCTTTTGTAACCTATAAATAGGTACTACTTTATCAATAAAAGTGATCAAGAAATACAGAGAAATAATCTTTCTTCTCTGCACATACCACTTTTCTACATGGTATCAAATTAGGTTTTAGATCCTAAAACTTGCGAGATGTATACATCTTCTACAATCAGTTTAGAAAATATTTCAGATCATGTATTTCAACCTTTCAAAAAATTCCAGCAACCCACTGTTGTTGGCAATTTCCAGCCTTACAATAGATTTCAGCAACTCATTGTTGTTGATAACTTCCAGGCAGCTTCAACCTTCCAGCAGGCCATTGATGCTTTCCCAGACATGAGATACCAACGAATCATCTAACAACTGCTTTTCCTTAATCAACGGAATGAAATAAGGTTTCACCTGCAACTCGGCTATCAAGCCACCATCACGTGATATACACAAATTTGAAAACATAGCTCTCAGCTCAACAGCTACCTTCCTACTCAAAGCATCGACCAGAACATTGGCCTTTCCTGGATGATACTCAATGGTCAGACCGTAATCTTTAAGCAACTCTAACCACCTTTGTTTCCTAAGATTCAACTCCCTCTGTGACATAAGATACTTCAAACTCTTATGGTCAGTTTAAACCACACACCTTTCACCATAAAGGTAATGTCTCCAAATCTTCAAAGCAAAAACCACTGCTGCGAGCTCAAGATCATGCGTAGGGTAATTGCGCTCATGCACCTTCAACTGTCTAGACGCATAAGCCACAACCTTCCTACCTTGCATCAGCATGCAACCCAAACCAACATAAGATGAATAGCTATAGACTACAAACTCCTTACCCGATTCTGGTTGAATCAAGACAGGAGTTTGCGTCAAAGCTTCCTTCAACTTCTCGAACACTTGCTGCCGAACATCCATCCACTAAAAGCGAACATTATTTTGCAACAACTTGGTCAAAGGAGCAACAATCTTAGAGTAACTTTCGACAAATCTTCGGTAGTAACCAGCCAACCCAAGGAAACTACGCACTTCTGTCACTGACTTAGGCGTCTTCCAACTCATCACCCCCTCAACCTTGTATGGATCAACCCGAATACCTTCGGCTGACATCACATATCCAAGAAAAACTACCTCTTTGAGCCAAAACTCACACTTCCTCAACTTAGCATAAAGCTAATTCTCCAACAACACTTGTAACACAATTCTCAAGTGTCTATCATGATTCTTCTCGGTACGTGAATACAAGAGAATATCACCGATAAACACTACCACAAACTGATCCAGAAACTCATGGAAAACCCTATTCATCATGTCCATGAATGCAGCCGGTGCATTCGTCAAACCAGACGGCATCACCAAGAACTCAAAATGGTTGTACCTCGTCCAAAAAGCTGTCTTAGGTACATCCATATCCTTAACCTTAAGCTGATAGTACCCATACCTCAAATTTATCTTTGAAAACATCGAAGCACCACGAAACTGATCAAACAAATCATCGACCCTCGACAAAGGATTATTTTTCTTACTCGTCAACTTGTTCAGTTGCCGATAATCTATGCACATACGCATCATATCATCTTTCTTCTTTACAAACAAGGCCGATGCACCCCAAGGCGAAACACTTGGCCTTTTGATTCCTCGGTCAAGCAACTCCTGAAGTTGCGTCTTCAACTCCTTCAACTTCTTAGGTGCCATGCGACGAGGAGCAATGGACACTGGAGTCGTATTCTCGTACAACTCTATACCAAACTCAACCTCTCGGTTGGGTGGCCATCCAGACAATTCTTTCGGAAAGACACCCAGAAACTCACACACAGTTCATATGTCTTGCACACGCACCTTCTTCGTACCTGGATTCATCACATAAGCCAAGAAAGCTTCACATCCCAACTCCAACATCTGACTCGCTTCAAGAGCCGAAATTACGTTAGACAAGAACTTCACGTTATCACCTACGATTACAACCTCGTAATCATCCGCAAGCTTCAGGGTGACTTGCTTAACATCAAAATCCACCACAGCTCAGTGCTCAACTAATCAGTCCATTCCAAGAATCACATCAAAGCCATAAAAAGGTAATTCCATCAAATCAACTTAAAATTCATGACCTTGAATAGATAATGGACATCTCCTATCCAGTTTTCTTGTACCACAGTTTCACCAAAGAAACTAACCACTCTTACCCCCACATCCAACACCTCCACAACAAACATTCGAGTCACAACTTCCAAAGAAACTTACAACAATAGGCACGAAAAGCTATACCCTACCGATTAAACGTGGACAAGCTCGCCTGACATGGTCATACGATCCACCTACTTAATAGGTATCAAATGTTACTCAAGCCTCATATGGTCTGCGGACCCACAATTCCAACATGAATTAGCTCAGCCACAGGAGCCTGCACCTCACAAGCCGCACGAGGGAAAACCCTCCTCAAGTGCTCCTGTGAACCAAACGTCCAGCAGTACTACAGCCTTGCCTCAGCCCTGGAGATACTCTTAAAACATGACAATTCGTACACTGGTTACCAGTAAACTAGAGTTCACAACTCACTTCCTAGCGCTTGAACCTCTCGCACGAGCTATTAAGCTCAGGTTCCGATAAAATACCTCGATCGTGTTACCAACACGCCAAAAACAATGTAGCCATTGAATCAACAATTAAGGCTTACCAATAGGCACCAATCCATAAAGGTGCCAACACAACGATGTCTCACATCCAATTCCAATTCAGGAGCACACGCGCTTAAACTACTCAATTTGTTCCCTAACTCAAGTGCAACTCACAATTTCGAACCCCAAACCACAAATTTTCATTTCCCTTAGGTCAAGTATATAACCCCTAGATACTTCACCTTTTACCTATTCAAAAGAACTCTCAGAACACAATCATCAGGTTCTATGCCCACAACCACAGTTGTCCATCAACTAAACACATCTCTATATAACTGGGATACAACCCATCTTTACACTATAGGCATCACTACACTCCATTAATCCCACAATCTTATTCATGCATGTCATTCACTTCCTGGATACCTCTGGTGCCAACCTTCAAGCTCAACTTCTACTCGACTTGCGTAAGCGCTAACCGCAACTCACAAACATCCACCAGCTAGTGCAGTCACATGCACCATAGCATTAACAGCTTCACAAGCTCCAAATATCGCCTATATACTTGGCTCCATACAATCCAACACTTACCCAACCAACACAGGTTGTACTTACATCGAGGTACATCGGGGCGTCTAGCCCCCATGAGACTTTTCACACTCCAATATTCCTTGCCCAAAGGCAACAACAATCATACCAGATCGCTACTCTCTCCTCGGTTTATTGTGCTATTATTTTTAATGCATGATAACAAACATACAAAACAAACAAAACAAATTGCTCAGGCCAGCTCCAAGCAAGGATCCAAGTCTTCGATTTCCATGTAAAACATTTCACTAGGTAATAAGGCAATGGGCATCCCAATTTCCTCTCAGCACAGCACAAAGCATACGACATGAATGTCATACCCATCATGCATTACAAGCATTAAAATTTAGCGCAATGAAACATCGTAGAACAACACACATTCATAATCAATCATCATACAACAGCTCACATTCATTTCACAATCACCGTTTATAGGTTCAACATCGCATACTCAACATTAACATGCTTAGGACATTCTCCGAACAAAACAACCAACACCAAAATCACATATTCGCTTCATATTTACTTACAAACAACTTGCCATCATCCTGACCTTTTGAAACCTACCTATGATACCACCAAATGTAAGCCCCTCGACCAGACATAGCCAATAGACCGAACCGTATAGATCACACGGGGAATATTAAAGTAAACCGGGAAAGTTTATCTCAATAAACGACCTTTTTTTCTTCTTATCTTGTCTAAATGCAACTTAGGTTCCTACGTGTACGTACACGTGCAACGGATAAATCATCGACACAATCGTCCATCGATTAAAGTTGATTAAAGTTTAGGGACCATTTTGTAATATTCATAAATTATAAGGGTTATTAACAAATTCGAGTTGCCACCATTAATTAGGTTCATTACATGCTTATCGGTGAAATCTAGCTCAAAATGACATTTAGAACTCATCCAATTGCATACAAGGCATACAAGGACCAAAACATAAGAAACAGAAACTCAGAGCAATTCAAAAATAGGTCCAACGGTCAGACGTTTCGGAACAGAATACCTCGTATCAGAACAGTTGCTTCAAAATACAGCTGACCGTTTCGATACACGGGTTTGTTTCGAAACTCCTCAAGACACATTTTGGTACGATGGTTCACAGAGGTAAAATGTTCCGAAACAGGTCTAACTGTTCTGAAACACCAAGGCCATTTCAGGCCATCGTTCTAAAATAGGCAAGGGTGTTTCGAAACACCTGGGCCTGCAATTTTCTAAAAAGCTGGTTTAAATCAGTTTTTACCCTCAGAAACCATCCTGACACATGCCCTAACATATTTGCAACTTAAATATACATCAACGACAACTCATACGAAGCATTGCCAATATCATAGCATCATTCTCATTGGCAAGAAGGCTAAAGGCATGCTTCCTAGGAGTTAAAAGCACCAAAAGGCTAAAATCCAAATGCAAGCATTAAACAAAACTCAAAGGCCATTTACAAGTCCAAATATGCATCTCAAACTTGCGCAACACAAGAAAATACCAAACTAACAAAATTTAAACCATTGGACACCCTCATTTCCTTTATTACAAGTTTAGTGAGGATTTCTCAAACCAAAAACATTAATAATGTCCAAAACCATTTTCACTCTTTGAAAACTGTCAAGCTTCATTTGACAAAGCATGCACTTCAACCTAAAAACCAATGTAATAAAAAACACGTAACATGATACATATAAATCAAGCAATTAAACAATTGCTACTCATAATACAAGCCTTCCAAGCATAATCACCTTTATGCAAAGCTTAAACAAAAACATGCAACTTTCAAATTATACATTAACAACATTTTCCACAATGTTTCATTTCATTATATTGGCTCACAAGTGATGAACCACAATCTCAAAACATATATCGAATACACGGATTACCAAGGATTGTCCCACACCCTTCATACACTCTACTAGTATTTCAAGGTTCACACACGAGAATGACCCTCCATCGTTGTGACACCCGTGGTGGAGTATTCAATACAATCACAACCCCTCAACACCACTCAACGGTAGATGTATAACTCACTAACGAGAGACGGAACACACACAAGTTTCGCACCCCGGGAGCTACTCTCAACCTTTGCAACTTTAAACAATCCTCAATCGTAAGGGTACTTGGATGGAGTATTCGATAAAATCACAACCCCTAAACGTCCAAGGAGACTTGTTTATAGTGCACTCAATCCTATAGCCAGCTAACTATATCCGATTTCATTTATAAAACACTTTTTACAACATCACTTGCCAATATAATCCATATCATATGCATACCTCATTGTTTTTACAAAGCATTCATGATAAGCCATAAATCAAGCATTAAACCATGCTTCAAACCTCATGCTTCAACACATGCATACAAGGATCACTTACCTAGTGCATCCTTAAACCACATGGCATCATCAACCTCATTTCACATATTCAAAACATGATTTAAAATTGTAGTTAAATGCAATTAAAACAAAGTGCAATCAAAGGTTCAAAACTAGTACAATCTGAGAGAGAAATTTACTTTACTTACTTCCGAACTTAGTAAAGCATTTCAAGCTCTTAATATGTTCCCCAAACCTTTTCTAAAATGTTTCCATGCTGGAAAACCAAGTTCCACTCATCGACTCGCGAAACCACGCTTGCTGGCGCAACTACCGATCTTTCGAAGGCTCCAAAAACACTTCGTTTGTTTCCGGGTTACTATCCCATGTTTTCAACACATCAAATAGAGGTTCAATGGATTAAAATGCATCCAAAATTCTAGCACACACAAGAAATCCCGCAACCATGCTCTAAAGCACCAAAACACCCATCCAAAATAACCAAACACTCAATCGATTGACCTCTAGCCTCAGCCCAGCCATTTCTCAACTCACCCAACACATTTTAGCCATTAATCAACATCCAAAAACAACTTAAAACCATCCTTATACCTCCAGCAACTCAAATTCCTCAAGAACACCTAAAAAACTCACCCAAAAGCACTTCAAAAACTAATGATCTCAAGGATTTCGGGATCTATATGATTAAGACTCCATTTCAACACCAAAAACCTTTCAAAACTCATTTAGAAACAATCTCAAACCAGCCATTTAAATCAAACTTTAAAAATCACCTTAAAATCTATTTTTCAAACAAGATTTCAAGAGTTAAACAATCCAACAACAAAACCTCAATCAAAATCAGTATTAATGAGTCAAATATCTTTGGAATTT
Organism: Hibiscus tridactylites; assembly: GCA_958450335.1. NCBI lineage: Eukaryota > Viridiplantae > Streptophyta > Magnoliopsida > Malvales > Malvaceae > Hibiscus > Hibiscus tridactylites. The sequence goes on from OY288272.1 coordinate 70,623,837, forward strand.
CATTAAAGAACTTAGATTAGATGGATATCAAGAAAATTACCTCCAACCCTGGCTTCTCCTCTAATTTGGCGAGATTAGCTTGAATAAACTTGAAGGAAATGGAAAAAATCAATAAAGAAAAGATAGGAATCAAGAGAGGATTTGAGAGAAAATGATTTCTGGAAAATTGAGACAAAAGGGAGAGTGTTTTGTTGAAGTGAAAATGAGAAATGAAAAGTCCGTTAAAAATTTCATTAACCAATTAACTAACTTTTCTAAATTAAATAAATAAAAAATAATTATTATTTAAAACACATTCCAAATTAGGAAAATGCATATTTGCCTAGTAGCTCCCTAAATAGTCTAATAATTTTTACTCTTCTTGAAAAACACACTTTTCCAACTTTTAAACCTTTACATTTTGGTCACTACCCAAAATGTACACTTTAGAAAACTCGTTTTGTTAAATTGATTTGACCAACCTCTTAAGAACTATTTTAGAGGATTTAGGAATTTTTATCATATTTTTATCCCATCCAGAACCTTGATTTCCCTAAACCACCTTCTAACGGTTCGAACAACAGACACCGATTCCACCGGCCCAATATCACTCACCAAAACACCTAAGCCTAAAACCGGGGCGTTACAACAGAAGGATGCATGGCCATGATGCACAAAAAAGCCCCACTAAAGAGAAAAGATTCGGGGAGTTTTATCATCCCTTGCAAAATTGGCAGCAATTATACGTGGCATGCATTATGTGATCTGGGGGGGAAGTATCTACTTAATGCAAAAATCTGTTTTCCAGAAACTAGGGATAGGAAAGGCCCGCCCAACTAGTGTCATGCTCCAACTGGCGGACAAATCTTACATTTTATATTTAATTGGCATGTAAAATGAGATTAGATTGTAAATTGCATAAAGTTAGGAAATTATATTCCCGAATATTTACCTGCTCACATTTAGGAATTTAGCAATAATATAGCTGCTGATTTTATGTAATTTTCCTAGATTGGTCTCTTTTTGTAACCTATAAATAGGTACTACTTTATCAATAAAAGTGATCAAGAAATACAGAGAAATAATCTTTCTTCTCTGCACATACCACTTTTCTACATGGTATCAGATTAGGTTTTAGATCCTAAAACTTGCGAGATGTATACATCTTCTGCAATCAGTTCAAAAAATATTTCATATGATGTATTTCAACCTTTCAAAAAATTCCAGCAGCACACTGTTGTTGGCAATTTCCAGCCCTACAACAGATTTCAGCAGCTCATTGTTGTTGATAACTTCCAGCCATCTTCAACCTTCCAGCAGCCCATTGATGCTGATAATCTACAGCCACATTAATCCTTTTAGCAAACCAATGTGACTTCTAAGACTCATGGAGGTAGTACATTTTTTACAAATTTGGCTGATAATAATTGTACATCATGGATCCTGGATTGAGGGGCATCATATCACGTGACAGGAGATGTGATGTTGTTTTAGAAATCTTTAGAAATTAAATTTTCCCTCTCACATAAAAACTGTGGATGGCTCTTTATCACCCACTGAAGGAAGTGGTTCAATTCGAGTTTCTTAAAACATTGAATTATTGAATGTGTTATGTGTGCCTAATTTAGCTTGCAATATTCTCTCTGAGAGTAAACTCTCTACTGATTTCCGCTGCACTATTAAATTTTCTCCACATGTTTGTGAATTTCAGGCTATAGACTCGGGGAAGGTGATTGGAAGTGCTAGGTTGTGTGGTGGTCTCTACATTCTTCAAGGCCAACCATCTCTACATAGACAAGCCAACTCAAGTTCTTCTCAACCAAATTTTTTTCCCAATCATGGTTCTGATTCTTCTCCAAATGTTTTATTATGGCATTACAGACTAGGACATCCTAATTTTCAGTACCTTGCCAAAATGTTTCCTCATTTATTTCAAAATACAAGTCCAAATTTTTTTACTTGTGATGTAACCCCCTTAACCCGGCCTAGACGGTTGACCCGAATTAAGAAAGTCACACGGGGAAAACCAAAGTCAACCTGAAAGTCAACCTTGATTAACGACCCTTTTTTTCTTTTTAATCTTGTCTAGATGCACATTAGCCCTAATTGTGATCACACAAACATCATACTCAAAGATCACAAACATCAGAGATCAAACAGGGACCCAATTGAAGAAATTACAACTTTAGGGACCAAATTGTAATTTCTGATAAATATAAGGACTTAACCCAAATTAAAGTTACCAGCTTGTAATTAGTCAGGTTTCATGCTTCACTGTGAAATTTCAGGACCAAAAGGACTTCCCAAGCTCATACAATTGCACAAACAAGATTCAGGACCAAAATGCAAACATTTCAAAACATATAACTGCCAATGTCAGCCCCCAACGGTCACCCGTTCCGAAACAGGCAGAGCCCGTTTCGAAATGCGGGGCCGTTCCGCAACGCGTACCGCAACACGGGCTGGCAGTAGCCAAACCGTTTCGGAACGGTCCCTCCCGTTTCGGACGCCTGGGCTTGTTTAAGGCACCTGTTCCGAAACGGGTGATACTGTTCCGAAACACCCTGTACAGATTGCCCCAAAATGCATTCTTAAATATGCAATTAAACATCCAATCATGCTCCAAACGCTACCAAACTTTACCAGCATGCAATTCAACATATATAAGACATACTTGCATCAACAATTCATCAAAACAACATCATATATGAAAAGCCCCAAATCTATAGGCATGCTTCCTACACAAGCAAGCCATTCAAGCATAAACTTCCAATTCAAGCATATAAAGGCCAAACACTAAAATCAGCATTCTCATCAACATTCAACATACTTAGGGAGTTCAAAACCTCTCCCAAAACATACACATAGGTCCCCCATTGCCAAATTACCAAAAGCTAAAAATGTACTTAAGAAACCTTCCATACATTGAGCTTTACTTTCACTTGATTGCTTGCCCTTCTTGCTGCCCTCAAGGTACTCTAATGCTCTGCATTATTGAATTAATAAAACTAAAGAGAGCGTAAGCAAAAGCTTAGTGAGGAATGCTCATAAAACCATTCAATAATGCATTTATAAAACATTTATAAATCATGCTTCAAATCATCAATTGCACATGCTCAAAAGCATACTTAAAACAAGCATCTCATGCTTCATATCATAACATGTCATATTGGCCACAAGTGATAAGTTTCATTTCTTTAAAAACAAGTTCATCAACTTTCACCCTAAGGACTTTTAAACACCTTGGCCCCAAGGACTTTTAAACACCTTGGCCCATGGACTTTTAACCACCATGGAAAGGACCACACAAGGACTTTTAACCACCTTTGTGTCCGTATCAAGTTTCACCCCAAGGACTTTTAAACACCTTGGCCCCAAGGACTTTTAAACACCTTGGCCCCATGGACTTTTAAACACCATGGCCCCATGGACTTTTAAACACCATGGAAAGGATCACACAAGGACTTTTAACCACCTTTGTGTCCATACAAGAACCATCCAAGGACTTTTAACCACCTTGATGTTCTTAAGTAAACAAGGCTCACTCAAGGACTTTTAACCACCTTAGTGACCTTAACCTTTTCAAAACATCACTTGCCAATATACATCATTATCATCAATTTATCCACTGTTTTAAAGCATTAAACCAAGCCATATTCATCATGCATTTAAAAGCATCAAACCACATTTAATCAATGTATAAAAACAAGGAACTCTTACCTTGAGCTTCCTTCAACATATGGCTTACAAAAACAGCAATTACCATGCTAAATCATGCTTTCAAAACAGTATTTAAATCATGCAATAAACCATATTGCATCACAACAAAATCATGGCCACCACTAGAGAGTACTTTCCGAAAACTTACACTTGAGCTTAGCAAAGTTGTTTAGACTTAAACTAAGCTCCCAAGACATTGGTTTCAAAGCCGAAAACCCAATTTCACTCACCGATTCCACTTCGCCTCTTGCCGAAGCACCAAAACAAGCTTCCGGATCAACAACTCTTGGATCCAAAGATGCCTCCCCTGTTTTAACACATCAAAGCAGAGGAGTAATGCATCATCATGCATTAATTGCTTCAATGAAAGCACCTAAACTCGCTGCTCTCATCCACACTCCATTTTCGGCTACCAAACACAACCGAAAATGCATCCAAACCACTTCTCAACAAATCCCAGCCATAAACCATCAAAACCTAACATCCTTTAACATCATTTAACATCTAAAAAGAGCCTATAAACATCCTTATACCTCCAGCAACATCAGATCCACAAGATCACCTCAAAAACATACAAGAAACACAAGCTAAACTTAGGAAACTCAACCTATCCGGGATTGCATTAATCAAAACTCAATTCCTTATCAATTTAGTGTCCAAATAACATCAAAAACACATCTCAAATCACAGATTTAACAGATCAAACGAAAATCACCAAAAATCACCAAATCTTGCATTATAAGCCAAGATCCAATTCACAACTCAAAAGCCTTTAATAAATCATCAATTAAGGATTGAAAACTTAGGAATTTCAGTAAAGAACTGATAGTTTAGAGGAGAAGGACGTTCTTACCTCCAAACTTGATTTTCTCCTCTTTTTCGAATCAAAAACCTTGATGAATCAAGTAGCAAATGATGAGGTTTTGTAGATATGTTGATTAGGAATCAAAAGAGAGTTGAAAGGAGAGATTTAGGAGAGAAAATCAGAAACAATTCTCTGGAGATAAGGTGTTTGGGTTGAGAGAAAATTAGAGAAAGAAAATTGGAAAGTTAGTTAACAAAATAGCCAAATGGCTTTTCCCTCCTCTTTTGACATCTTTTAAAATCAGAATATATCACAAAATATCTTAGAAAAATCTGGAGAAACTACTTTTGGATTAATAGCTCCTTAAAGATTCAAAGTTTCAACCCTTTCGAAAACAGTCACCAAACTTTCAAAAATTACATTTTCGTCACTAGCCAAAATGTCACCCTTCCAAAACTCATTTTCCAAAATTGATTTCACAGATCACTTAATTATATTAAAAGATGATTTTAGAACATTTTTCCATATTTTTAATGCAACCCGAACTAGGCTTTCCTAATTTCACCTCTTTAGATTCGAACAGAACTTTGACCAAACCGATCAACGCCCAAAACTACTAAGCCCAAAACCGGGGCGTTACAACTCTCCCCCCTTAAGAAATTTCGTCCTCGAAATTTACCTGAAGGAAAGAGATAAGGAAACTGCTTCAGCATGTCTTCCTTCCGCTCCCACGTGGCTTCCTCAACACCTCGATGCTTCCACAGCACCTTCACCAACTCAATGGTCTTGCCACGAAGAACCTTGCTATCCGAATCCAGAACCTTCACTGGTTCCTCATCATAGGTCAAATCCGGATTCAATTCCACTTCCTCCACAGGCATCACATGCGAAGGATCAAGTCTATACTTCCGGAGCATAGAAACATGGAACACATCATGAATCTTCTCCAACTCCTGAGGTAACCTCAACCGATACGCAACAGGACCCACACGCTCAACAACCTCATATGGTCCAATGTACCTAGGGCTCAACTTACCCTTCCGGCCAAACCTCATCACCTTCTTCCAAGGCGAAACCTTCAAGAACACACGGTCACCCACCGCATACTCTATCTCCTTACGCTTCAAATCCGCGTAAGACTTTTGCCGATCAGAGGCAGCCTTCAACCGCTCACAGATGAGCTTCACCTTCTCAGTGGTCCCTTTCAACAAAGCCGGCATCGAAACCAACTTTTGACCAGTTTCAGCCCAACAAAGAGGAGTCCTACACTTCCTCCCATACAGAGCCTCATAAGGTGCCATCTGTATACTCGCCTGATAACTATTGTTATAAGCGAACTCAACCAAAGGCAGATGCTTCTCCCAAGAACCTTGGAACTCAATCACGCAGCACCTCAACATATCCTCCAAGATCTGAATAACTCGCTCAGACTGACCATCCGACTGAGGATGATAGGATGTACTAAAATGCAACCTTGTACCCAAAGCTTGATGCAAACACTGCCAGAAACGCGATGTGAACCTCGGATCCCTATCCGCCACAATCGACTTAGGCACACCATGCAACCTCACAATCTCAGCAATGTACAACTCTGCCAACTTATCCAAAGAAAACGTAGTATGCGCAGGCAAGAAATGCGCACACTTCGTCAGGCGATCCACAATCACCCAAACAGAATTCTTCTTCGATGGAGACAAAGGTAAACCAGATACAAAATCCATGGTAACCCTCTCCCACTTCCATTCAGGGATTTTCAACGGTTGCAACAACCCAGAAGGAACCTGATGTTCAGCCTTAACTCGCTGACACACCAAACACTTGCTCACGAACTCTGCAACATCCTTCTTCAAACCCACCCAATAGTACTCATCACAAAGATCACGATACATCTTAGTACTACCAGGGTGCATAGCAAAAGGACTACTATGGCCTTCAGTCAGAATAGCACGCCTCAACTCAGCATCAGCAGTTACTACTATCCGACTCCCAAAACACAACACACCATCATCATTAAAGCAGAAATCCGAAGGTCTACCCTCCGCGATATCCTGAACATGCGGTACCAAAGAATCATCCAGCAACTGCTTTTCTTTGATCAGCTGAACCAAAGATGGCTTCACTTGCAACTCAGCTACAAGACCACCATCTCGCGATATGCTCAAGCTAGCAAACATAGCCCTCAGCTCAACAGCTACCTTCCTACTCAAGGCATCCGCAACAACATTAGCGTTTCCAGGATGATACTCAATCGTCAGATCATAATCCTTGAGCAACTCCAACCAACGACGCTGCCTAAGATTCAACTCCTTCTGTGACATCAGATACCTCAAACTCTTGTGATCCGTGTACACTGTACACTTTTCACCATACAGATAATGCCTCCAGATCTTCAGAGCAAAAACCATTGCAGCTAGCTCAATATCATGCGTAGGGTAATTGCGCTCATGCACTTTCAACTGCCGCGATGCATAAGCCACCACCTTACCCTCTTGCATCAGCACACACCCCAAACCAACATAGGATGCATCACTGTAGACCACAAACTCTTTCCCTGATTCAGGCTGAACCAAGATAGGAGCTTGCGTCAAAGCCGCCTTCAGCTTCTCAAAAGCCAGCTGTCTCGCTTCCGTCCACTCATACTTAACATCCTTTTGCAACAGCTTCGTCAAAGGAGCAGCAATCTTGGAAAAACCATCCACAAACCTTCGGTAGTATCCTGCCAAACCAAGGAAACTACGGACCACATGAACAGACTTAGGAACCTTCCCGTTCATCACCGCCTCAATCTTCTGAGGATCAACACGAATCCCCTCAGCTGAGACCACATGCCCAAGAAACACCACCTCCTTAAGCCAGAACTCACACTTGCTCAGCTTAGCATAAAGCTGATTCTCCAACAAAGCTTGCAAAACAATCCTCAAATGCTCTTCGTGCTCCTCCTCAGTACGCGAGTACAAAAGGATATCATCAATGAACACCACAACGAACTTGTCCAGGTATTCATGAAACACACGGTTCATCATGTCCATGAAAGCAGCAGGAGCATTTGTCAAACCAAACGGCATCACAAGGAACTCATAATGCCCATACCTTGTCCTAAAAGCTGTCTTAGGCACATCCACATCCTTCACCTTCAACTGGTAATACCCTGACCTCAAGTCAATCTTAGAGAACACAGCAGCTCCCCGAAATTGATCAAAGAGATCATCAATCCTCGGCAAAGGATACCGATTCTTGATAGTCAACTTGTTCAGCTGACGGTAATCAAATCACATTCTCATAGTGCCACCTTTCTTCTTTACAAACAAGACCGGTGAACCCCAAGGTGACACACTCGGCCGGATGAAACCACGATCAAGCAGCTCTTGCAACTGCGTCTTCAGCTCCTTAGGTGCCATTCTATAGGGAGTAATGGACACAGGAGTTGTATTCTCATACAGCTCAATTCCAAACTCCACCTCGCGATTAGGAGGTAAACCAGGCAACTCTTCAGGAAAAACACCAGGAAACTCCTTCACAACTCTGATATCTTGCACCCTCAACTCCTTAGAGCTAGGATTCATCACAAAAGCTAGATAAGCTTCGCAACCTTGCCTCAGCATCCTGCTCGCCTCCAAGGTAGAAACAACATTGGCAAGAAACTTCACATTCTCACCAACCACAACCACTTCATAATCATCCGCAAGCTTAAGCGAAACACGGTTATTTTCACAATCCACAACAGCACGATGCTCAGCAAGCCAATCCATACCAAGGATTACATCAAAACCATAAAAGGGCAACTCCATAAGATCAACATGAAAAACATGTTCTTGAACAACCAAGGGACACCTTCTATAAAGCTTTCGAGTCACAACAGTTTCACCAAAAGAACTAGTGACACGAACACCAACATCCAAAGACTCAACAGGCAAACCAAGCAATTCAGCATGCTCACGCAAAATGTATGAATGCGTAGATCCAGAATCAATCAAAGAAAGCAATGACAAGGATTGCAAAGTAAAGGTACCTGCAATCACATCCGCATCATTCCTCCCTTCACGCTGAGCATACACCCTCGCTTGGCCTCCACCTTCAGGCTGAATAGCCACAACATGAGCTACTCCACGACCACCTTCCTCACGCCTCTGGAAATTACCACGGCCGCGCCCATGACCTCTCTGTGGTGCAGCAACAACAAGAGCACGCATCTGATCACCAGCCAACCTCGGACAATCTCGCCTTAAGTGGTCTGCAGAACCACAATTCCAGCACCCATAACCAGCTGCCGCAACAGGAGCTTGCACCTCCCTCACAGCACGAAGACAGTCACGCTTCATGTGACCACGTGAACCACAGATCCAACAAGCACTAGGGTCAGCTCTAGCATTACCTCCTCTAGCAGGTGCACCACCACCTCTCTTAGCTGAGGACTGATACCTCTGATCACGTCCCCTCTTGTTCCGTCCACCTCCGGAACTATACTCAGCAACTCTCTTACCAGAACTTGCTCCAGCACCTTTCGCAGATAAACCCAAGTTCATCTCAATGTCCTTGGCTCGGCCCACCAACACATCAAAATCATCATACTCGGTGGCCAGCACATACATCTTCACCTCCGTTACAAGACCATAACGAAACCTTTCGCACCTCTCCCGTTCATCAGGAATAAGCTAAGATGCATACTGACCGAGTCGCACAAACTGCACCTCATACTCAGCCACTGTCATACTCCCCTGGGTAAGAGTCATGAACTCACGTTTCTTCTCATCAAGATATCTCACACCAAGATATCTCCGCTTGAACACATTCTGAAAGAATGTCCAAGTCACATCAGCTTCAGCCATCCCAGCTGTGGTGGTCGTCCACCACGTATACGCATCGTCCTGCAGCAAGGACACAACACAACCCAACTTTTGCACATCCGTGCAACTCATCTATCCCAAGATTCGCTTGGTACTCTCTAGCCAAGCTTCAGAACTCTCAGTAGACATACCCCTGAACTCAGTCCCACCAAGACTGCGCAGACGCTCCAAAGGTAGTCTAACTCCAGCATCTCCCTGATGCCCAGCTCCTTGAGCTCCAACTACTGCTGCTCGAAAAGCACCCGCAATAGCTTGTACCAACATCGTCATATCAGGCATAGCTTGCCCCTGCCCAACCTCAGGTCCAGCAGCTCCAGCACCAGCTGCAGCTTCAGCTCTTCCTCCCTCAGCACCACCACCACCAGGTGGAGGAGGAGGTAACACTGCACTACCCGTGTTTTCCTCGTTCTCGTTCTCATTAGGAGCCATAGCTCGCACACTACCTCGTAACTCTCTACGTGGTGCCATACTTTTACCATGCAACATCAATGCAAATAAAACAAAGTCAGGCCCAGCAAGGTAAGCAATCCAAGTATTCAAGCTCAATTTCATTCAAAATCAACATCATTTCATTAGCTTTTATTTGGCAATGGGTACCCACAACATGCTACATCACAGCATACATCTCAATTGCATCCAAATCACAAGCCACTAAACATGCTTTCAAACAACAAGCATACAAGGCATACATACTTCAATCATGCACACATTCATTCCCAATTACTCGAGAACTCGACTCTGATACCACCAAATGTAACCCCCTTAACTCGGCCTAGACGGTTGACCCGAATTAAGAAAGTCACACGGGGAAAACCAAAGTCAACCCGAAAGTCAACCTTGATTAACGACCCCTTTTTTTTCTTTTTAATCTTGTCTAGATGCACATTAGCCCTAATTGTGATCACACAAACATCATACTCAAAGATCACAAACATCGGAGATCAAACAGGGACCCAATTGAACAAATTAATACTTTAGGGACCAAATTGTAATTTCTGATAAATATAAGGACTTAACCCAAATTAAAGTTACCAGCTTGTAATTAGTCAGGTTTCATGCTTCACTGTGAAATTTCATCTCAAAAGGACTTCCCAAGCTCATACAATTGCACAAACAAGATTCAGGACCAAAATGCAAACATTTCAAAACATATAACTGCCAATGTCAGCCCCCAACGGTCACCCGTTCCGAAACTGGCAGAGCCCGTTTCGAAACGCGGGGTCGTTCCGCAACGCGTACCGCAACACGGGCTGGCAGTAGCCAAACCGTTTCGGAACGGTCCCTCCCATTTCGGACGCCTGGGCTTGTTTAAGGCACCTGTTCCGAAACGGGTGATACTGTTCCGAAACACCCTGCACAGATTGCCCCAAAATGCATTCTTAAACATGCAATTAAACATCCAATCATGCTCCAAACGCTACCAAACTTTACCAGCATGCAACTCAACATATATAAGACATACTTGCATCAACAATTCATCAAAACAACATCATATATGAAAAGCCCCAAATCTATAGGCATGCTTCCTACACAAGCAAGCCATTCAAGCATAAACTTCCAATTCAAGCATATAAAGGCCAAACACTAAAATCAGCATTCTCATCAACATTCAACATACTTAGGGAGTTCAAAACCTCTCCCAAAACATACACATAGGTCCCCCATTGCCAAATTACCAAAAGCTAAAAATGTACTTAAGAAACCTTCCATACATTGAGCTTTACTTTCACTTGATTGCTTGCCCTTCTTGCTGCCCTCAAGGTACTCTAATGCTCTGCATTATTGAATTAAGAAAACTAAAGAGAGCGTAAGCAAAAGCTTAGTGAGGAATGCTCATAAAACCATTCAATAATGCATTTATAAAACATTTATAAATCATGCTTCAAATCATCAATTGCACATGCTCAAAAGCATACTTAAAACAAGCATCTCATGCTTCATATCATAACATGTCATATTGGCCACAAGTGATAAGTTCCATTTCTTTAAAAACAAGTTCATCAACTTTCACCCCAAGGACTTTTAAACACCTTGGCCCCAAGGACTTTTAAACACCTTGGCCCATGGACTTTTAACCACCATGGAAAGGACCACACAAGGACTTTTAACCACCTTTGTGTCCGTATCAAGTTTCACCCCAAGGACTTTTAAACACATTGGCCCCAAGGACTTTTAAACACCTTGGCCCCATGGACTTTTAAACACCATGGCCCCATGGACTTTTAACCACCATGGAAAGGATCACACAAGGACTTTTAATCACCTTTGTGTCCATACAAGAACCATCCAAGGACTTTTAACCACCTTGATGTTCTTAAGTAAACAAGGCTCACTCAAGGACTTTTAACCACCTTAGTGACCTTAACCTTTTCAAAACATCACTTGGCAATATACATCATTATCATCAATTTATCCACTGTTTTAAAGCATTAAACCAAGCCATATTCATCATGCATTTAAAAGCATCAAACCATATTTAATCAATGTACAAAAACAAGGAACTCTTACCTTGAGCTTCCTTCAACATATGGCTTACAAAAACAGCAATTACCATGCTAAATCATGCTTTCAAAACAGTATTTAAATCATGCAATAAACCATATTGCATCACAACAAAATCATGGCCACCAATAGAGAGTACTTTCCGAAAACTTACACTTGAGCTTAGCAAAGTTGTTTAGACTTAAACTAAGCTCCCAAGACATTGGTTTCAAAGCCGAAAACCCAATTTCACTCACCGATTCCACTTCGCCTCTTGCCGAAGCACCAAAACAAGCTTCCGTATCAACAACTCTTGGATCCGAAGATGCCTCCCCTGTTTTAACACATCAAAGCAGAGGATCAATGCATCATCATGCATTAATTGCTTCAATGAAAGCACCTAAACTCGCTGCTCTCATCCACACTCCATTTTCGGCTACCAAACACAACCGAAAATGCATCCAAACCACTTCTCAACAAAGCCCAGCCATAAACCATCAAAACCTAACATCACTTAACATCATTTAACATCTAAAAAGAGCCTATAAACATCCTTATACCTCCAGCAACATCAGATCCACAAGATCACCTCAAAAACATACAAGAAACACAAGCTAAACTTAGGAAACTCAACCTATCCGGAAATGCATTAATCAAAACTCAATTCCTTATCAATTTAGTGTCCAAATAACATCAAAAACACATCTCAAATCACAGATTTAACAGATCAAACGAAAATCACCAAAAATCACCAAATCTTGCATTATAAGCCAAAATCCAATTCACAACTCAAAAGCCTTTAATAAATCATCAATTAAGGATTGAAAACTTAGGAATTTCAGTAAAGAACTGATAGTTTAGAGGAGAAGGACGTTCTTACCTCCAAACTTGAGTTTCTCCTCTTTTTGGAATCAAAAACCTTGATGAATCAAGTAGCAAATGATGAGGTTTTGAAGATATGTTGATTAGGAATCAAAAGAGAGTTGAAAGGAGAGATTTAGGAGAGAAAATCAGAAACAATTCTCTGGAGATAAGGTGTTTGGGTTGAGAGAAAATGAGAGAAAGAAAATTGGAAAGTTAGTTAACAAAATAGCCAAATGGCTTTTCCCTCCTCTTTTGACATCTTTTAAAATCAGAATATATCACAAAATATCTTAGAAAAATCTGGAGAAACTACTTTTGGATTAATAGCTCCTTAAAGATTCAAAGTTTCAACCCTTTCGAAAACAGTCACCAAACTTTCAAAAATTACATTTTGGTCACTAGCCAAAATGTCACCCTTCCAAAACTCATTTTCCAAAATTGATTTCACAGTTCACTTAATTATATTAAAAGATGATTTTAGAACATTTTTCCATATTTTTAATGCAACCCGAACTAGGCTTTCCTAATTTCACCTCTTTAGATTCGAACAGCACTTTGACCAAACCGGTCAACGCCCAAAACTACTAAGCCCAAAACCGGGGCGTTACATGTGAAATATGTCCACTTCCTAAACACACAAAAAATTCATATCCTCCATCCAAATACAAATCCTCTCATCCCTTTTCCATTGTTCACAATGACATTTGGTACCCTTCCATAGTGAAAAACCTAGATGGTTCTAGGTGGTTCATTACTTTTATAGATGATCACTTTAGACTCACTTGGACATTCTTAATGAAAGAAAAATCTAAAACTGGGAGTGTGTTTAGAAGATTTCAGAACCTGGTTGCGACTCAGTTTAAAACAAAAATTCAGATTTTTCACACTGATATTGGCAGTGAGTATTTATCTAGAACTCTAGGATCCTATCTCCGGGAGAAATGAATTCTTCATATTAGCTCTCGTGTTGATTCTCCTCAACAAAATGGGGTTGGCAAGAGAAAAAATAGGCACCTTATAGAGGTAACAAGGTCATTATTGTTTTCCACAAATGTTCCTAAATTCTTTTAGGGGGTAGCCATTCTTACAGCCACATACCTTATAAATAGGTTTCCTAGTAAACCCTTGCAATTTAAGGTACCTCGAGATGTTTTTCTTCATAATTTTTCTAATTTTCAGCCACTTTCTTCCAATCTACCATTAAAAGTCTTGTGTGTACTGTTTTTGTCCATATTTATCCTCATTCTCGATATAAACTTGATCCTCGAGCTCTTAAGTGAATTTTCTTAGGATATTCTTCCACTAAGAATGGCTACAAGTGTTACTCATCTGTCACTAAAAGAACCTATACCACCATGGATGTTACTTTCTTGGAAAACAATCTTTTTTGCTCAAAGGCTGAAATTCAGGGGGGAGTGTAAGAAAACCTCAGCTTTTTGATAATTTTCAGTTTATTGATGATTTTCAGCCTTTTATAGCTCAACCTATCATACCTATACCTTCTCCTTCAAAACCCATACTTCCTTCAGAACCTACAGTTCAACCCTTCATAACTATAACTTCTACTTCAGAACCTATATCTTCTTCAGAACCCACACAATCTCCAGTTCCTAGCTCACCACAAACTCCTCAAAAGACCCAACCTGAGTAATTTGAGAAGAGGGAACTTAGTGTCTACAAAAGGAGACAAAAGCCTATTAAAGAGCCCAACATACAACTTGGAGACTGCCGAGAACTAGAACTCAGCCCTACAACCTCAGAACACTTGGAAGGTATGTGAATTTCTCAAAATACAGCTCTTATTCCTATTATTGACATTGTTGATCTGCCCATTGCTCAAAGGAAAGGTGTGAGAAAGTGCACTAACCATCCAATTCAAAGGTTTGTAGCATATGGAAAACTAATTCCTTCATTCAAGGTTTTTACTGCAAATGTTGACAGAATCTTTGCCTTTAAAACAATAGAGGAAGCTTTAGAGGATCCTCAATGGAAGAAGGCATTTGATGAAGAGATTAGTGCACTTGAAGGTAATAAAACATGCACTCTTGTAGATTTACCACCAGGTAAAAAACCAGTAGGTTGTAAATGAATATTTACAGTGAAATACAATTTTGATGGTAGTGTGGAGATATTTAAGGCTAGACTTGTGGCCAAAGGATTTACACAATCTTATGGAATATATTATGAAGTAACTTTTTCTCTTGTTGCAAAACTAAATTCAGTTAGAGTGTTGTTATCTTTGGCAGCAAATAAAGACTGGGAACTTCATCAACTGGACATTAAGAATGCATTCTTGAATGGGACTCTAGAAGAAGAGGTCTACATGAAAATTCCTCCAGGTATGAAACTACATCATAGTGATCAAAAGGTTTGTAAATTGGAAAAATCTTTATATGGATTAGAACAATCTCCAAGGGCCTAGCTTGATAAATTTACTAGAGTCATTCTAGAAAATGGATACAAGCAATGTCAAACCGATCACACTTTGTAAAAAAAGCTCCATGTGGAAAAAGACAATTCTAATTGTTTATGTAGACAATATTATCATTATAGGAGATGATGGTTATGAGATAGAACAACTAAAGAAGATACTAGCCTTTGAATTCAAAACCAAGGATCTTGGAAATCTTAAATACTTCTTGGGAATTGAGGTAGCAAGATCCAAGATGGGCATTGTTATTAATCAGAGAAAATATGTTTTACTTGAAGAAATCAGAATGATGGGTTGTAAGCCAGCAAAACCTCCTATGGAGATCAACTTGAAGTTAAGGAAAGATGAGTTGGGAATTCTCGTTAACAAGGAACAATACGAAAGACTTGTGGGGAAATTAATTTATATGTCACTTACACGACCAGATATAGCATTTTCTGTCAGCATTGTAAGCCAGTACATGTGTGACCCAAGAGAAGAGCGCCTTGATGCAGTCTACAGAATTCTAAGGTATCTAAAAATGAATCCTAGCCATGGTTCGATTTTCAGAAAGAATGAAGACAAAACAATAAAAATCTTTACTAATTCAAGTTGGGCTGAAGAGTTAACGGGTCGGAGGTCAACTAGTGGATATTGCTCCTTTGTTTGGGGAAATTTGGTGACATGGAGAAGTAAAAAACAGTCAGTTGTGTCAAGAAGCAGTGCTGAGGCAGAATATAGAGCTCTTGCTTTGGGAATTTGTGAGGGAATGTGGCTTAAGAGACTTTTTGCAGAACTGGGACTTGATAGTTGCAGTCAATTCGAATTGAAAACTGATAGCCAATCAGCTATTAGTATTGCTAAAAATCCAGTCCAACATGACAGGACAAAGAATGTGGAGATCGATAGACAGTTCATTTCAGAAAAGGTCAACAATGGAGAGGTTAAACTTAACTTTGTCTCTACAAAGAAGCATCTACCTGATGTACTCACCAAGGCACTACCAAGAGTTACCTTTGACGAATTCATATCCAAGCTGGGACTCTACAATATATACTCACCAGCTTGAGGGGGAGTGTATATAATTGACATGTAAAATAGAGATTAGATTGTAAATTGCATAAAGTTAGGAAATTATATTCCCAAATATTTAGCTGCTAGCATTTAGGAATTTAGCAATAATATAGCTGCTGATTTTTTGTAATTTTCCTAGATTAGTCTCCTTTTGTAACATATAAATAGGTACTACATTATCAATAAAAGTGATCAAGAAATACAGAGAAATAATCTTTCTTCTATCACATACCACTTTTCTACACATTCTATTTGGGTAATTGTAGATCGCCTTATGAAGTGTGCGCATTTTTGGCTGTGTATACTACGTATACGTTGGATAAGCTGGTAGAGTTGTATATTGCCGGGATTGCGAGATCATGGTGTACCTAAATCTATAGTGTCAGATACAGATCCAAGGTTTACAGTGAAGTTCTGGGAGTGCTTACATCAAGCATTGGGTACGTGTTTGAATTTCAGTACCTCGTATCATCCTCAGACAGATGGTCTGTCTGAGCAAGTTATCCAAGTGCTTGAGGATATGTTGAGGTGTTGTCTTATAGATTTCTTAGGTTCTTGGGAGAAAAAAATGCCTTTTGTGGAGTTTGCTTATAATAATAGTTTTCAAGCAAGTATACAAATGGCTCAATATGAAGCTTTGTATGGAAGAAAGTGTAGAAGGCCTCTTTGTTGGGCGGAAGCGGGGCAAAATTTAGTTTTCTTGGCGGATTTGCTTAAGGGAATGACTGAGAAGGTAAAGCTTATTTGTGATCTGTTGAAGGCTGCATCGGATCATCAAAAATCTTATGCAGATTTAAAGCGTAAGGATATTGAGTTTATGGTTGGAGATCGCGTGTTCTTGAAGATATCGCCTTGGAAGAAGGTAATGAGATTTGGACGTAAGGGTAAGCTTAGTCCAATGTTTATTGGACCATATGAAATGGTGGAGTGTATTCATCCTATTGCTTATCGGTTGAGGTTACCTCCCAAGTTGGAGAAAATCATGATGTGTTTCATGTTTCAATGTTGTGAAGTTATAGATCGGATCTGTCTCAAGTTATGCCTATTGAGGAGATTGAGTTGAATTTGGATTTGTCTTATGATGAGGAA
Organism: Hibiscus tridactylites; assembly: GCA_958450335.1. Classification (NCBI taxonomy): domain Eukaryota; kingdom Viridiplantae; phylum Streptophyta; class Magnoliopsida; order Malvales; family Malvaceae; genus Hibiscus; species Hibiscus tridactylites. The sequence continues at coordinate 70,641,103 of OY288272.1, forward strand.
CCTGTTGGAATTCTTGATTCTAGTAGCAAATTTCTTCATGGTAAGACGATTGAACTTTTGAAGGTGTTGTGGCGACTTTAGGGAGTTGAGGAGGCCACTTGGGAAAGCAATGCGAACATGTTAAAGTAGTTCCCGCACCTTTTTCCTTCAGGTAAAATTTCGAGGACGAAATTTCCTAAGTGGGGGAGAGTTGTAATGCCCTGGTTTTGGGGCTAGAGTTTTTAAAGGTGTTTTAGGGTTCGATGAATTTAGATCAGAGATCTGGGTCAATTTAGAGTCGGTTCATGGAAAACTTAATTCGGGATGTGACAAAAGTGTGCGAAAAATTGCTCAAATCCTCTTTATATATATATATTGAGGGAAAGTAAAATCAATTTCGAAAAATAAGTTTTGGAACATTAAGATTTCGGTTTGGTAACTATTTTGTAAAAAGTTCATAATTGGTTTTTAAGGACTAAATTAAAAATTGGCCAAGACTTAGAATCTTTAGGGAGCTTATATCTATTTTGTGAACATTTTCCCTCAAATTGACCATTTTAATTGTTTTAATTAAAAAGGATTTTGAAGTAAAAAGGAAATTTTAATAGCCAGAAGAGATTTCACGCAACTAACTCTTCTCTTATTTACTAATTAGACAAACACTCTTCTTTTTTCTCTAAAATTTCAGAGGATTTCATTTTCTCAAATCTTCTTGGTTAGCCAATGATTTCTTTGAGTTTCGTTTCAATTTTTCCTTAAGCTATCTTGAGAGACTTCATCAAATCTTTTCATTTGAAGGGAAGAGGCAAGGTTAGAGGTAAGATTTTGTTCAACTCCTCTAATCAAGGTTCTTTAATGAAATTCACAAGTCTTTGGTTTCTTAAATATGTTTATTAACTAAGTTTCATGTTTTGATTAATGGAAAATTAATTAATCTAGCTTTTCTTGGTGAATTTCTATGTAATTCGTTTGGGCACTATTTTGATTGATTTGAGAATGATTTTAAACTTGATTTGGATATTAAATGATGTGAGAATAATGGTTTTGTAATAATAATCCCGAAATAAGATGGATCTCTAATTGTTAGATTTTGGGTTTTTGATGTATTAGTGTGAAATCTTAGTTTCTAGAGGTATAAGGATGTAATTAGGTTGATTTTGGATGTTGTTGATGATTAAAATGGGATTGAAGTGTTGGATTGTGGTTGGGCTGAGTTTAGAGAGTAATTGAAGGTGATTTTAGTTGTTTTGAATGGGTATTTTAGTGCTATAGGGCAGAGCGGCGAGATAGTTTAAGTTTCTGGTGATTTTAATGCATTAATCCTCTATTCTTGTGTGGTATAAATAAGGGAGAATATATCAGAAACCATCGGTGAAATTCTGGGGGCTTCAGACGCTTAATTTTCCATCGACGAATCTTCGTTTCGCGAGTCGGTGAGTGAGAACATGTTTTCCAGCTTTGAAACACTTAAAAGGTGGTTTTGGAACTTAATGTAAGCTTGAAATGCTTTGCTAAGTTCGAAAGTAAGTAAAAGGATTTTCTCCCTCAGATTGTGCTATTATGAATTGTTAATGCACTTGATTTTAAATACATGTTACCTACTATTTTAAAACATGAATTGAGGTAAGTGATTTACTGTTTTTGATGTTATATTGACGAAGGATGCACATGGTAAGTGATCCTTGTATGTGTATGCTTATACATGACTTATGAAGCATGGTTTGGTTTTTGGAAATGTGGCTTATTGGTAATGCTTTGAAAACAATAAGGTTTGTGCTAAATGAGAATTATATTGGCAACTGATGTTGTGAAAAATGGTTTATAAATGAAATCGGATATAGTTAGTCGGCTATAGGATTGAGTGCACTATAAACAAGTCGCCTTGGATGTTGAGGGGTTTATACGGTGTACCGAATACTCCATCCAAGTACCCTAACGATTGAGGAAAGTGTATGATGTCTCGTCTCTCGTTAGTGGGGTTATACATGTAACACCCCAAAATTCGGTCTAGTCGAAATTAGGTTCCAGTGATCACAAATTTCACATTGATAAAGCCTAAATATAGTATTGTCTAGTTGGAATTAGTATCAAAACCTAATCAGTGAATAAATTGCGGAAAATGCAAGTTGGAGAGCAAAACCATAGTATAGAGAGAGTTGAGGGACTAATCTTGCGATTAGCCCCTTCTTAAGTAAAATCCCAGCTACGTGGGATAGTCTGAGAGATTTCATTCAATTGAAGGAAAGCTAAATAGCTTAAAATAGATGTAAAACAAGAAAAGGGGGCAAGAATATAACTTAACCGATTACTACGTCAAGCAAATACCACTCCAAAACTCTCCATCTTCATCGTCTCCTACCCAAGCAAGCACCTCCATTGGAGCTAATTTCAAGCTTTGTTTTTCTTCGATTTATTGTTACCAAATCATTGATATTGATCGGGTAAGTTATATTTCTCAATCGGTTATTAGATTCTATGGATGTATTGAGTTTAATCTTAAGCTATGGTTTTGACCATCCATGGATATCTCATCGTTGTCGTCTATATTGAAACCATATATCAATTTTAAGATTGTTATATTGATTTTGATATCGTATTATTGATCCTAATAGTCTCCCTATTGATTTTCTAGCTCAAGACAACGAAAAGGAGCATCCATCAAATTCATCGAAGGCTAGGAACAAGGGAGTTGCCTTCCGAGAGCCGTATGAGCATCAGATTCTAAGGTGAGTGTAGTCGGAGTCTCTGGAATAGGAGAAGAGCCTTCCTGAATCTATTAATGTTTATTTCGGTTTATTAGCTAACAGCCCTTTTAAAGGAAGTTGCATTGGATTATTCGTTGGATCCACTGGTAAGCATTGGTAAGTTAGTATTGAACATCGGACATGGTCATTGGTATTGTCATCGTGCATTGCTATCGATATAACAATTGATATTGAAACATAGTGAATGAACCATCCGATAATAATATTGACATTGAAACTATGAAATATTGACATTAAGTTATGATCACTGTAGGTAACTTTAAAAACATTGGTTATTGAAATTATCATTGATTATTGACATTAGTTATTGAAATTATCATTGATTATTGACATTGGTTATTGGAATTGTCATTGATAATTGACATTGGTATTGAAACCTTGGATTTGAATGGACTTTCGATACAATTGGCATGCCATAGAATTCATGAGCTTAGTGTACGGGTGCATTATGGTCCTAAAACTACGGCCTATATTGATTTGGCGAGGTAGAGAGTTGTGTTAGTATTGGTCATATTCGTGAGGCAGAGGTATTAGACCATTCATTGATTTGGCGAGGTGTAAGAATTCACGTATCCACTATCTTGATTCAATGCAAATACTATTAATGAATATGATATGTTAAACATTTTATATTGAGACATTGCATTGACATTGATGAGCATGAGATTACGTAAAAACTTCACACATTGTTATTCATATTGTTGAGACTACCTCACTAAGAAATGTATGCCTAACGTGTCTTATCTCATGCATTTCAGGTTGAAGAAGCGACCCCTTTTGATGACCGGACAAGTCGCGACAAGACAAGTCACTACTAGTCAAGTAATGTATATTGTCCTTAAGAACTCCTAGGAATGTGGCAAAGTAGTTGAGCTAGTCCTATATGCCTATTTTGTTATGCCTAATATGTGTAAAAGTTAAAAAAGTGGTTAAGGGCCTAAATATGACTTTTGGTTTGGCTAAAACTTGGCAAAAATGGTATATTTGGCTCATAAAGGTCAAAATCTAATAAACGTATTCATAAGAATTTGAAATTTGGCATGCCAGTAGTTTATAACTATTAAAAGTTGTGTGTAAAGTTTCATTGCATTTGGACATTTTTCAGAAAGTCAATTCGATTAAAAACCAGCAAAAATATGTCATTACATATCAGGCTGTATCGATACGGGTAATGGCATATCGATACTGGTAGGCATAATTGAACTCACAGATCAGGGCGTATCGAAATGGTTTAGATCTGTACTGGAATATTTTGTTGCTGGAATTCATTGTTTCTATACAGGTTTATAGTGTATCGAAACGAGTCAAAGTCAAGGTCAAAGGGAGTCAACTCGTACCGAAACAGGGCTTGCCCGTATCGATACGGTCTGAAGGACAAATTCAGTTGAGGCTGAACATCGTACATCTATTTCGAAACAGCCTTAAGGTGTTTCGATACAGGGTTAGTTAAGTTAGTTAAAAGGGATGAAATAAAAGGTTTACAATGTTCTTAGTTTGGTCATTGAATATTGAATGATTATATTGAATGAGTAAATGGACTCCATATTGTATGAATTTTTACATGCTTATTAATATTGCATTGAACTTCATTGTGGTATAGTCTAGTGCATCGAATGACCTCTAACTTTTCAGATTTACAGATTAGTCCCCAAATATTGTAATAGTTAAGAATTGGCCCTAAATGAATAGTTATCATTTCGTAATGGATTAATCGAACTAAGAAACATGTTTGGTATTGATTTATTAGTGTTACATTGATTATATTAAGTTATGAATTGAATATTTATCATATTGAATGTCGTATTGTTCATCGGTAGCACTCTCCGGTCTAGTTCTCGACCAGGCCTGGAAGGGGTGTTACATTTATAATATTAGAACTAGAGTTTAGTCGATTCTAGGACTAAACTGAAGCTTGTTGTATTATTGTTATGTTACTTTGTCACCTAGGATTTATATATATTGTGTATATTGTGACTTGTCGACTAATCCAATTTTTCATATAGATATGTCTGAGACTAACGAAGCTCACATTGACGAGCTTGCTACCGGCTCCTCCGAATTCAATGCACCCGCAGGATCCTCCTGCTCAGGGTATCGAGCGTGTAGCACCTACCACTCAGGTTGAATGTTACAAGAACATGGCTGGCATGTTCAAGAAGTTTATGACTACTATGAGAGTTGAGCAAGTAGAGCAATCCATCGCTCATGTTATCCAACATACCCGAGCTCCTATCGATAAGCTTTCACATTATCGAGCTTACACTTTTACTGGAAAAGATGACTACAACCCTGAAGTTGTCGAATACTAGTTGGACAACACTTTACGGATTTTGAACAAGCAATTTCAGTGCTCGGACGAGCACAAACTAGAGTGTGCCATCTCGTTGTTGGCTGATGAGGCACTTCACTGGTGGAAGACTACCATATAGACGGTCTCTGAAGACACTGTGACTAGGGAGTTCTTCCATAAATAATTCCGTGAGAAATATATCAGTGAGTTTTACCTTCCTGAGAGGCGAAACATCTTCCTCCATCTCAAACAAGGTGGGCTACCGATCGAACAGTACATCTATGACTTCTACAAGTATTGTAGATACGGTGCTGAGAACATTAAGAAGGAGGCTGAGAAGTGTCAGATGTTCATTACCGGGTACAATGATGAATTATGACATATGTTTACTGCACAAAGTATTGTTGATTTCAAAGAATGTAACCCCCTTATCCCGGCCTAGGCGTCCGACCCGAACTAAGAAGATTACACGGGGAAAACCGAAGCCAACTCATTAAAGTCAACCTCGATTAACGACCCTTTTTTTCTTATCTTCTCTAGATGCATATTATTAATCTATGAGTTTAGCAAAGTGTAACCCCCTTAACCCGGCCTAGACGGTTGACCCGAATTAAGAAGATTACACGGGGAAAACCAAAGTCAACCCGAAAGTCAACCTTGATTAACGACCCTTTTTTTCTTTTTAATCTTATCTAGATGCACATTAACCCTAAACATGTTCACAAGAACATCATACTCAGAGATCATAACCATCAAAGATCATTCAGGGACTCAATTACACAAATCACAACTTTAGGGACCAAAATGTAAATTCTGATAATTATAAGGACTTAACCCAAATTAAAGTTACCAACTTGAAATTAATCATCTGCCATGCTTCTCTGTCAAATTTCAGCTAAAAGGGACATCTCAAACTCATTCAATTGCATAAACATGTTTCGGGACCAAAATGCAAACATTTCAGAACATATAACCAACAATTTCAGTGCCCAACGGTCGAGTGTTTAGGAACAGGGAAGACCCGTTCCGAAACGCGGGACCGTTCTGAAACTGGTCCCGAAACAAGGCCTGGCAGTGGCCAAACCGTTCCGTAACACTGCCTTCCGTTTCGGAACGCCCAGGCCATTTCAGGCCCCCGTTCCGATCCGGTAGCACCTGTTCCGAAACAGGTTGCCCAGATTGCAGAAAAATTGCTGGTTTATCACTTAATTGACCTAACAAACATGCTCCATATGCCACCAAATTGTACCAGCAAGTCATTCAACATACAAGGAACATAATTGCATCAACCAAACATCAACATGGCATCAATCATGAAAATCCCCAATTCTATAGGCAAGCTTCCTACTTAGAAACCATTCAAGCATCAATATACTAAAAACCACATCACAAAGGTCAATTACAAATACCAACATTATCAACAACATTAAACCAACTTAGGGAGTCCAAAACATCTCCCAAAATAACAACATAGGTCCCCCATTGCCAAATGCCAAAAGCTAATAGTGTTTAAGAAACCTTCATCATACATGAGCTTTGTTTACCACTTGGATTCTTGTCCCCCTTGCTGCCCTCAATGCACTTTAATGCTCTGCATTATTGGTTTAAGAAAAGAGAGAGCGTAAGAAAAAGCTTGGTGAGGAAAGCTCGTTTAAAACCACACAATAATGCATTTACAAAACACATTTATAACCCTTAATTCAAATCATCATTTGCACATGCTCATAAGCATTTAAAACAAGCAATTCATGCTTCAAGTTCATAACATGTCATATTGGCAACAAGTGATACATTCAACATAAGATCTACACATGGACTTTTAAACACCATTGTGATCTTACAATTTCCAAGGACCACACATGGACTTTTAAACACCATTGTGTCCTTAACAAGAACCATTCATGGACTTTTAAACACCATGACAAGGACCACACAAGGACTTTTAAACACCTTTGTGTCCTTAACAAGAATCTCCCAAGGACTTTTAAACACCTTGGAGTTCTTAAATAAACAAGGCTTACGCAAGGAATTTAAACCACCTTTGTAACCTTAACCAAGGACCAACCATGAACTTTTAAACACCATGTTGTCCTTAAATACACAAGACTCACCCAAGGAATTTTAACCACCTTGGTGATCTTAACCAAGAACCAACCATGGACTTTTAACCACCATGTTGTTCTTAAATAACAAGGCTCACACAAGGACTTTTAACCACCTTTGTGACCTTAACCATCACTTGCCAATATGCATCATTTACAACAATATTTCACTGTTTTAAAGCATTTAACAAAGCCATAAACATCATGCATCTTTATGCATCAAACCACATTTAAACAATGTTCAAAAACAAGGATCTCTTACCTTGAGCATCCTTCAACACATGACTTATAATCTCAGTAATTAAACATGCTGAATATGCTTTCAAAAGAGGATTTAAAACATGCAAACAAACCACATTGCATACAACCAATCCATGGTTCATCATCAAGAGAGTTTTTCCGAAAACTTACTCTTGAGCTTAGCTAAGTTGCTTAGACTTAAACTAAGCTCCCAAACCTTCAAAACATTGGTTTCAAAGCTGAAAACCAAAATCCACTCACCGATTCCGTTTCGCCACTTGCCGAAACACCAATCAAGCTTCCGGATCACCACCACTTGGATCCAAAGATGACTCCCCTATTTTAAACACATCAAAGCAGAGGATTAATGCATCATCATGCATTAATATATTCAATGAAAGCACCTAAACTCGCTGCTCTCATCCACACTCCATTTTCGGCTACCAAACACAACCGAAAATGCATCCAAACAACTCCACAACACTACCCAGCCATGATCCATCAAATCTAATCATCCTTAAACATCAATTAACATCCAAAAAGGATCTAACCACATCCTTCTACCTCCAGCTATACAAGATCAACAAGATCACACCAAAAACCATCAAAAACCCAAGCAAAACTTAGGAAATTCAACCTATCCGGGATTGCATTAATTACACCTCAATTACTCATCAATTTAACACTCATTTAACATCAAAAAGACACCTCAAATCACTGCTCAAACAGATCATACGAATTTTAACCAAAATCAATCAAATCTTGCATTTCAAAGGCAAGATCAAGATCACATCTATAAAACCTTTTATAAAACACAATTTAAGGATTGAGAACTTAGGAATTTCAGTAAAGAACTGAGAGTTTAGAGGAGAAGGACGTTCATACCTCCAAACTTGAGTTTCTCCCTTTTAGAACCAAGATTTCTTGAAAATCCACTTAGCAATTGATAAGGTTTTGATGAAGAGATGATTAGAAATCAAAAGAGAATTGAAATGAGTTATTTAGGTGACAAAATCAGAGGGAAAAGCTCTGGAGAAATGTGTTTGGTTTGAGAGAAAAGATGAGAGAAAAAGAAAATGGAAAATGGAAAAGTTAGTTAGAAAATGGCAAAATATCTTCACTCCCTTTCTCTTTTATTTAAAAACCATTAATTAAATCTCTAATATTTAGGAAAAATCTGGAGAAACTCCCATTGGGTAAATAGCTCCTTAAAGATTCAAAGTTTCAATCCTTTTTAAAACAGTCACACGGTTTTCAAAAATTACATTTTGGTCACTAGCCAAAATGTCACCCTTCCAAACCTCATTTTGTAAAATTGATTTCACCATTCTCTTATATATAATAAAAGATGATTTTAAGACATTTTTCCATATTTTTAATGCAACTCGAACTAGGCTTTCCTAATTTCACCTTTTTATATTCGAACCGCACTTTGACCGAACCGATCCAAACCCAAAACTTCTAAGCCCAAAACCGGGGCGTTACAACTCTCCCCCCTTAAGAAATTTCGTCCTCGAAATTTACCTGGAGGAAAGAGGTACGGAAACTGCTTCAGCATGTCATCCCTTCGCTCCCACGTGGCTTCCTCAACACCACGGTGCTTCCACAACACCTTTACCAACTCAATGGTCTTGCCTCGAAGAACCTTACTATCCGAATCCAGAACCTTCACCGGTTCCTCATCATAGGTCAAATCCGGATTCAATTCCACTTCTTCCACAGGCATCACATGCGAAGGATCCGATCTATACTTCCGGAGCATAGAAACATGAAACACATCATGAATCTTCTCCAACTCTTGAGGTAACCTCAACTTGTACGCAACAGGACCCACACGCTCAATCACCTCGTATGGTCCAATGTACCTAGGGCTCAACTTACCCTTATGGCCAAACCTCATCACCTTTTTCCAAGGCGAAACCTTCAAAAACACACGGTCACCCACCGCATACTCGATCTCCTTACGCTTCAAATCCGCGTAAGACTTTTGCCGATCAGAAGCTGCCTTCAAACGCTCACAAATGAGCTTCACCTTCTCGGTGGTTCCTTTCAACAAAGCCGGCATCGAAACCAACTTCTGACCCGTTTCAGCCCAACAAAGAGGAGTCCTACACTTCCTCCCGTACAAAGCCTCATAAGGTGCCATTTGAATACTTGCTTGATAACTATTGTTATAAGCAAACTCCACCAAAGGCAAATGTTTCTCCCAAGAGCCTTGGAACTCAATCACACAGCACCTCAACATATCCTCCAAAATCTGGATAACACGCTCGGACTGACCATCCGACTGAGGATGATAAGATGTACTGAAATTCAACCTTGTACCCAAAGCTTGATGCAAACACTGCCAGAAACGCGAGGTAAACCTCGGATCCCTATCCGACACAATCGACTTAGGCACACCATGCAGCCGCACAATCTCAGCAATGTACAGCTCCGCAAGCTTATCCAAAGAATACGTAGTATGCACAGGCAAGAAATGCGCACACTTCGTCAGGCGATCCACAATCACCCACACTGAATTCTTCTTCGATGGCAACAAGGGCAAACTAGAGACAAAATCCATGATAATCCTTTCCCACTTCCATTCAGGGATTCTCAACGGTTGCAACAACCCTGAAGGAACCTGATGCTCAGCCTTAACTCACTGACACACCATACACTTGCTCACAAACTCTGCAACATCCTTCTTTAAACCCACCCAATAGTACTCATCACGAAGATCACGATACATCTTAGTACTACCAGGGTGCATAGCAAAAGGACTACTATGACCTTCAGTCAGAATAGCAAGCCTCAACTCAGCATCATTGGGCACTACTATCCGACTCCCAAAACACAACACACCATCATCATTAAAGCAAAAATCTGAAGGCCTACCCTCCGCGATATCCTGAACATGAGATACCAAGGAATCATCCAGCAACTGCTTTTCCTTAATGAGCTGAACCAAAGATGGTTTCACTTGCAACTCAGCCACAAGACCACCATCGCGCGAAATACTCAAACTGGCAAACATAGCCCTCAACTCAACAGCTACCTTTCTACTCAAGGCATCCGCTACAACATTAGCTTTTCCAGGGTGATACTCAATCGTCAAATCATAATCCTTGAGCAACTCCACCCAACGTCGCTGCCTAAGATTCAACTCCTTCTGAGACATCAGATACTTCAAACTCTTGTGATCCGTGTACACAATACACTTCTCACCATACAGGTAATGTCTCCAGATCTTCAAAGCAAAAACCACCGCAGCCAACTCAATGTCATGCGTAGGATAATTGCGCTCATGCACCTTCAACTGCCGCGATGCATAAGCCACCACCTTACCCTCTTGCATCAACACACATCCCAAACCAACATAGGACGCATCACTATAGACCACAAACTCTTTCCCTGATTCAGGTTGAACCAAGATAGGAGTTTGCGTCAAAGCTGCCTTAAGCTTCTCAAAAGCCTGCTGTCTCGCTTCCGTCCACTCATACTTAACATCTTTCTGCAACAACTTCGTCAATGGAGCAGCAATCTTAGAAAACCCATCCACAAACCTTCGGTAGTATCCCGCTAAACCAAGGAAACTACCAACCTCATGAACGGACTTAGGAACCTTCCAATTCATCACCACCTCAATCTTCTGAGGATCAACACGAATCCCTTCAGCATAAACCACATGCCTAAGAAACACCACTTCACTTAACCAGAACTCACACTTACTCAGCTTGGCATAAAGCTGATTCTCCAACAAAGCTTGCAGCACAATCCTCAAATGCTCTTCATGCTCCTCCTCAGTACGCGAGTACACGAGGATATCATCAATGAACACCACAACAAACTTGTCCAGGTATTCATGAAACACACGATTCATCATGTCCATGAAAGCTGCAGGAGCATTTGTCAAACCAAACGGCATCACAAGGAACTCATAATGCCCATACCTTGTTCTGAAAGCTGTCTTAGGCACATCCACATCCTTCACCTTCAATTGGTAATACCCTGACCTCAAGTCAATCTTAGAGAACACAGCTGCTCCCCGAAATTGATCGAAGAGATCATCAATTCTCGGCAAACGATACCGATTCTTGATAGTCAACTTGTTCAGCTGACGGTAATCAATGCACATCCTCATAGTGCCGTCCTTCTTCTTCACAAACAAGACCAGTGCACCCCAAGGTGACACACTCGGCCGAATGAACCCACGATCAAGCAATTCTTGCAACTGCGTCTTCAGCTCCTTCAACTCTTTAGGTGCCATTCTATAAGGGGTAATGGACACAGGAGTTGTATTCTCATACAGCTCAATTCCAAACTCCACCTCACGATTAGGAGGTAATCCAGGCAACTCCTCAGGAAACACACCAGGAAACTCTCGCACAATCCTGATATCTTGCACACGCAACTCCTTAGAGCTAGAATTCATCACAAAAGCTAGGTAAGCTTCACAACCTTGCCTCAGCATCCGGCTCGCCTCCAATGTAGATACCACATTGGCAAGAAACTTCACATTCTCACCAACCACAACTACCTCATAATCATCCGCAAGCTTCAACGAAACTCGCTTATTCTCACAATCCACTACAGCACGATGCTCAGCAAGCCAATCCATACCAAGGATTACATCAAAACCATAGAAAGGCAACTCCATAAGGTCAACATGAAAGACATGATCTTGAACAACCAAAGGACATCTTCTATAAAGCTTTCGAGTCACAACAGTCTCACCAAAGGAACTAGTGACACGCACACCAACATCCAAAGACTCAACAGGCAAACCAAGCAATTCAGCATGCTCACGCAAAATGTACGAGTGCGTAGATCCAGAATCAATCAAGGAAAGTAATGACAAGGATTGCAAAGTAAAAGTACCTGCGATCACATCCGCGTCATTCCTCCCCTCCCGCTGAGCATACACCCTGGCTTGGCCGCCACCCTCAGGCTGAATAGCCACAACATGGGCCACACCCCGACCACCTTCCTCTCTTCGCTGAAAGTTACCACGGTCACGCCCAGGACCTCTCTGTGGTGCAACAGGAGCACGCACTTGGCCACCAGCCAACATAGGACACTCTCACCTCATATGATCCGTCGATCCACAATTCCAGCACGCATTACCAGCTGCCACAACAGGGGCTTTCACCTCTCTCACAGCTCGAGGACAATCACATTTCATATGGCCACGCGAACCGCATGTCCAACACGCACTCGGATCAACTCTAGCATTGCCTCCCCGAGCAGGCGCACCACCACCTCGCTTAGCTGAGGACTGATACTTCTGATCACGTCCCCTCTTGTTCCGTCCACCACCGGAACTATATTCAGCAGCTCGCTTACCAGCACTTGACCCAGCACTCTTAGCAGATAAACCCAAGTTCATCTCAATATCCTTTGCTCGGCCCACCAGCACATCAAAATCATCATACTCGGTAGCCAGCACATACATCTTTACATCCGTCACTAAACCATAACGGAACCTTTCACATCTTTCCCGCTCATCCAGAACAAGCTCAGGTGCGTATTGACTGAGTCGAACAAACTGGACCTCTTACTCAGCTACAGACATGCTCCCCTGGGTAAGAGACATGAACTCCCTCTTCTTTTCATCTAGGTACCTCACACCTAGATACCTTCTCTTGAACGCATTCTGAAAGAATGTCCAAGTTACGTCAGCTTCCGCCATCCCAGCTAGTGGTTGTCCACCACGTATATGCATCATCCTGTAGCAAGGATACTACACAGCCCAACTTTTGCACATCAGTGCAACTCATCTCACCCAAGATTCTCTTGGTACTCTCTAACCAAGATTCCGAACCTTCAGCTGACAAACCCCTGAACTCAGTCCCTCCCAGACTTCGCAAACGTTCCAAGGGTAGTCTAACTCCAACATCTCCCTGATGCCCAGCTCCTTGAGCCCCAGCTACTGCCGCTCGAAAAGCACCAGCAATAGCTTGAACCAACATGGTCATGTCAGGTATAGCTTGCCCCTGACCAGCTTCAGGTCCAGCGACCTTAGCACCAGCTGCAGCTCCAGCTCCTTCAACCCCAGCACCACCACCACCAGGTGGAGGAGGTAAATCCACCGCACTTTCAACATTCTCTTCATTCTCATTCTCATTCTGAGTCGTAGCTCGCACATTGCTCCTTAACTCTCTACGAGGTGCCATACTCTAACAATGCAATCACAATGCAAATAAATAAAGTCAGGCCCAACAAGGTAAGCAATCCAAGTACTCAAGCACATTTTCACTTAAAAACAACATCATTACATTAGCTTTGATTTGGCAATGGGTACCCACAACATGCTTCACCACAGCATACATCTCAATTGCATCACATTTACAATTCACTCAACATGCTTTCACTCCACAAGCATACAAAGCATACATGCTTAAATCATTCACCTAAACCATTCCCAATTACTCGAGAACTCAGCTTTGATACCACCAAATGTAACCCCCTTAACCCGGCCTAGACGGTTGACCCGAACTAAGAAGATTACACGGGGAAAACCAAAGTCAACCCGAAAGTCAACCTTGATTAACGACCCTTTTTTTATTTTTAATCTTATCTAGATGCACATTAACACTAAACATGTTCACAAGAACATCATACTCAAAGATCATAACCATCAAAGATCATTCAGGGACTCAATTACACAAATCACAACTTTAGGGACCAAAATGTAAATTCTGATAATTATAAGGACTTAACCCAAATTAAAGTTACCAACTTGAAATTAATCATCTTCCATGCTTCTCTATCAAATTTCAGCTCAAAAGAACATCTCAAACTCATTCAATTGCATAAACATGTTTCGGGACCAAAATGCAAACATTTCAGAACATATAACCAACAATTTCAGTGCCCAACGATCGAGTGTTTCGGAACAGGGAAGACCCGTTCTGAAACGCGGGACCGTTCCGAAACTGGTACCGAAACAAGGCCTGGCAGTGGCCAAACCGTTCCGGAATAGTGCCTTCCGTTTCGGAACGCCCAGGCCATTTCAAGCCCCCGTTCCGATACGGTAGCACCTGTTCCGAAACAGGTTGCCCAGATTGCAGAAAAATTGCTGGTTTATCACTTAATTGACCTAACAAACATGCTCCATATGCCACCAAATTGTACCAGCAAGTCATTCAACATACAAGGAACATAATTGCATCAACCAAACATCAACATGGCATCAATCATAAAAATCCCCAATTCTATAGGCATGCTTCCTACTTAGAAACCATTCAAGCATCAATATACTAAAAACCACATCACAAAGGTCAATTACAAATACCAACATTATCAACAACATTAAACCAACTTAGGGAGTCCAAAACATCTCCCAAAATAACAACATAGGTCCCCTATTGCCCAATGCCAAAAGCTAATAGTGTTTAAGAAACCTTCATCATACATGAGCTTTGTTCACCACTTCGATTCTTGTCCCCCTTGCTGCCCTCAATGCACTTTAATGCTCTGAATTATTGGTTTAAGAAAAGAGAGAGCGTAAGCAAAAGCTTAGTGAGGAAAGCTCGTTTAAAACCACACAATAATGCATTTACAAAACACATTTATAACCCTTAATTCAAATCATCATTTGCACATGCTCATAAGCATTTAAAACAAGCAATTCATGCTTCAAGTTCATAACATGTCATATTGGCAACAAGTGATACATTCAACATAAGATCTACACATGGACTTTTAAACACCATTGTGATCTTACAATTTCCCAGGACCACACATGGACTTTTAAACACCATTGTGTCCTTAACAAGAACCATTCATTGACTTTTAAACACCATGAAAAGGACCACACAAGGACTTTTAAACACCTTTGTGTCCTTAACAAGAATCTCCCAAGGACTTTTAAACACCTTGGAGTTCTTAAATAAACAAGGCTTACACAAGGAATTTTAACCACCTTTGTAACCTTAACCAAGGACCAACCATGGACTTTTAAACACCATGTTGTCCTTAAATACACAAGACTCACCCAAGGAATTTTAACCACCTTGGTGATCTTAACCAAGAACCAACCCTGGACTTTTAACCACCATGTTGTTCTTAAATAACAAGGCTCACACAAGGACTTTTAACCACCTTTGTGACCTTAACCATCACTTGCCAATATGCATCATTTACAACAATATTTCACTGTTTTAAAGCATTTAACAAAGCCATAAACATCATGCATCTTTAAGCATCAAACCACATTTAAACAATGTTCAAAAACAAGGATCTCTTACCTTGAGCATCCTTCAACACATGGCTTATAATCTCAGTAATTAAACATGCTGAATATGCTTTCAAAACAGGATTTAAAACATGCAAACAAACCACATTGCATACAACCAATCCATGGTTCATCATCAAGAGAGTTTTTCCGAAAACTTACTCTTGAGCTTAGCTAAGTTGCTTAGACTTAAACTAAGCTCCCAATCCTTCAAAACATTGGTTTCAAAGCTGAAAACCAAAATCCACTCACCGATTCCGTTTCGCCACTTGCCGAAACACCAATCAAGCTTCCGGATCACCACCACTTGGATCCAAAGATGACTCCCCTGTTTTAAACACATCAAAGCAGAGGATTAATGCATCATCATGCATTAATATCTTCAATGAAAGCACCTAAACTCGCTGCTCTCATCCACACTCCATTTTCGGCTACCAAACACAACCGAAAATGCATCCAAACAACTCCACAACACTACCCAGCCATGATCCATCAAATCTAATCATCCTTAAACATCAATTAACATCCAAAAAGGATCTAACCACATCCTTATACCTCCAGCTATAACAGATCATCAAGATCACACCAAAAACCATCAAAAACCCAAGCAAAACTTAGGAAATTCAACCTATCCAGGATTGCATTAATTACACCTCAATTACTCATCAATTTAACATTCATTTAACATCAAAAAGACACCTCAAATCACTGCTCAAACAGATCATACGAATTTTTACCAAAATCAATCAAATCTTGCATTTAAAAGCCAAGATCAAGATCACATCTATAAAACCTTTTATAAAACACAATTAAAGGATTGAGAACTTAGGAATTAAATGGAAAATGGAAAAGTTAGTTAGAAAATGGCAAAATATCTTCCCTCCCTTTCTCTTTTATTTAAAAACCATTAATTAAATCTTTAATATTTAGGAAAAATCTGGAGAAACTCCCATTGGGTAAATAGCTGCTTAAAGATTCAAAGTTTCAATCCTTTTTAAAACAGTCACACAGTTTTCAAAAGTTACATTTTGGTCACTAGCCAAAATGTCACCCTTCCAAACCTCATTTTATAAAATTGATTTCACCATTCTCTTATATATAATAAAAGAGGTTTTTAAGACATTTTTCCATATTTTTAATGCAACCCGAACTAGGCTTTCCTAATTTCACCTTTTTATATTCGAACCGCACTTTGACCGAACCGATCCAAACCCAAAACTTCTAAGCCCAAAACCGTGGCGTTACACAAAGCGATTAGGTGAAAACGGCAGAGCGATCTGAGTTCAAATAGGGGTTTAATTGCATACATTTGACTTTTAGGGACTAAACAATAAATTCCATAAAATACAAGGACTTTCAGGATTTTAAAGTTACCAATCTTCAATTAGTCATGTAACATGCCAACATGCCAAATTTCAGCTCAAACGGATCCTCCAAACTCATTCAATTGCACTCACAATACACAGGGACTAAAGTGCAACATTTCCAAACCTTAAAAGATACTTTTAACTGAAATTTAACTACCCGTATCCATAGACTTGGCCATGTACCGATACGTGGGAAGACAGTCGCTAAAGAAGGGTTGAGCGTATCGAACCGCTTCCTCGTGTATCGGTACGACCTTCAAACACGGCCTAGGCGTATCAATACGCGGTCAATTCGTTTCGATACCCCTGTACGAAAATGCCTCATTTTGCCTTAGCGTATCAATACGCTTTCCCGTGTATCGATACGTGTACCATATTGGCTTCATCCAACTTCATTTAAACATACAAAAACACATATGATCTGGTTCAAAACATGCATAGTAGATATAATCTATCTAATAGACTTTTAATCACCATCAAACAGCAAATCATACTCATCAACCACTTAATATCATGATGACATATAGCTATTCTAGCATGCTTAAGATAACAAGCAATAGAAAAGGTAAAACACCACAAACAAACCATAGAGCCACATAAATGCCAAATACAAGTCCACAAT
The DNA here is from genome assembly GCA_958450335.1 of Hibiscus tridactylites. NCBI lineage: Eukaryota > Viridiplantae > Streptophyta > Magnoliopsida > Malvales > Malvaceae > Hibiscus > Hibiscus tridactylites. The sequence continues at coordinate 70,658,689 of OY288272.1, forward strand.
CAGAAACTAAACATGCTTGAAACAAAAAACATCTCCAACAAAAATCAGGAAGTAGAAGTCCCACCCATTGCCACTTATTACACTAAGGTTGAACCACATACATCTATTAAACAAAGCCTTGTAATCCTCTTTCATTTCACATGCCTTTTCATAAAACACCACTTTTATCACATGACTTTTCATAAAACATGTTTTCTCTAGACTTCAATGCATTTTATAAACACATCTTCATATGGAACAACGTAAAACAACAATTAAACCATTGCTCCTGCTTTTCCCAGCATGCCATGCATTCTTGCATCATTTACAAGCATCTCATGCTTCACATTATTCATTTACATTATATTGGCTTACAAGTGATAATCCATAATCCATTTCAACACAAGACACAATCGGATACGCGGATTACAAGCGTTGTCCCTCACGCTTCATACATACTACCGGACTACACAAGGTGGATATCAATGGCACAATCACAACCCCTCAACACCAGTGATGGAGTTTAATGGCACAATCACAACCCCTCAACATCACTCATCGGTAGTTGTATAATTCCACTAACGAGAGTATGAGACACATACACAAGACTCACACATTGGACTAACCATTCACCGTTGTGATCTTAACCTCAATCGTTAGGGTACTTGGATGGAGATTACGGCACAATCACAACCCCTCGACATCCAATGCGACTTTATTCATGGTGCACCCAATCCTATAGTCGGCTAACTATATCCGATTAAAGTAACCAAAAACCATTTTCATCACTTGCCAATATAATCATTTAACCACATTAATCCACTGTTTTACAAGCATAACCACAATGCCATTTCCACAAGCATAACATTTAATATCATATGCATTCAACACATGCAAACCAAGGATCACTTACCTAGTGCATCCTTAACATCATGGCATTACAATCCAACATTAAACCATGCTTAAACTTGCTTAGAAATAGTAAACAAATCCACACTTAATTCAAGTACAATTTCATCAAACATAGCACATTTCCAAGAGGGGAATTTCTGAATCACTTACTCTTGAGCTTAGCTAAGTGTATCAAACTTACACTAAGCTCCCAAGACCACACTCAAAGCTTTACAAAGTACGAAATTGCATTTCCACTCACTGATATGCGAAGCCTTGCTCACCGACACGAAATTACCATTCTAGAGCCTCCAACAACACCACGTTTGCTTCCGGATCAAGATCCCTTGTTTTCACATCATCAAAACAGAGATCTAACTGCATTAAAATGCATTCTAACACCAGCAACAATTCACAAACTCGTTGCTCACCCAAACTACACCAAAATACCCATCCAAAACAACCGAAAACTCAATCGATTGCTTCCTAAACCAAGCCCAGCCAACATACATCACTTCCAAAGCATTATAAGCATCAAAACACATCTAACAAACAACCTAACCCAACCTTATACCTCCAGCAAGCAAGATTCCACCATTTCACCTCAAAAACCCACTTAAAACAACCAAGAAACTCGAGGATCTCAAGGATTTCAGGATCTATGTTATCAAAACACCATTTTAACATATTAATCAACTTTAAACTCAATTAAAATCTATACAAAATAGAGCTTAACTCATCAAGTCCGAAAATTAATATTTCAACCATATTTTTACAAGATTTTGATCTCCAATCAAAACTATAATGAAAACTCAACCAAAAATAGTGTTTAGAAGCCAAATATCTTGGGAATTTCAATAAAGAACTTAGATTAGAGGTTGAGAACGAGATTTACCTCCAATCCTTGCTTCTCTCAATGAATGACAAGTTTTCCTTAGCAAAATCTTGAAGGATTAGGAAAGATCTCTTGAAAAAAGGTTTAGAAAAAGGTTGAGAGAATTTTTGGAAGAAATAATTCTGAGAAAAGATGAGAGAATTACTGTTTGGCTGAAAATGAGAAAGAGTTGGTAGTTACGTAATTAAAAATCTCACATTAACTAACTTTATTAATTAATTAATATAAACCCAATTAGATCCATTTAATTAAAAGCCTTTTAAAACACATGTCATATTGAGAAAATGTCAAATTGACTTATAGCCCCATAAAGATTCTATGATTTTGGCTTCCACATTAAAAAATCACATTTTTCCCAGTTTTTGAAACTTTACAATTTTGTCACTACTCAAAATGTCCCATTTTCGAAATCCATTTTGTAAAATTGACTTGACCAACCTCTTAAACATATTTTTAGAGGATTTTAGCAATTTTTATCACAATTTTATCCTATCTCGATCCTTGATTTCCTTAAATTACCTTACGCGATTCGAACCATTCTCGATCGGTTTGATCCCATGTCTAAACCATCTAGGCCCAAAACTAGGGTGTTACAACTCTCCCCCATTTAGGAATTTTCTTCCTCGAAATTCTTACCTGAAGGAAAGAGATGCGGAAACTGCCTCAGCGTGGCTGCCTTGATTTACAACGTGGCCTCCTCTACTCCTCGGTGTCGCCACAACACCTTCACAAGCTCTATCGTCTTGCCACGAAGAAATTTTCTACTCACATCCAGAACCTTCACCGGTTCCTCATCATACGACAGATCTGGATTCAACTCGATCTCCTCAACTGCATCACATGTGAAGGACCTTATTTGTATTTCCGTAACATGGAGACATGAAACACATCATGTATCTTCTCCAACTCTGCAGGCAATCTCAATTGATATGCCACATGACCAATACGTTCCACAACCTCGTAAGGTCCAATGAACATTGGGCTAAGTTTACCCTTGCGCCCAAATCTCATCACCTTCTTCCAAGGTGATACCTTCAAGAACACATGTTCGCCAACCGCGAAATAAATCTTCTTACGCTTCAGGTCTGCGTAAGACTTATGCATATCTGATGCTGCCTTTAGACGCTCACAAATGAGCTTCACCTTCTCGGTGGTTCCCTTAAGCATAGCTGGCATCGAAATCAACTTTTTCCCAGCTTCTGCCCAACAGAGAGGGGTTCTACATCATCTCCCATACAAAGCCTCGTATGGAGCCATTTGAATACTTGCCTGATAACTGTTATTATACGCAAACTCAACCAACTGCAAGTGCTTCTCCTAAGAGCCCTGAAAATCTATCACACAGCATCTCAAAATGTCGTCAGGCACTTGGATCACACACTCTGATTGTCCATCCGTCTGAGGATGATAAGAATTACTGAAATTCAACCGTGTGCCCAAAGCTTGATGCAAACATTCCCAAAATCGTGATGTAAACCTCGTATCTATATCCGACACAATGGACTTTGGCACACCGTGCAACCGCACAATCTCAGTTATGTATAGCTCAGCCAACTTATTCAAAGTATACGTAGTATGAACAGGCAGAAAATGTGCACACTTGGTAAGCCGATCAACAATAACCCAAACTAAATTCTTCTTTGATGGTGAAAAAGGCAATCCAGACACAAAATCCATGGTGATTCTCTCCCACTTCCATTCTGGGATTCTCAAAGGCTGCAACAACCTAGAAGGAACCTGATGCTCAGCCTTCACTCGCTGACACACCATGCACTTACTAAGAAACTCAGCCACATCCCATTTCAACCCCACCTAGTAGTACTCATCTTTCAGGACATGATACATCTTTGTACTAGAAGGATGCATAGCGAAAGGACTATTATGAGCTTCAGTCATAATAGTGTGCCTCAACTCAACATCATCTGGCACCACTATTCAACTCTCAAAGCACAAAACACCATCATTACTAAAGTTAAAATCCGAAGGTCTACCATCCGCAATATCCTGAACATGTGAAACAAGAGAATCATCAAGCAACTGCTTATCTTTGATCAATTGTATCAGGGACGGTTTCACTTGCAATTCCACAATAAGACCACCATCACGCGATATGCTCAAGCGAGCAAACATCGCTCTCAACTCCACCGCTACTTTCCTACTCAAGGCATTGGCTACAACATTAGCCTTACCCAGGTGATACTCAATCGTCAGATCATAATCTTTAAGCAACTCTACCCCAGCGACGTTGCCTAAGATTCAACTCCTTTTGAGACATGAGATACTTCAAACTCTTATGATCCGTAAACACAACACACTTCTCACCGTACAGGTAACGCCTCTAAATCTTCAAGGCAAACACCACAGCCGCAAGCTCAAGATCATGAGTAGGGTAGTTGCGCTCATGCACCTTCAACTGCCTAGATGCATAGGCCACTACCTTACCCTCCTGCATCAACACGCAGCCCAAACCAACAATGGACGCATCACTAAAGACCACAAACTCCTTACCAGACTCAGGTTGAATCAGAACAGGAGATTGTGTCAAAGCTTCTTTCAGCTTCTCAAAAGCTTGTTGTCTCACATCCGTCCACTCAAAGCGAACGTTTTTCTGCAACAACTTGGTCAAAGGTGCTGCTATCTTTGAGAAACCCTTGATAAACCTACGGTAGTACCCAGCCAATCCAAGGAAACTCCGTACTTTCGTCACTGACTTAGGTACTTTCCAACTCATCACAGCTTCTACCTTGTGTGGATCAACGCGAATACCCTCAGTTGACACAACATCCCCAAGGAAGACCACCTCCCTAAGCCAAAACTCACACTTACTCAGTTTGGCATACAACTGATTTTCCAACAACGCTTGCAAAACAATTCTCAAGTGTCTATCATAATCCTCCTCGGTACGCGAATACACAACGATATCATCGATGAACACCACCACAAATTGATCCAATAATACATGGAATAAAGGATTCATCATGTCCATGAAAGCAGCAGGCGCGTTGGTTAAACCAAACGGCATCACCAAGAATTCATAATATCCATACCTCGTGCGAAAGTTGTCTTAGGTACGTCCACATCTTTCACCTTCAGCTAATAATACCCTGATCTCATGTCTATCTTAGAAAACATTGAGGCTCCCCTAAACTGATCAAAGAGATCATCAATTCTAGGCAAGGGGATACTTGTTCTTGATCGTCAACTTGTTCAATTGCCAATAATCTATGCACATCGGCGTTGTTCCATCATTCTTCTTAACAAACAAGACCGGTGCACCCCAAGATGACACACTCGGCCGGATGAAACCTCGATCCAACAACTCCTGCAATTGTGTTTTTAACTCTTTTAACTCTTAGGGTGCCATGCGATAAGGAGAAATGGACACCGGTGTTTTATTCTCATACAACTCTATACAAAACTCAACTTCCCTGTTTGGTGGCAACCCAGGCAATTGTTTCGAAAAGACACCCGAAAAATCGCGAATAGTTCGGATGTCCTGCACACGCACATCCTTGGTACTAGGATTCATCATATAGGCAAGGTAAGCCTCGCAACCCAATTTTAACATACGGTTTGCTACCAAAACCGAAATCACATTTGACAAGAATTTCACATTCTCGCCTGCCACGACTACCTCATAATCATCAGCCAGCTTTAAGGTGACTTGCTTGACCTCAAAGTCTACCACCGCCCTATGCTCCGACAACCAATCCATGCCAAGGATTACATCAAACCCGTAGAAAGGTAACTCAATCAAATCAACAAGGAAAACATGTCCTTGTACAGATAAAGGGCATCTTTTATACAACTTCCTAGTGACTACAGTCTCACCAAAAGAACTAGTCACTTGCAATTCATATAAATCAAGCATGGCATAAGCTTTAGAATTCAACCAATTGCATGCTTTTCAAACAACATACAACGATACATATCAATTTCACATACCAACATTCTCAATTCTTTCGTAACCTGGCTCTGATACCAACAAATGTAACCCCCTTAGCCCGGCCTAGGCGCCCGACCCGAACTAAGAATATTACAAGGGGAAAACCGAAGCCAACTCGTTAAAGTCAACCTCGATTAACGACCCTTTTTTTCCTTTTTGTCTTCTCTAGATGCATATTATTAACCTATGAGTTCAACAAAGCGATTAGGTGAAAACGGCACAACGATCGGAGTTCAAATAGGGGTTTAATTGTATACATTTGACTTTTAGGGACTAACTTGTAAATTCCATAAAATACAAGGACTTTAAGGATTTTAAAGTTACCAATCTTCAATTAGTCATGTAACATGCCAACATGCCAAATTTTAGCTCAAACGGATCCTCCATACTCTTTCAATTGTACTCACAATACACAGGGACCAAAATGCAACATTTCCAAACCTTAAAAGATACTTTTAACTGAAATTTAACTACTCGTATCGATACACTTGGCCCTGTATCTATACGTGGGAAGACAGTAGCTAAAGGAGGGTTGAGCGTATCGAAACACTTCCTCGTGTATCGGTACGACCTTCAAACTTGGCCTAGGCGTATCGATACGCGGGCAATCCGTTTCGATACCCCTATACAGAAATGCCTCATTTTGCCTTAGTGTATCGATACGCTTTCCCGTGTATCGATACACGTACCAGATTTGCTTCATCCCATATCATTTAAACATACAAAATCACATCTGATCTAGTTCAAAACATGCATACAAGATATAATCTATCTAATAGACTTTTAATCGCCATCAAACAACAAATCATACTCATCAACCACTTCTTATCATGATGACATATAGCTATTCTAGCATGCTTAAGATAACAAGCTATAGAAAAGCTAAAACATCACAAACAAACCATAGAGCCACATAAAGGCCAAATACAAGTCCACAATCAGAAACTAAACATGCTTGAAATAACAAACATCTCCAACAAAAATCAAGAAGTAGAAGTCCCACCCATTGCCACTTATTACACTAAGGTTGAACCATATACATCACTTACACAAAGCCTTGGAATTCTCTTGCTCTTCGGCAGCCTTGAAAAGTTCAATTCTCTGCATTGATGAAACAAAAGAGCGTAAGCATATAGCTTTGTGAGGATCGCTAACAACATTCATCAATACTGTAACGCCCCGGTTTTGGGCTTAGTAGTTTTGGGCGTTGACCGGTTTGGTCAAAGTGTTGTTCGAATCTAAGGAGGTGAAATTAGGAAAGCCTAGTTCGGGTTGTATTAAAAATATGGAAAAATGTTCTAAAATCATCTTTTAATATAATTAAGTGAACTGTGAAATCAATTTTGGAAAATGAGTTTTGGAAGGGTGACATTTTGGCTAGTGACCAAAATGTAATTTTCGAAAGTTTGGTGACTGTTTTAGAAAGGGTTGAAACTTTGAATCTTTAAGGAGCTATTAATCCAAAAGTAGTTTCTCCAGATTTTTCTAAGATATTTTGGGATATATTCTGATTTTAAAACATGTTAAAAGAGGAGGGAAAAGCCATTTGGCTATTTTTGTTAACTAACTTTCCAATTTTCTTTCTCTCATTTTCTCTCAACCCAAACACCTATTTTCCAGAGAATTGCTTCTGATTTTCTCACCTAAATCTCTCCTTTCAACTCTCTTTTGATTCCTAATCATCATATCTACAAAACCTCATCATTTGCTACTTGATTCATCAAGGTTTTTTATTCCAAAAAGAGGAGAAACTCAAGTTTGGAGGTAAGAACGTCCTTCTCCTCTAAACTATCAGTTCTTTACTGAAATTCCTAAATTTTCAATCCTTAATTGATGTTTTATTAAAGGCTTTTAAGTTGTGAATTGGATCTTGGCTTATAATGCAAGATTTGGTGATTTTTGGTGATTTTCGTTTGATCTGATTAATATGAGATTTGAGATGTGTTTTTGATGTTAAATGAACACTAAATTGATAAGGAATTGAGCTTTGATCAATGCAATCCCGGATAGGTTGAGTTTCCTAAGTTTAGCTTGTGTTTCTAGGTTGTTTTTGGTGAGATCTTGTGGATCTGTTGTTGCTGGAGGTATAAGGATGTTATTAGACTCTTTTTAGATGTTAAATGATGTTGAAAGATGTTTTGTGTTGATGGTTTATGGCTGGGCTTTGTTGAGAAGTGGTTTGGATGCATTTTCGGATGTGTTTGGTAGCCGAAAAGGGAGTGTGGATGAGAGCATCGAGTTTAGGTGCTTTCATTGAAGCAATTAATGCATGATGATGCATTAATCCTCTGCTTTGATGTGTTAAAACAGGGGAGGCAACTTTGGATCCAAGAATTGTTGATCCGGAAGCTTGAGTTGGTGCTTCGGCAAGAGGCGAAGTGGAATCGGTGAGTGAAAAATGGTTTTCGGCTTTGAAACCAATGTCTTGGGAGCTTAGTTTAAGTCTAAACAACTTTGCTAAGCTCAAGTGTAAGTTTTCGGAAAGTACTCTCTATTGGTGGCCATGATTTTGTTGTGATGCAATGTGGTTAATTGCATGATTTAAATACTGTTTTGAAAGCATGATTTGGCATGGTATTTGCTGTTTTTGTAAGCCATATGTTGAAGGAAGCTCAAGGTAAGAGTTCCTTGTTTTTGTACATTGATAAAATGTGGTTTGATGCTTTTAAATGCATGATGAATATGGCTTGGTTTAATGCTTTAAAACAGTGGATAAGTTGTTGATAATGATGTATATTGGCAAGTGATGTTTTGAAAAGGTTAAGGTCACTAAGGTGGTTAAAAGTCCTTGAGTGAGCCTTGTTACTTAAGAACATCAAGGTGGTTAAAAGTCCTTGGATGGTTCTTGTATGGACACAAAGGTGGTTAAAAGTCCTTGTGTGATCCTTTCCATTGTGTTTAAAAGTCCATGGGGCCAAGGTGTTTAAAAGTCCTTGGGGCCAAGGTGTTTAAAAGTCCTTGGGGTGATACTTGATGTGGACACAAAGGTGGTTAAAAGTCCTTGTGTGGTCCTCTTTCATGGTGTTTAAAAGTCCATGGCCAAGGTGTTTAAAAGTCCTTGGGGCCAAGGTGTTTAAAAGTCCTTGGGGTGAAAGTTGATGAACTTGTTTTTAAAGGAAATGGAACTTATCACTTGTGCCAATATGACATGTTATGATATGAAGCATGAGTTGCTTGTTTTAACTATGCTTTTGAGCATGTGCAATTGATGATTTGAAGCATGATTTATAAATGTTTTATAAATGCATTATTGAATGGTTTTATGAGCATTCCTCACTAAGCTTTTGCTTACGCTCTCTTCCGTTTTCTTAATTCAATAATGCAGAACATTAGAGTACCTTGAGGGCAGCAAGAAGGTCAAGCAATCAAGTGAAAGTAGAGCTCAAAGTATGGAAGGTTTCTTAAGTACACTTTTAGCTTTTGGTAATTTGGCAATGGGGGACCTATGTGTATGTTTTGGGAGAGGTTTTGAACTCCCTAAGTATGTTGAATGTTAATGAGAATGCTGGTTTTAGTGTTTGGCCTATATATGCTTGAATTGGAAGTTTATGCTTGAATGGCTTGCTTGTGTAGGAAGCATGACTATAGATTTTGGGGCTTTTCACATGTGATGTTGTTTTGATGAATTGTTGATGCAAGTATGTCTTATATATGTTGAATTGCATGCTGGTAAAGTTTGGTAGCATTTGGAGCATGATTGGATGATTAATTGCATGTTTAAGAATGCATTTTGGGGCAATCTGTGCAGGGCGTTTCGGAACAGTGCAACCCGTTTCGGAACAGGTGCCTTAAACAAGCCCAGGCGTCCGAAACGGGAGGGACCATTCCGAAACGGTTTGGCTACTGCCAGCCCGTGTTGCGGTACGCGTTGCGGAACGGCCCCGTGTTTCGAAACGGGCTCTGCCTGTATCGGAACGGGTGACCATTAGGGTCTGACATTGGCAGTTATATGTTTTGAATTGTTTGCGTTTTGGTCCCGAATCTTGTTTGTGCAATTGTATGAGTTGGGGAAGTCCTTTTGAGCTGAAATTTCACAATGAAGCATGAAACCTGACTAATTACAAGCTGGTAACTTTAATTTGGGTTAAGTCCTCATATTTATCAGAATATCAATTTGGTCCCTAAAGTTGTAATTTGTTCAATTGGGTCCCTGTTTGATCTCTGATGTTTGTGATCTTTGAGTATGATGTTTGTGTGATCACAATTAGGGCTAATATGCATCTAGACAAGTTTAAAAAGAAAAAAAAAAGGTCGTTAATCAAGGTTGACTTTCAGGTTGACTTTGGTTTTCCCCGTGTGACTTTCTTAATTCGGGTCAACCGTCTAGGCCGGGTTAAGGGGGTTACATTTGGTGGTATCAGAGCCAGGTTCTCGAGTAATTGGGAATGTTTATATGCATGATTGAAGTGTGTATGCCTTGTGTGCTTGTTGTTCGAAAGCATGTTTAGTGGCTTGTATTTTGGATGCAAATTGAGATGTATGCTGTGATGTAGCATGATGTGGGTACCCATTACCAAATAAAAGCTAAAGAAATGATGTTGATTTTGAAAGAAATTGAGCTTGAATACTTGGATTGCTTACCTTGCTGGGCCTGACTTTGTTTTATTTGCATTGATATTGCATGGTAAAAGTATGGCACCACGTAGAGAGTTAAGGAGTAGCGTGAGAGCTACGACCCCGGATGGGAATGAGAATGAAGAGAATGCGGGTAGTGCTGTGTTACCTCCTCCTCCACCTGGTGGTGGTGGTGCGGAGAGAGAAAGAGCTGGAGCTGCAGCAGCTGGTGCTGGAGCTGCTGGACCAGAGGTTGGTCAGGGGCAAGCTATGCCTGATATGTCTGTGTTGGTACAAGCTATTGCGGGTGCTTTTCGAGCAGCAGTAGCTGGAGCTCAAGGAGCTGGGCATCAGGGAGATGCTGGAGTTAGACTACCTTTGGAGCGTCTGCGCAGTCTTGGTGGGACTGAGTTTAGGGGTATGTCAGCTGAGAGTTTTGAAGCTTGGCTAGAGAGTACCAAGCGAATCTTGGGTCAGATGAGTTGCACTGATGTGCAAAAGTTGGGCTGTGTTGTGTCCTTGCTGCAGGACGATGCTTATACGTGGTGGACGACCACAATCTCTGGGATGGCTGAAGCTGATGTGACTTGGACATTCTTTCAGAATGTGTTCAAGCGGAGATATCTTGGTGTGAGATATCTTGATGAGAAGAAACGTGAGTTCATGACTCTTACCCAGGGAAGTATGACAGTGGCTGAGTATGAGGTGCAGTTTGTGCGACTTAGTCAGTATGCACCTGAGCTTATTCCTGATGAACGGGAGAGGTGCAAAAGGTTTCGTTATGGTCTTATAACGGAGGTAAAGATGTATGTGCTGGCCACCGAGTATGATGATTTTGATGTGTTGGTGGGCCGAGCCAAGGACATAGAGATGAATTTGGGTTTGGCTGCGAAAGGTGCTGGAGCAAGTTCTGGTAAGAGAGCTGCTGAGTATAGTTCCGGAGGTGGACGGAACAAGAGGGGACGTGATCAGAGGTATCAGTCCTCAGCTAAGAGAGGTGGTGGTGCACCTGCTAGAGGGGGCAATGCTAGAGCTGATCCGAGTGCTTGCTGGATCTGTGGTTCACGTGGTCACATGAAGCGTGACTGTTCTCGTGCTGTGAGGGAGGTGCAAGCTCCTGTTGCAGCAGCTGGTTTTGGGTGCTGGAATTGTGGTTCTGCAGACCACTTGAGGCGAGATTGTCCGAGGTTGGCTGGTGATCAGATGCGTGCTCCTGCTGTTGCTGCACCACAGAGAGGTCGTGGGCGCGGCCGTGGTAATTTCCAGAGGCGTGAGGAAGGTGGTCGTGGAGTAGCCCATGTTGTGGCTATTCAGCCTGAAGGTGGAGGTCAAGCGAGGGTGTATGCTCAGCGTGAGGGAAGGAATGATGCAGATGTGATTGCAGGTACCTTTACTTTGCAATCCTTGTCATTGCTTTCTTTGATTGATTCTGGATCTACGCATTCATACATTTTGCGTGAGCATGCTGAATTGCTTGGTTTGCCTGATGAGTCTTTGGATGTTGGTGTTCGTGTCACTAGTTCTTTTGGTGAAACTGTTGTGACTCGAAAGCTTTATAGAAGGTGTCCCTTGGTTGTTCAAGAACATGTTTTTCATGTTGATCTTATGGAGTTGCCCTTTTATGGTTTTGATGTGATCCTTGGTATGGATTGGCTTGCTGAGCATCGTGCTGTTGTGGATTGTGAGAATAAACGGGTTTCGCTTAAGCTTGCGGATGATTATGAAGTTGTTGTGGTTGGTGAGAATGTGAAGTTTCTTGCCAATGTTGTTTCTACCTTGGAGGCGAGCAGGATGCTGAGGCAAGGTTGCGAAGCTTATCTAGCTTTTGTGATGAATCCTAGCTCTAAGGAGTTGAGGGTGCAAGATATCAGAGTTGTGAAGGAGTTTCCTGGTGTTTTTCCTGAGGAGTTGCCTGGTTTACCTCCTAATCGCGAGGTGGAGTTTGGAATTGAGTTGTATGAGAATACAACTCCTGTGTCCATTACTCCCTATAGAATGGCACCTAAGGAGCTGAAGGAGCTGAAGACGCAGTTGCAAGAGCTGCTTGATCGTGGTTTCATCTGGCCGAGTGTGTCACCTTGGGGAGCACCGGTCTTGTTTGTGAAGAAGAAAGATGGCACTATGAGGATGTGCATTAATTACCGTCAGCTGAACAAGTTGACTATCAAGAATCGGTATCCTTTGCCGAGGATTGATGATCTCTTTGATCAATTTCGGGGAGCTGCTGTGTTCTCTAAGATTGACTTGAGGTCAGGGTATTATCAGTTGAAGGTGAAGGATGTGGATGTGCCTAAGACAGCTTTCAGGACAAGGTATGGGCATTATGAGTTCCTTGTGATGCCGTTTGGTTTGACAAATGCTCCTGCTGCTTTCATGGACATGATGAACCTTGTGTTTCATGAATACTTGGACAAGTTCGTTGTGGTATTCATTGATGATATCCTCGTGTACTCGCGTACTGAGGAGGAGCACGAAGAGCATTTGAGGATTGTTTTGCAAGATTTGTTGGAGAATCAGCTTTATGCTAAGCTGAGCAAGTGTGAGTTCTGGCTTAAGGAGGTGGTGTTTCTTGGGCATGTGGTCTCAGCTGAGGGGATTCGTGTTTATCCTCAGAAGATTGAGGCAGTGATGAACTGGAAAGTTCCTAAGTCTGTTCATGAGGTTCGTAGTTTCCTTGGTTTGGCAGGATACTACCGAAGGTTTGTTGATGGTTTTTCCAAGATTGCTGCTCCTTTGACGAAGCTGTTGCAAAAGGATGTTAAGTATGAGTGGACAGAGGCGAGACAGTAGGCTTTTGAGAAGCTGAAGGCGGCTTGGACGCAAGCTCCTATCTTGGTTCAGCCTGAATCAGGGAAAGAGTTTGTGGTCTACAGTGATGCATCCTATGTTGGTTTGGGGTGTGTGCTGATGCAAGAGGGTAAGGTGGTTGCTTATGCATCGCGGCAGTTGAAAGTGCATGAGCGCAATTATCCTACGCATGATATTGAGCTGGCTGCAGTGGTTTTTGCTCTGAAGATCTTGAGGCATTATCTGTATGGTGAGAAGTGTACTATGTACACGGATCACAAGAGTTTGAGGTATCTGATGTCTCAGAAGGAGTTGAATCTTAGGCAGCGACGTTGGTTAGAGTTGCTCAAGGATTACGATCTGACGATTGAGTATCATCCTGGAAAGGCTAATTTTGTTGCGGATGCCTTGAGTAGGAAGGTAGCTGTTGAGCTGAGGGCTATGTTTGCTAGCTTGAGCATATCGCGTGATGGTGGTCCTGTTGCTGAGTTGAGGCGTGCTATTCTGACTGAAGGCCATAGTAGTCCTTTTGCTATGCACCCTGGTAGTACTAAGATGTATCGTGATCTTCGTGATGAGTACTATTGGGTGGGTTTGAAGAAGGATGTTGCAGAGTTTGTGAGCAAGTGTTTGGTGTGTCAGCGAGTTAAGGCTGAACATCAGGTTCCTTCTGGGTTGTTGCAACCGTTGAAAATTCCTGAATGGAAGTGGGAGAGGGTTACCATGGATTTTGTATCTGGTTTACCTTTGTCTCCATCAAAGAAGAATTTTGTTTGGGTGATTGTGGATCGCCTAACGAAGTGTGCGCATTTCTTGCCTGTGCATACTACGTTCTCTTTGGATAAGCTGGCAGAGCTGTACATTGATGAGATTGTGAGGCTGCATGGTGTGCCTAAGTCGATTGTGTCGGATAGGGATCCGAGGTTCACATCGCGTTTCTGGCAGTGTTTACATCAAGCTTTGGGTACAAGGTTGAATTTCAGTACATCCTATCATCCTCAGTCGGATGGTCAGTCTGAGCGAGTTATTCAGATCTTGGAGGATATGTTGAGGTGTTGCGTGATTGAGTTCCAAGGTTCTTGGGAGAAGCATCTGCCTTCGGTTGAGTTCGCTTATAACAATAGTTATCAGGCGAGTATACAGATGGCACCTTATGAGGCTTTGTACGGGAGGAAGTGTAGGACTCCTCTTTGTTGGGCTGAAACTGGTCAAAAGTTGGTTTCGATGCCGGCTTTGTTGAAAGGGACCACTGAGAAGGTGAAGCTCATCTGTGAGCGGTTGAAGGCTGCCTCTGATCGGCAAAAGTCTTACGCGGATTTGAAGCGTAAGGAGATAGAGTATGCGGTGGGTGACCGTGTGTTTTTGAAGGTTTCGCCTTGGAAGAAGGTGATGAGGTTTGGCCGAAAGGGTAAGTTGAGCCCTAGGTACATTGGACCATATGAGGTTGTTGAGCGTATAGGTCCTGTTGCGTATCGGTTGAGGTTGCCTCAGGAGTTGGAGAAGATTCATGATGTGTTCCATGTTTCTATGCTCCGGAAGTATAGATCTGATCCTTCGCATGTGATGCCTGTGGAGGAAGTGGAATTGAATCCGGATTTGACCTATGATGAGGAACCGGCGAAGGTTCTGGATTCGGATAGCAAGGTTCTTCGTGGCAAGACCATTGAGTTGGTGAAGGTGATGTGGAAGCATCGAGGTCTTGAGGAAGCCACGTGGGAGCGGAAGGAAGACATGCTGAAGCAGTTTCCTTATCTCTTTCCTTCAGGTAAATTTCGAGGACGAAATTTCTTAAGGGGGGGAGAGTTGTAACGCCCCGGTTTTGGGCTTAGTAGTTTTGGGCGTTGACCGGTTTGGTCAAAGTGCTGTTCGGATCTAAGGAGGTGAAATTAGGAAAGCCTAGTTCGGGTTGCATTAAAAATATGGAAAAATGTTCTAAAATCATCTTTTAATATAATTAAGTGAACTGTGAAATCAATTTTGGAAAATGAGTTTTGGAAGGGTGACATTTTGGCTAGTGACCAAAATGTAATTTTCGAAAGTTTGGTAACTGTTTTAGAAAGGGTTGAAACTTTGAATCTTTAAGGAGCTATTAATCCAAAAGTAGTTTCTCCAGATTTTTCTAAGATATTTTGGGATATATTCTGATTTTAAAACATGTTAAAAGAGGAGGGAAAAGCCATTTGGCTATTTTTGTTAACTAACTTTCCAATTTTCTTTCTCTCATTTTCTCTCAACCCAAACACCTATTTTCCAGAGAATTGCTTCTGATTTTCTCACCTAAATCTCTCCTTTCAACTCTCTTTTGATTCCTAATCATCATATCTACAAAACCTCATCATTTGCTACTTGATTCATCAAGGTTTTTGATTCCAAAAAGAGGAGAAACTCAAGTTTGGAGGTAAGAACGTCCTTCTCCTCTAAACTATCAGTTCTTTACTGAAATTCCTAAGTTTTCAATCCTTAATTGATGTTTTATTAAAGGCTTTTAAGTTGTGAATTGGATCTTGGCTTATAATGCAAGATTTGGTGATTTTTGGTGATTTTCGTTTGATCTGATTAATCTGAGATTTGAGATGTGTTTTTGATGTTAAATGAACACTAAATTGATAAGGAATTGAGCTTTGATCAATGCAATCCCGGATAGGTTGAGTTTCCTAAGTTTAGCTTGTGTTTCTAGGTTGTTTTTTGTGAGATCTTGTGGATCTGTTGTTGCTGGAGGTATAAGGATGTTATTAGACTCTTTTTAGATGTTAAATGATGTTGAAAGATGTTTTGTGTTGATGGTTTATGGCTGGGCTTTGTTGAGAAGTGGTTTGGATGCATTTTCGGTTGTGTTTGGTAGCCGAAAAGGGAGTGTGGATGAGAGCACCGAGTTTAGGTGCTTTCATTGAAGCAATTAATGCATGATGATGCATTAATCCTCTGCTTTGATGTGTTAAAACAGGGGAGGCAACTTTGGATCCAAGAATTGTTGATCCGGAAGCTTGAATTGGTGCTTCGGCAAGAGGCGAAGTGGAATCGGTGAGTGAAAAATGGTTTTCGGCTTTGAAACCAATGTCTTGGGAGCTTAGTTTAAGTCTAAACAACTTTGCTAAGCTCAAGTGTAAGTTTTCGGAAAGTACTCTCTAGTGGTGGCCATGATTTTGTTGTGATGCAATGTGGTTAATTGCATGATTTAAATACTGTTTTGAAAGCATGATTTGGCATGGTATTTGCTGTTTTTGTAAGCCATATGTTGAAGGAAGCTCAAGGTAAGAGTTCCTTGTTTTTGTACATTGATAAAATGTGGTTTGATGCTTTTAAATGCATGATGAATATGGCTTGGTTTAATGCTTTAAAACAGTGGATAAGTTGTTGATAATGATGTATATTGGCAAGTGATGTTTTGAAAAGGTTAAGGTCACTAAGGTGGTTAAAAGTCCTTGAGTGAGCCTTGTTACTTAAGAACATCAAGGTGGTTAAAAGTCCTTGGATGGTTCTTGTATGGACACAAAGGTGGTTAAAAGTCCTTGTGTGATCCTTTCCATGGTGTTTAAAAGTCCATGGGGCCAAGGTGTTTAAAAGTCCTTGGGGCCAAGGTGTTTAAAAGTCCTTGGGGTGATACTTGATGTGGACACAAAGGTGGTTAAAAGTCCTCGTATGGTCCTCTTTCATGGTGTTTAAAAGTCCATGGCCAAGGTGTTTAAAAGTCCTTGGGGCCAAGGTGTTTAAAAGTCCTTGGGGTGAAAGTTGATGAACTTGTTTTTAAAGGAAATGGAACTTATCACTTGTGCCAATATGACATGTTATGATATGAAGCATGAGGTTCTTGTTTTAACTATGCTTTTGAGCATGTGCAATTGATGATTTGAAGCATGATTTATAAATGTTTTATAAATGCATTATTGAATGGTTTTATGAGCATTCCTCACTAAGCTTTTGCTTACGCTCTCTTCCATTTTCTTAATTCAATAATGCAGAACATTAGAGTACCTTGAGGGCAGCAAGAAGGTCAAGCAATCAAGTGAAAGTAGAGCTCAAAGTATGGAAGGTTTCTTAAGTACACTTTTAGCTTTTGGTAATTTGGCAATGGGGGACCTATGTGTATGTTTTGGGAGAGGTTTTGAACTCCCTAAGTATGTTGAATGTTGATGAGAATGCTGGTTTTAGTGTTTGGCCTATATATGCTTGAATTGGAAGTTTATGCTTGAATGGCTTGCTTGTGTAGGAAGCATGCCTATAGATTTTGGGGCTTTTCACATGTGATGTTGTTTTGATGAATTGTTGATGCAAGTATGTCTTATATATGTTGAATTGCATGCTGGTAAAGTTTGGTAGCATTTGGAGCATGATTGGATGATTAATTGCATGTTTAAGAATGCATTTTGGGGCAATCTGTGCAGGGCGTTTCGGAACAGTGCAACCCGTTTCGGAACAGGTGCCTTAAACAAGCCCAGGCGTCCGAAACGGGAGGGACCGTTCCAAAACGGTTTGGCTACTACCAGCCCGTGTTGCGGTACGCGTTGCGGAACGGCCCCGTGTTTCGAAACGGGCTCTGCCTGTTTCGGAACGGGTGACCATTAGGGGCTGACATTGGCAGTTATATGTTTTGAATTGTTTGCGTTTTGGTCCCGAATCTTGTTTGTGCAATTGTATGAGTTGGGGAAGTCCTTTTGAGCTGAAATTTCACAGTGAAGCATGAAACCTGACTAATTACAAGCTGGTAACTTTAATTTGGGTTAAGTCCTCATATTTATCAGAAATTACAATTTGGTCCCTAAAGTTGTAATTTGTTCAATTGGGTCCCTGTTTGATCTCTGATGTTTGTGATCTTTGAGTATGATGTTTGTGTGATCACAATTAGGGCTAATATGCATCTAGACAAGTTTAAAAAGAAAAAAAAGGGTCATTAATCAAGGTTGACTTTCGGATTGACTTTGGTTTTCCCCGTGTGACTTTCTTAATTCGGGTCAACCGTCTAGGCCGGGTTAAGGGGGTTACAAATACATTTCACATGGCTTGCAAACCACCACTTTTATCACATGCCTTTTCATAAAACATGTCTTCTCTACACTTCAATGCATTTTATAAACACATCTTCATATGCAACAACATAAAACAACAATTAAACCATTGCTCATGCTTTAGCAAGCATCTCATGCATTCTTGCATCATTTACAAGCATCTTATGCTTTACATTATTAAGTTACGTAATATTGGCTCACAATTGATAATCTATAAACCATTTCAACACAAGACACAATCGGATACGCGGATTACAAGCGTTGTCCCTCACGCTTCATACATACTACCGGACTACACAAGGTGGAGATCAATGGCACAATCACAACCCCTCAACACCTGTGATGGAGTTTAATGGCACAATCACAACCCCTCAACATCACTCATCGGTAGTTGTATAATTCCACTAACGAGAGTATGCGACACATATACAAGACTCACACACGGGACTAACCATTCACCGTTGTGATCTTAACCTCAATCTTTACGGTACTTGGATGGAGATTACGGCACAATCACAAGCCCTCGACATCCAAGGCGACTTTATTCACGGTGCACCTAATCCTATAGCCGGCTAACTATATCCGATTAAAGTAACCAAAAACTATTTTCATCACTTGTCAATATAATCATTTAACCACATTAATCCACTGTTTTACAAGCATAACCACAATGTCATTTCCACAAGCATAACATGCTTAATATCATATGCATTCAACACATGCAAACCAAGGATCACTTACCTAGTACATCCTTAACATCATGGCATTACAATCCAGCATTAAACCATGCTTAAACATGCTTAGAAACAGTAAACAAATCCACACTTAATTCAAGTGCAATTTCATCAAACATAGCACATTTCCAAGAGAGGAATTTCTGAATCACTTACTCTTGAGCTTAGCTAAGTGTATCAAACTTACACTAAGCTCCCAAGACCAAGCTCAAAGCGTTATAAAGTAGGAAATTGTATTTCCACTCACCGATACGCGAAACCTTGCTCACCGACATGAAATTACCCTTCCGGAGCCTCCAACAACACCTCGTTTGCTTTCGGATCAAGATCCCCTGTTTTCACATCATCAAAACAGAGATATAAATGCATTAAAATGCATTCTAACACCAGCAATAATTCACAAACTTGTTGCTCACCCAAACTACACCAAAATACCCATCCAGAACAACTGAAAACTCAATCGATTGCTTCCTAAACCAAACCCAGCCAACATACATCATTTCCAAAGCATTATAAGCATCAAAACACATCTAACAAACAACCTAACCCAACCTTATACCTCCAGCAAGCAAGATTCCATCATTTCACCTCAAAACCCAACTTAAAACAACCAAGCAACTCAAGTATCTCAAGGATTTCGGATCTATGTTATCAACACATCATTTTAACATATTAATCAACTTTAAACTCAATTAAAATCAACATAAAACAGAGCTTAGCTCATCAAGTCCGAAAATTAAGATTTCAACCTTATTTTTACAAGATTTTGATCTCCAATCAAAACTATAATGAAAACTCAACCAAAAATAGTATTTACAAGTCAAATATCTTGGGAATTTCAATAAAGAACTTAGATTAGAGGTTGAGAACGAGATTTACCTCCAATCCTTGCTTCTCTCAATGAATGACAAGTTTTCCTTATCAAAATCTTGAAGGATTAGGAAAGATCTCTTGAAAAAGGTTTAGAAAAAGGTTGAGAGAATTTTTGGAAGAAAGAATTCTGAGAAAAGATGAGAGAATTGGTTTTTGGCTGAAAATGAGAAAGAGTTGGTAGTTACGTTAATGAAAATCCTACATTAACTAACTTTATTAATTAATTAATATAAACCCAATTAAATCCATTTAATTAAAAGCCTTGTAAAACACATGTCATATTGAGAAAAGGTCAAATTGACTTAAAGCCCCTAAAGATTCTAAGATTTTGGCTTCCACATTAATAAATCACATTTTTCCAAGTTTTGAAACTTTACAATTTGGTCACTACTCAAAATGTCCCATTTCTTAAATCCATTTTGTAAAATTGACTTGACCAACCTCTTAAACATATTTTTAGAGGATTTTAGCAATTTTATCACAATTTTATCCTATCTCGATCCTTGATTTCCTTAAATTACCTTACGCGATTTGAACCGTTCTAGACCGATCCGATGTCTAAACCATCTAGGCCCAAAACCAGGGCGTTGCAAAGAACTCGTGAATCGAGTTAACGCCGCTGAAACTGCACAGAAAGCTCAACAAGTTGGTGGGTCTGAAAAGTCTAAGAAGAGGTTAGGGATGATTCTCGACCTCCAAGATGGAACAAGAATGGGAGATATCAAGGGCCCAAGCAAAATATCTATCCACAAATCTCTTGTTCTGGAAATATTGAGAGGCCCCATTCTGTAACGCAGTACTTTGCTAAGGTGGCGTCTGTTGATAGCACCGGAGGTTTAAATCGACGCAACCAGTTTCCAGTTGCAATTATTGTCAGAACAGGCAACCAGCGCGGCAATATCGTAAGCAGACTGGAGCTTGTTACTACTATGGTGAACAGGGACACTTCATTCGTGAATATCCATTGAATGCAACCAAATCTACTGCTACATCAAATATTGTTGCCTCTTCTGCTCAATCCTTTCGAGGTAAAGGATCGAAGCTAGGATCATCTGGAACCTATGGAAGACCGATTGGTACGGGGAAACCATTCAATAGGCATGATTCTAAAGCCCATGTCCAAATGTATCACGTGAGGAGCAGAGAAGAGGAGGATGAACTTGACATCATTGCAGATACCATTGAGATATATTCACATCCTTTGTATGCATTGATTGACCCTGGTTTTACTCACTCTTTTATAAGCGCCATTGTTGTTAAGAAGTATAGTATGTTTTCCGAACCAATAGCATCAAGAATCTCTGTATCCAATCCCCTAGGAGATTGTGTCACCGTAAAGGTAGTGTGCAAGAACTGCCCCTTAATAATCCAAGGGATTCCTTTCCCGGTCAATTTGTTGGCCTTACTGATCCATGCGTTCGATGTTATCCTAGGCTTAGATTGGTTTAGCGAGCATCAAGCATGGGTAGACTGTAGTAAAAGGTAGTTGTACCTTCGAGGTCTCGACAAAGAAAGTGTTGTTTGGATGAATGCGAGAAATCATTCATTGTGTGCATTGACATTAGAAGCTAAAGATGAATAACAATTGCAAGACATTGACATTGTATGTGATTTTCCTGATGTCTTCCCTGATGAACTTCTGGGGTTGCCCCCAACCCATGAAGCGGAATTTGGCATCGAGGTGCAACTTGGGACTGCTCCAGTTTCTATTGCACCATATCGTATGGCAGATGTTGAAATAAAGGAGTTGAAAGCTCAAATTTAGAAATTATTGAGCAAAGGTTTCATTTAATCGAGCTCTTCTCATTGGGGAGCATCGGTTCTGTTTGTAAAGAACAAGGATGGTTCCATGCGATTGTGCATTAACTACCAACAGTTGAACAAGGTGACCATCAAGAACAAGTATCCATTGCCTAGAATTGACGACATGTTCGATCAACTAAAGGATGCCTCTGTGTTTTCCAAGATCGATTTAAGGTCGGGATATTACCAAATGAGAGTTAAGGAATGTGATGTATCGAAAGCTGCTTTCCGTACAAGATATGAACACTACGAATTTTTGGTAATGCCCTTTGGGTTAACCAATGCACCGACACCCATTATGGATTTGATGAATCAGGTTTTTTAACCCTATCTTGACAAGTTCGTAGTGGTGTTTATAGATGACATATTGATATATTCAAAGAAAGAAGCGGAACACTGAGATCATCATCGTATCATGCTTCAAACCTTACGGAAGAAGCAGTTGTATGCAAAATTTTCCAAGTGTGAGTTTTGGCTCACCGAAGTTGCTTTTCTTGGACACATTGTGTTAGCTTCGGGTATTCAAGTGGACCCGAAGAAAAATCAAGCTATTGTAGATTGGCATCCACCGAAGAACATTGGTGAAGTTAGAAGTTTCCTTCGGTTTGATGGCTAGTATAGGAGATTCGTGAAAGGGCTTTCTATGATAGATGCTCCTTTAACAAAATTATTGAGGAAAGAAGTTTCTTTTGTTTAGACCAAGGTTCAACAACGGAGTTTCGATCAATTGAAAAAAGTATTGGCCCATGCACCAGCAACTTTTGTGCTTCCAAAGGAGAAACAACATTGGAAAAGAATTTGACATTCTCACCCACAACCACCACCTTATAGTCATCGTCTAGTTTCAACGAAACTCGCTTGGTTTCAAAATCAACCACAGCCCTATGCTCAGTCAACCAGTCAATACCCAAGAGTACATCAAAACCGTGAAATGGCAACTCCATCAAAGCCACCGCGAACACATGACCTTGGACCATCAAAGGACATATCCTAAACAACCTCCTAGCAACAATCGTCTCTCCAAAAGGAACTAGTTACTCGCATACCCACATTTAACACTTTTACATGTATATTAAGCAAATATGCATGCTCGCACAAGATATATGAATGTGTAGAACCAAAATCTACCAAAGAATGTAATGGCATGGACTTCAAAGTAAAAGCACCTGCAATAACATCTATCATTCCTTCCTCGCGTTGGGCATACACCCTCGCAGGTCCACCACCTTCAGGTTGAATGGCTATGATATGAACAACAGTCCTATGGCCTTCCTCCCTACGCTGGAAATTACCTCGACCACGACCATGTCCTCTCTGTGGCGCAACTGCAGGCGTATGAGCTTGTCCATCCTTAGACAACTGTGACAATCACGCTTTATGTGATCCTGCGAACCACAATTTCAGCATGTACCAATAGCTCCCTAACACCCCCTTGAATGTCGCCTCCCACAACGCCCATACTTGGGTGCTCGAACATATGTATTTTGACCATGTTGTCCACACCCAACATTACCTCCACCTTGTCTCTGATCAGGGTGTTATCTTCTATCTCGATTCTTCTTGTACCGATATCTACCAACATCTGATTCAACGACCCTCTTCCTAGAGCTAGAACTCCCCGATCGAGAGAATAAACCCAAATTTTTCTTTGTATCCTTAGCTTGGGTAACAAAAACATCAAAATCAATATAATATAAAGCCATCATGTAAGTCTTCACTTCCTTGATCAACCCATATCGGAAACAATCACATCATTGACGATCATCGGGAACCGGTTTAGGTGCATACTGGCTCAACCGAACAAACTAGACCTCATATTCCAATACAGTCATGTTACCCTAAACCAACACCATGAACTCACGCTTATTTTCATCCTGATATTAGGAACCCAAAACCTTCTTCCAAAAACCAAATCAAAAGAACTCCCAGGTCACATTCGCCGGCGCCATACCTACGATAGTAGTTGACCACCAACTATACGCATCTCCTTGTAGCAATGACACCGTGCAATCCAACTTGCGAGCACCCGTACACTCTATTAGCCCAAGAATCCTCTAGTTACTCGCAAACCATTCTTCAGTAGCTTCGGGAGCCAAACCTTTAAACTTAGTACCCCTTAAGCTACGCAAAAGTTCCAACGGAAGTCCAAGATTTGCAGCCGCTATAGGTGCTGGTGCAGATGCATGCACTCCAGCAACTGTTTCCTGAAACGTTCTCCAGTCATAGCCTGAGTCAGCGATGTCATGTCACCAAAAATCGGCCCTTGCGGTGCCTAAGGCATACCGCCCCTAATTCCAACACCAATAGGAGGAGGTGGTAACTCGTTGTTATGTCCATCCTTAGCATTACTAGTATTAGTTTGAGTCTCTCGTCTCAGTCTCATTCTCAAAAATATGAATGTACAGCATGAAAATGCAACAAAAAAGTAATTAGACTAGCTTGAAGCAAGAAACCACGATGTTCACGTTTCAAAACAAAATCATTTCACACTTGTAGTAATAAGGCAATGTGTCCCCAAGCTTTTACCCCAACATAGCACATTTCAATCACTAAAGCATATAATCAAACATCGTGCATGTCATATAGCAATTAACAACATCACAACCAACACAACTTACCTCCCAACAATTAAAACATGGCTCTGATACCACCAAATGTAACCCACTTGACCTGGCCTAGACGGTAGACCGAACTGGGCGAGCTACATTAGGTTTGTTTTGGCAAACCCGAACGAGTTACTTGATTTTAGGACAAGTTTTTTTCTTTTTATCTTTTTTGGATGCATATATAATCCCTAAGGTGAGCATGCTAGCAGTGGATAAGTTATTGATTGAATCGTCCAAAGAAAACACATTCATTTGAGCGTGATTGTGTTTTAGGGACCAAATTGCAAATCTAGAAAAATGTGAGGACTTAATTAAAAATGAAGTTACCAAACCTTAATTAATCAGGTTACATGCATGCCAGTTAATTTCCAACTTAAATCAATCATCCAAGCTCATTTAATTTCCTCAACAATAAAACAGTGACTAAACTACAAAGTTTCAAACTTCAGCAAAGCTTTTACCGGAAATAACAACCTTGGTACCGATACACCCCATGCCCGTATCGGTACGGGTCTCGTTTTGCAAAGGGTATCGGTATGGTCTCCCGCGTACTGAAACTAATAATACAACTTCAAATCAGGGGATTCTAGTAGCTAAATTGTGTATCGATATGGTTGTACGTATACTGATACCTAATATATTTCTCAAAGGGTGTACCGATACTGGGCTAGGCTAACCGATACCCCCGTCAAATTTTGTACAAATTTTAGCCTCATCAGACCCTATAAACCAATACCTGAGGACCCGTATCGGTGCCATTGGGCCTATAATGACCTCTTGGCTAAACATATGACTCTTAGGCTCAATCGAACAAGCTTCATACAACATATAAACATCATTCCAACTCAAGTCTAACAATTTCCATGAAGATAAGGTAGCATAGGCATCATGGAAGCAAAGTCAATCAACAAAGTAGAGCCATAGGTATGATATCTACCCCACATGTGTAGATCTTTCCAAAGCCCCGATTTCAATACATAAACCAACTCACAAGTCCAAATCACCAAATAGAACATGTCCAAAATAGGGAGAAACCAAAACAAGCCTCCCAATTACAACTTTATCGCATTGGCCTTTATTACTACTAGGTATTTATAAAACCATACTTGAAATATCTCAACTCTTGGATTCCTTCTTGCTTGCTTGCTTTCCCGAAAGCTCATTTATCTGCATTGATGAGAAGGGAGAGTGTAAGCATAAAATGCCTAGTGCGGGAATACTCAAAAACACTCATCAATGCATTTAAAATCATTTACTTAAAAATTTGTATCGAACATCATGCCAAAACACCTCATGCTTATGTTATCTTTCCTAATAATATGCATATTAAACCATATGCTAAACATGTATCATGGATCTCTAGCATAACCATGTGCAAACCTCAATTTAATCCGAGACATGCTTATTTTCCAAAAGCAAAGCTTAAAGAGCACAACATGGATAAATCATATTATACACACATAAATCATTTACCATGATACATTAATTCATATATTGGCATTAAAGTGACCCAAAACCAAACCTTTCCATTTGCAAAACACATCGGATACACGAATTTCCCAAGTGGCGCCTCCGACCACATACACATACATCCTCGAGCTGGAGCATAGTACTACTACCCCTCAACAGTTATGATGTATAAATCAACCAGCGGGAGAATTCTAAGCAATTACCCCTCGACCGATGCGGATCCCATGGTGGAGCAACCCCTCGACACGCATAAGGCGACTTATTATAGTGCACTTTAAACCCTTTAGCTAGCTAACTATATCCGATAACTTTTAACCATTGCCACTTGCCAATATACTCAATTAAAGCATGTTACCTCATTGTTTTACATATGCATCAATCAAACCAATTTTAAATACATTAAACCATGTATTTAAGCATTCTCTAAATCCTTCCGTAAACCATTTTTCATATTCAAAAATCATATATGTGTGTGTGTGTGTGTGTGTCATTTGCAACATCTTTCATTGCTAAAACATGCATATAACAGTAGGTAATCAAAACCATTAACAATAGCATGAGAATGTATTTTACAAAACCAAATACGAGAGCAAGAACGTCCAATACTTACTTTTGAGCATAGACAAGAGTTTCAATCTTAACCTAAACTCTTAAAATCACTTTCAAACCTTTTAATGCTTTAAATCACGTTTCCACTAACCGACGACACAAAGCTCCACTTGCCGATGCGAAATCAAGCGTCCAAAGATTCCGAAACTTCGCCAATTGTTGTAGGATCAATCTCCCCTATTTTATCCACATAATAACAGAGGATTAATGCATCAGTATGCATCCATAATCCCAGAAACAACAATTCCGCACATCGCCTCACTAAAAACCATCAAAACATCTTCCAAAACAACCGAAAATACAACCAAACACAACCTAAACAATGCCAAGCCACAACCTATTAATTTAAACATCTTAACAACATCAAATGACATCTAAAAACACTTACACAACCACATCATATCTCCAACAACCTTTTAACACCATAAACACCTCAAAATCTAACTAATAACAACTTAATTAGCAATTCACTTTGTTTCGGGATTTCTTTTATAAATATCTCTCATAACATTATAATATACTTTATATGTGATCAAAATCAATCATGACCACCAAAAATTCAGATTCATAACAAGACCCAATCAATTTCTTTATAAAACTCACTTTAAACCATTTAATCTTGATTTAATCATCCACACATATCAAAAAATGATTCTAAAGGATCAAGAACTTGAGAATTTCATAATGAACCTTTGATTAGAGGAGAGAAACAAAAATTACCTCTAATGGTTGACTTCTCCCTTAATTAGCATGACTTGAGTGAAATCTTCAAGAAAACAAGTAAGGGTTGATGTAGAAATCTAAGGAATCAATTGAAAAATTAAAAAGAAAGAAAAAAGAGTTGGTTACTGATATTTTGGAATAAGAAAAGTAGTTTGGCTGATGGAAAATTTTGAGAGAAAAGTTGAGAGCCTAAGTAGTTACGTGAGGAAAAATGTTTTAGCTATTAAAACCAATTTAATTAAATCTCTTTTATTATTATTTAATAATCATTTTAAAAACCTTTTAAAATAGCCTAAATTAACGGAAAATTCTTATTAAAAACATTGGTAGATTAGTTCATTAAAGATTCAAAGTTTTGACTCTTTTACGATTTAGTCACCAAAATAGTTTTAAAAACTTTACATTTTAGTTCTCGTCCAAAATATCTTTTAATCCGAATTTATTTTATCAAATTGAGTTTATCAAAACCCTCAATATATTAATTAGATATTTCCCATATTTTTCCATATTTTATTTTAGCTAAAAACAATTTTATAAGATTTAATTTCTAAAACTAGTTTAAATCGACTAACCTGGCTCACCTGAACCATCTAATCCCTCTAGCTAACTTCTAGGTCCAAAATCAGGGCGTTACAAAAATACCTCCTGACTTACCAACCGATGGCGAAAAATAGAATTGAAAGACGTATGTATACCACACCTTTTAACAATTTATTCATTAATTATCTCTATTTTGTTTCTAACAAGAAAACCATTTCAATATGTTGTTGTCGCAATAATGCCTGAGCTGCCTTTCTTTTTTGTCACTGAGCCTGAGCCCCTTATATTCCAAGACAATACCCTCATCATATGGTCGAGGCCATTCAACGTGCACAAGCACAACAGACGATGCTTAAGAAACCAAGGCCTATATATATGCTTACACCGTTGTATATTAACTGAAAATAATCCTCGGAAGAGCTACCAGCTACGTCAGAGGCGAGAATGGAAGAGCTGTCCGAGTTTTTCATTGAAAGTTTTCATGAAATGCAAAACGAACAACAAGAACAATGAAAAAGATGAATATGCGGAAGCAAAAAAACCAGAATTTCCCAGCGATTGATACCATGTTGAGAAATGAAAGAGAAGAAGAAGAATTTTATTGACAATTTGTATTCACCAACTTGATTTACACAGCTACCATACCCAGGTTATATACATGAACATGAAAAACCCTAGTTGGCTATGTAACCAACTAACCGATCTAACCGATCCAACAACTTTCCTAACAACTCTCATTTACACAGTTAACAACTCTCTCATTTACAGGTTTAACACTTCCAAGATGTATGAACTCTGTTTAGAATAGATAATCTCGATATATCATGGCAGGCGTATAACAAACATAAACTATACATGCTTGTATCAGGTTTTGGGTTTGCAAGAGGAAGTTGGAAAGTTCTCTCTTAGTAGGGATAATTATGTGCTCTGTTGGCGGTTCTTTCGATTCGATAGGTTTATTACAAATTTATTTTAATAAGTATCCTTACATTGATACGGAAAGTTTTAGTATGATAACTTCCTTTTAAATCTATTCAAAAACAAAAACTTCCTTTCAAAATGTTAAGATTGGGGCCTAATGTATAGGCGAGTCCAAAGGGTTATAATGAAAATGTTAAGCTTGAGCCAATTTGTAATGTATATGCCAGTTTCAAGGGATAGGTTGAATATTTTAAGCTTAAGGGTACAAGAAAATTTTTAATTTGCAAAAAAATTTAATTAAACTCATGAATCTTTTTTCACTCAATTCAGCTTTTGAACCAATAAATTGAATCGATTATATCTTTTATCAATATTGACTATTAAATCTTAATAGCTTTTTAGATATTATTGTCACATGATATACAACAGTTCTATCGTGTGACATTTACAGATTTTTTAAAAAGATGATTTTTATGTTTCAGTATTTTACCCTAATAATAAACATCATTAAAACTACACAAAAAAGGAACATCATTAAAATATTTTATATTAATGTAATAGCTATAACATTATTCACAATCTTAATTATACATGTGTATTATTATTTTTATAAATCTTAAATAGTGCTTCAAAATCATTTGTTAGTAGTGCAAGCACACTTAGCCGATTGGTCAAGCTGCTCATCTTTGTTACTCATATTCCCTTAGGTCGTGGATTCTAGACCCAGTAGGAGCACTCCCCTTTCTTCTCCTCCCCTCTAGGAAAGAGCAAGATTAGAATTAGGAATTGTTAAAAAAAAATCTTTCGCTAGTCAAATCCTTTTACTTAATTCGCATAATTCAAGTTTATAAACAGAAATTTATCTAGCCAAGCCATGTGGATATAAAATACATGGTGATCATAGAAATCAAAGCCTAGCCATAAGATTTACACATATTTAATAAATTGTAATCGATTTTATAGAAAATATTGGTTGGTTGTAATTTTCACAACCTCTCTATATATTTGAAAAGAAAGAAAAGGAAAAACCATTCTACTTCCAAGCTAAAATAAAATATAAAAGACATGGCAATAAAATTTAATGTTGTTTCTACGGTGTCCATATTATTACTTTTAATCCTTTCTGCCATTGAAGCTCAAGCAGATGTTCTCGATGTCGTTGCTAAGTTTGGCGTAAAGGCTGACTTGAAAATAGATATGAGTAAGGTAAGTGAAATTGCAAATCACTTTAATACTCCAACGGTAAAAACATGTAGAATTTTTGTATTAATATATTTTGCTTTAGCCATTGTTGGATGCTTGGAAAGAAGCTTGTAGTTCAGCAACTCCATCAACAATTGTGATTCCTAAAGGCGTATATATGTTAAGTCAAGCAACACTAGAAGGTCCTTGCAAGGCTCCTATTGAGATTCAAGTTCAGGGCACTATAAAAGCTCCAGCTGATCCTGCAGCATTCAAGGAGCCTAAATGGATCGAATTTCTCAGAATTGAAAATTTCAAAATGTCTGGCGGAGGAATTTTTGATGGTCAGGGAACACAAGCTTATAGGAGACAAGGTTGTGATAAAAAAGACTTTTGCAGTACACTCCCCATTATAAAGTTTCTTGCCTTTTGCTAGAATTTGATATATATATTTTTTTGTAGTTATAACTAATATATAGTTTTCTCTGACTCTATTTTAACTCTGAAATTAAACAGAATATAAGGTTTGATTATATGACAAACGCAGTTATACAAGATATAACTAGCAGAGATAGCAAACAGTTCCACGTTAATCTTTTGGGATGCAAAAACATTACTCTCGAACGTTTCAACGTACGCGCACCTAAAGATAGTCCAAACACAGATGGTATACACATGGGGAGATCAGATGGAGTTAATATTATTGACTCAGAAATTAAAACCGGTGATGATTGTATTTCCATTGGGGATGGTTCAAAAAATGTGGACATCAAGGGAGTAACTTGTGGACCAGGACATGGCATCAGTATTGGCAGTCTTGGAAAGTTTGACAAAGAAGAACCAGTTCAAGGAATTAAAGTATCAAAATGCACCATGAGCGATACATCGAATGGTGTTAGAATCAAGAGTTGGGCGGGTGAATTTCCTGGGACTGCATCAGATATTCATTATGAGGATATCACCGTAAAGAATGTCAGTTGCCCTGTTATAGTTGACCAGAAATATTGCCCATCGAATAAATGCAAAATGAATGTATGTAAACGCTTAACAAAATCCTAATATAGTGGAAAGAGTTTATCAATCATCTAAATATTATTATGTTCGTGCAGGCAGAATCAAATGTTAAACTAAGCAACATCAGCTTCAAGAACATTCATGGTACGGCTGCGCTTCCAGAAGTTGTCCGAATCATTTGCAGCGGTACTTTTCCATGTGAAAATGTTGAGCTCGCCGACATTGACATTGCGTACAGTGGACCATTGGGCCCTGCAGTATCTGAATGTAAAAATGTAAAACCCAAAATTACTGGCAAACAAAATCCAGCTGCATGTGCAGCCCCCGTACCACCAAACCCTACCCCTACGGTTTAAATGGCTTG
Source organism: Hibiscus tridactylites (assembly GCA_958450335.1). Taxonomy (NCBI): domain Eukaryota; kingdom Viridiplantae; phylum Streptophyta; class Magnoliopsida; order Malvales; family Malvaceae; genus Hibiscus; species Hibiscus tridactylites. Next base: position 70,689,583 of record OY288272.1, read on the forward strand.
CGATGATCAAGGCGAATGTAGCTCATGTGCATTTTCATTTTATATAAATGCACTTGCTTCATTTTAATTCTATGTTATTAAAATACTTTTGGATTGAATTTTTTTGTTTAAAATATATACTTGAATAAAAGAACAGAACGTATGCAATAATATTTATGCATTTCGACTTATTTGACTGGACTTTATATGCGGTGCACGTGGATGAAGAAATATATTTCATTTCATATTTTTATTTCATGTAAAAACAAATAATAATTATTAAAGTTTAGTAAAGAACATATTTTTCATCAAACGTTACCAATTTAAACTTTATATTGCATTGGTTCTAAAATCATAATAAAATATTGATGTAGAAAAGAGGTGTTATAATAAGACCAATTCCGAGTTTGAATGAAAATAAAAGAATAATTTTTGCATGAAATTTTAAAAAAATATATTTGAAGTTTGGCTTTAAAAAAATTCTGAGCATTGGTGTCAGAGTTTGATTTACTTCATCTGTGTAATTTCTTAGACGATGCTTGTACTTCTACAATTCAATTAATGAATGGACAAAAAATGATAAAACAAGTGGGATTACCAGAAAAAGCTTATTGGTCCTCTTTCCTATTGCATAGAGAACAATGGTTGGTCGATCATTGGGGAAACTGAATACAGGGTCGGTAACCCCCCTCATCCGCTCAGCTGAAGTCACTATGGAACCATCGAATTTCATTACAAACGTCAATTTTGTTAAAATTTAACGAAACCTTTGCTTATCTTCCCTTGTTGTTAACCCAAATCAGCAATGTTGCCCCTACATTTTTGCATCAACTTTTCCCTCCAAGTCATTCAATTGCAACAGTTTTGTCCCTTGAACGACATTGGCCGTTAAAGTACTTATGTGACAGTTAACAATGCTAATGTGGTGGTCAATTGTGCGGACATGGCAGTCCAGGATACTAACGTTGCAGTACACATGTGGTGATGATTTAGTAGAGGGACTGAATTGATTTGTTTAACTGACTACGAGGGCATAATTGATCATTTTTCCGAGTTCAGGGGTATAATTGATTTTTCTTGAAAGTTCGATAACTTATTTAATATTTAAGCTAGAAATGAGAATTTAAGGAATTATTAAAATTTTAAAATATTAAAAATGGATAAATAATTAATTTTAAGAGAGATGGGCGATCGGCGAGACCAGGATAGGCGAGAGCGGACTAGGCATGGCGGAGGCCAGGTATGGACCCAGTTCGTTTCAAATCTGCCGCAGCAATTGCATTGGCAAGGGGTGTGGCAGGTATTCGATAGGCATGGGATTGTTGTAGATGTTTTCATCCTTAAGAAAAAAGGGAGAGATGGAGCGAGGTTTGGGTTCGTCCGGATGGCGTCTATTCAAGATGCAAATAGAGTAATTGAGATATTAAATGGATTTCGTCTGTATGGATCGGTGATCACAGTGATGATCGCTGGAGATGGAGTGCGGGACTCTTTTTGGCGTAAGAAGGGATTAGTGATCAAAAGCTTAAACCCTCGAGGGGAATTAACGTTACAATGGGACAAGAGAAAAAGCGTGGAGATCGAGAGGAGATTGACAAGGCAAATCCTGTCACGATCCAATGCCAGACGAGGAGAATACAAGGGAAAATTGTTGGCGATAAATGGGAGATTTTAAAGAATTGCGTGGTAGGATGGAGACGCAATTCGATCTCGATTGCTAGGATTGCGAAGGAGTTAAATGAGAGTAACGCGAGGGGCGTCTCAATTATGCATATGGCAGGGAGAATGGTTTTGTTAATGCCAAGTGATTCTTGCGACAGGGAGGAAATTATGTCGCGGGCAGGGTTGGATAGATGGTTTGTGGATTTACGCCAGTGGTCGACAGAGATTCAGATGTCGACGAGAAGGATGTGGCTAGCCATGAGTGGGATCCCTATTCATGCATGGGCAACGGAAACGTTTGAGAATGTTGCCAAAGTATGGGGCTCATTGTTAAGAGTGGATAACACGATGATATCGCCTTCATCATTTGAACGGAGTAGGATACTTATTGAAACGAATATGATTGAAAGGATTGATGAGGTGCTTGAACTGGAGGTTGAAGGAACTTTCTATAAAATACGGGTGCAGGAATGGGAATGCGAGGTGGTTCAAGAGGACATGGACGATGAGGAGAGTGAACTGGATGCAACCTCGGAAACTAATTCACACAAGATTGTAGAGGCACCTAATGGGATCCGCATGTCGGATGATGGCGAGAATCCAATGTTGCAATCGTTTGTCCAGGATAACCTAATGGTTGAGGAAAATAATTTGGATATGAGTGGTGGGATAGATATGGAGCAGTAGGAAACATATTCGAAAGGGGGTGATAGTTGTGAGCATAAAGGGTGTGATTTCGAAAAGCAACAGGATTTACGATTAGAATCATTGAGTGGAGGGAATTCATGGATATCGGATGAGGCAGTTGCTATACTAGATAGGGAGGGGATGGCGATCGTACTAGTCTAGACATGGCTCAATTTGAATATCATACAGAGGAATGTGCAAAGATGAGTGAGGCAGCAGTGGTAAGGGGTTTGGAGGGGGCTCTTGACGATACAACAGGGTGTGCAACTGCAGTGGGGAAGGTTGCGGATGGGCCTCATCAAGATAGGGCCTCAGATGCAAAAATTATTGAGTATAATGGAGCCCTTAGAAAGGTGAGAAGCTTATCGAATGTCATTCTAAGTGTTTTAAATCTTGAGGAGAGGTCTGAAGTAGAGAATAAATTATCAAAAAAATCAAGAGGGAGACCGAAGAAGAAGGTGCTGGACGATACTGGTGTTGCTAATGGTTCCTTATCTGATTCGGATTTTATAAATAGGAAGAAGGTGATATTAAGGGAAGCGAAAGAAACACTTGACTTGGGAAAATTGATAGGGGCATCTACGGTGGGCAACGAGGAGGCTATCGTATAGGATATCGCACGAATAATTGAGTCACGCATAGAAAGTAAATACCAAACAGCGATGCGGGTGTTGTCGTGGAATATTCATGGATTGGGTGCAGCCGTGAAGCGAAGAGCAGTACGGGACGGGGTACGACAACACCGTTGTGAGATGGCTTTGCTTTAGGAAACGAAGATGGAGCAGCTGTCCGCGAATGTGGTAAGTAAAATGTGGTATTCGGATAATTTTGATTTCGTTCTTGCACCTTCTGTTGGGTGGTCAGGGGGTTAATATTAATTTAGGACTATGCTAAATTTCGGATGGTGGAAACACATGTGTATCGGTACTTTATTATGATTAAGGGGGAGTGGGTGGCATAGAAATGGCCTTGCTGGATGGTCAATGTTTATGCCCCATGTGCTGTGGAGAATCAATGGCGGGTATGGGTTGAATTAAGGGAGCTGCTAAAGGTGTTGGATGGGCTGTGTTGTGTGGGAGGTGATTTTAATGCCGTGAGGGCGGTGGGGGGAGATGTGGATGTATTGAAGCTTCGAGGGGTATCGAGGAGTTCAATGGGTTTGTGGAAGATGTCGGTTTGATGGATATTAAGGTAATGGGAAAGAGGTTTACATGGTTTGGGTCGGGGAACAAGGCTAGTCGACTAGATAGATTTTTGGTGTCGCGTGAGGGGATTGATCGATTCTCGTTACTGTATCAATTGAATCTCCCGAGGGGGATTTCAGATCATACGTCGATACGGCTAACTAGTGAGGATAGTGATTGGGTGCCTCGACCCTTTCGGTTCTTAAATGTATGGCTCGAGAGAACGGAACATGTTGCTTTAATGACGAAGGAATGGGAGAGAATTTCCGTAGGGAATGAGGGGCATTCGATACATGCTAAGTTGAGGGAGATGAAGAAATTCTTGCGAGTGTGGAATAGAGAATGCTTTGGGAATGTTGACACTAGAATTGGGGAGGTAACAGATCGTATTGACTGGTTGGATGAGGTTGTGAAGGAGGCGAGGGATGGAGTGCAACGTGTTGAAGAGATTAGTAGATTGAAGATTGAGTTGTGGCGCTTGCATAAATGCCGGGAGTCGATTTGGGGGCAGAAGTCGAGAGCACTATGGCTTAAAGAAGGGGACCAAAATACTTAATACTTCCATAGAACGGAGAAAATTCGTGCTGCAAAGAATCTGATAAATGGTTTGCAGATTAATGGTAAATGGGTGGAGGATCCGGCGAGATTAAAACGCCATATACATGTGGAATTTCGAAAACATTTTGCATGTAAGCCATACAATGGGGTGTTGGATGTTGATGTACGGTTCAATAGGCTGGAATAGGGAGATGCCGACATGCTTGAAGCGGGGTTTATGTTGTCGGAAATAAAAGAGGCGATCATGAGCTGTGAGGGAGCGAAAGCCCCGGGGCCTGACGGGTTCAGCTTTGCTTTCTTTAAGCATGGGTGGGAGTTCATGAAAGCAGATTTGATGCATTTGTTTGAGGCTTTCCATGCAACGGGATCTTTTCCAAAGGGGGTTAACTCGACTTTTGTGGTGCTAATTCCGAAAAAGGATAACCCGTAAGTAATAAGTGATTTCAGGCCGATATGCTTGTTAAACTCCGTATACAAAGTTGTGGCGAAAGTTTTAGCTGGTAGACTTTAGAAGGTCTTACATTCGTTGATAAGTGAGGAGCAAACAACTTTTATTAAAGGGAGACAAATTGTTGATGGTATTTTATTAACTAATGAAGTCGTGCATTCATTTCGTACGAGGTGGTTTAGTGAAGGAGGAGTGGTGTTGAAGATCGATTTCGCAAAGGCTTATTTTTGCACAAAGTTGAAGTTCCTTGATGTTGTAATGTGCCGGATGAATTTTGGGGTGGTATGGCGGAATTGGATTATGCATTGTGTGGGTACGGCACGTCTATCAGTTCTTGTGAATGGTAGTGCTACGACGGAGTTTGCAATGGAAAGGGGTTTGCGACAAGGGGATCCCTTGTCGCCGTTGCTGTTTGTTATTGTTGCGGAGGCGTTGCACCAATTTTTGGTGAATGCGGAAAACTTGGGCTTTATTAGAGGGGTGAGTGTCGCTGCGGATTGTCGCCTCTTGCATTTGCAATTTACGGATGACACTGTATTTTTCATCCAAGGAAGTGTGGAGTTTGCTAGAAATTTGAAGCGTGTGTTGACATGCTTCGAGTATGGGTCGGGGCTGCAAATTAATTATGCAAAATCAGCATTATATGATGTGGGAACTGACAATGAGGTGGCGGTGGAGATGGCAAGGGAGTTGGGGTGTTTGAGGGCGGGATTACCATTCAAGTACTTGGGGATTCCAATTGGAATCAATCCACGGAACGGCAAAGTTTGGGAACCGGTGCTTCATAGGATGCACTTATGTTTAGCAGGGTGGAAGAACTCGTTGTCATTTGCAGCAGGGGTGACATTAGTGAACTCGGTGCTATTGATGTTGCCTCTGTATTACATGAGTATTTTTAGGGTGCTGAAAATGGTACTTACTAAGATTGATAAGATTAGAAGGGCATTTCTTTGGGGCGATACGAAATTAAAAAGAAGGTTGAACCGTGTAGCATGGTCGAAGGTGTGTAGACCAAAGAAACTGGGAGGTCTTGGGGTAGCGAATATCGAACTAAGAAATTCGGCTTTGCTTGCAAAATGGCTATGGCGATATGCCGACTCTCCTAATTCGTTTTGGAAGTCGATAGTGGAGGAGAAATATGGTGTAGCAATGAGTGGGAGGTTGCCGAATAGGGTGGGAAGCAACATATGTCATTTGTATGGAGGCGAATTGTAGAGATTCAAGAGGGGGATGCAGCTTATACTTATATGCGTGACGAGTGTTTTTTGTGGGAAATAGGGAATGGACAACGGGTGTTGTTTTGGTTCGATCGTTGGTGTATAGAGGTGCCTTTGTGTGAGGTGTTTCCGTATATATTTCGGTGTGCTAGTAACAAGGCAGCACGTGTTTGTGATTATGCGATGTAGGGAAGCTTGAATCATGATAATTGTCTAATTTTTTAAGCCGTGGTCTGTGTTCATTTGAGCAGCAGTAGTTGGGGCAGTTGCGGGCGATTGTGCGGGGGTACAATATCTGTGGGAGCTGGGAGGACGTGTTAATATGGAAGCCAAGTGCGGATGGGCAATTTTCAGTGGGGAGTCTTATAAAGTTAATGTCATCGTTGGGTATCTCCGACACAGGTCTTGATGGGTTGAATATTTGGAAAATTGAGGTCCCCCCGAAAGTCCAATGCTTCCTATGGTTTGTGCAATTGTGTCGGTTGTCGAATTTGGCAATGTTGCGAGATAGGGGAATGCCATTGGCGGGAACGCAGTGTGTGTGGTGCAGGGTGGGGATTGATGTGGAAGAACATATATTTTTTGCATGTCCGTTTGCGGATAAGTTGTGGGAAGCGTATTTTTTGTGGTGGAAGATATCATGGGTGAGGCCGCGATCGCTTGCGGATTTTCAAGTGCAGTGCCGACATGGAGTTTTGTCAGGGGTGGGGAGAGATTGGTGGCTTGTTGGATGCGCCGCGGTGTTGTGGTCCCTATGGCTTGCGCGGAATGACGTGATTTTTAATCAAAAACAGCTCGCAATTGAGGAGCTATTCTTTCTTGTTAAATTGATATCCTTTTATTGGATCAAATCTTTAGCGCGAGGAACTGACATCACCGAAACTGCTTGGTGGGATTGGTCGGTGACGTGTGTGCCATCGTGTAAGGTGGGACCTCGGGTTGGGATCCGTTGGTGTCCACCGTTGGAAGGGGTTCTCAAGTTTAATGTGGATGGCTCGGCAAGAGGGAAGCCGGGGATGGTGGGTTGCGGGGGTGTGTTGCGGGATGAGAGGGGAGTGGTGTTGGCGGTATTTTCGGGGCCTTTGGGGTGTATGGATTCGAACGAAGCTGAGGTATGGGCTATCTATCATGCGGTTCGTTTACTAGCGGAGAAGAGGTGGCGGGCGGATTGGTCGTTCATCATTGAATCCGACTCGCAGATTGCATTGTCATGGGTGATGCACAAGGAGAAGAGACCTTGGCGGTATGGGTGGTTGTTTCGGGAGATAGATAGTGCTTGTATGCAGTTGCGTTGTGTTTGCTTTCACCATGCTTTCCGTGAGGCGAACTTTTTCGCCGAGACTTTGGTAAAAGGGGGCGTGGATAGAGTGTCTTGGTTTCATATTCTTGCGGATCCTTGTATGGTATCGTAACGGGTATCGTTTTTGTTTTTTGGGGTGGGTTGTTTTTTACTTACCATGATGCACTCTTTTTCCTCCAATTTAGGTTAGGGAGGTTTTTTAAGGAGGCATATGGTAGGTTGTATGATTTTGATACGTTGAATAAAATCATACGTTATTGATAAAAAAAAAAAGAAATGTCAAGTGGCAACATGTGACACGGTGCACTAAATCAACTAATCTCAAAAACCCTTAGATTCAACAGTTAATGTTGGTCAAATATTGAATTAATTCAATTATTTGGTTCAACAGTTTAGTTAAATAAAGAAAAAGTCCAAAAATTTAATTAATTTTTTTCCTAAAATTTTAAAGACTTCTTACACCTATAAATCAATATTTTAACTAACGTAAATAGGAGTGTAATAGTAAAAAAATTATTCCACACTCTTTTATATTTCTATTTTGGTGTTGTTTTTAAATTGTTTAATGTAAAAATTCTTGAATTTAGTTATATTCTTGTGATTATTTATTTTATGTCAATATATGCATGCTAAAATCTCTTATAGCGGAATTTAATTCTCAAGTAGCACTTTAGGGGAATTTTTTCCGGATATTATTGTGGAATTTTTTATTTTGTGAAGTGAGATAATGATTTTTTATTTCATCAAATATAATGATTTTACATGTTTTCAGAAATCATTGGGACTTCAAGACAACTTCTTAAAATCGCTAGGAAATTTTGACCGACTTTAGGAGAATTTTTCAACCATAAACGCCTGTAGAAATGTCTCTAGTTGGTGAAATAAAAAATTACCCACCCCATTTTATAAAATAAAAATTCACACGTCATTATCCGGTCAACATTCCAAATCCCATTGATCATCTTAAGCAACAATTTATCATTCAATTTTGTTATAGGTTAGAGAAGGGTGAAAGTGTAACTAATGAAAAATATGAAGAGTTTTATTAAAAATTTATGATTTGTTAAAAAAATTCAAAAAATAGTTTTAAAAATAAATAATGAGTTTTCATGCTTTTTCTTGCAAATTTCTGATTTGTTTTTTGAAATTATTACTTGTATGTATTTAAAAAGTACCAAAATAAAATTTTAGTTACATTTGAAGGGTAAAAATGATATATTATCTATTTATTTAATGCGTCACATCATTTTCTTAACAACAATTAACGGTAAAATATCAATTTTGCCTAAAAATAAAAGTTTAATGTTCATTTTATAATTATTTAAAATTTTATTTGAGCAAAAATATTATATTAACATAATTAGTTATCATATTTAAACTTTACCTAATATTTATGCATACATGTATATTTACAAGTGTTATGTAATTATCTAATTAAAAAACATAAATATAAAGTTGAAGTAGACTTCGTACTTCGTAAAACACTAACAATTCCTCAATAAACTTATTGATAAAAAAATATCAAAAGACTTGGTAGTTTAAAATATGTTTAATCTAAAAAACCTAATGTCCTCGCCTGAAAACTCTAATGATCTTTCCTCTGCCATTCCCCGGAGAAAGTTGCAGCGGTGGCTCCGACCACAAAAGGCGACGCTTCATTGTCATCCGCACCAAGTGTGGTGGTCTGTTTTGAGTTTTCCCCAGTTCTGGAATGCCCATGCTCATCTGTTATGCCCGAGGACCAACGTGCTACAAAGAAGATCAAAAATAAAGATGGCTCTCACTGCATGGACATGGATGGGGCTGTGCATTTACACTACAACAAATTTATTTATTATTGACGTTGAAAATATTGTCACTGAATCTTATATTTACGTCACTATTTGTATTTTGTGACATAAAATTGAACGTCACAACGATCGTCACGCTAGGTGTGTCACTAAATGTCTAGCGTAACGATGTACCATTTTTCGTCACGTATTGCTAAGCATATAGTGACGTTTATGTAAAACGTCACATTATAATTTCCATTTAATGAAAACTAATTATGTCACAAAATGATGCAAAATATCGTCATTAATCATTTCTATCGTCACCAATAATACAATAATTTCATTGAATAAATGACGAAATAAATATCGTCACAATGCTAGTGACATGGTAAAGCGTCACTGAATAGTAGTATGAATGACGATGATATATAACGTCACTTTTTAATTTATATTCGGTGACAACCAGTTATGTTCCTAAATTATATAAGATTTTGTCATTAATAATTCTTATTATTATAAATAATACATTAACTTCAACTTATAGATAACGAATAAAATATTGTCACATTTTTGTGACATGATATATCTGTCACCTAAAATGCTAAAATAATATCATAATTTCTTATTAATTATCAATCTAAAGTCGTCACGTACTATGAAGGCACATGCTTTCTATAAATTACAATTACGAAACAATTTTTAATAAATTAAAATAATCACCAAACTTTTTATAAATTAGAATAACACAATTACTTTTACACAGTAAAGGCATATACTTCTACAAATTAGAATGAAGGCCTACAGTTTTATAACCTACAATAAAGTCTTAAAATTATACAATTATTACAATTTTTGATCCATCACCTCTAAAATGCAAAAATCCAATCCTATCTCGACCACAAATCTTAAGCCTCTTTGCTAGTCTTCAAATTCACCATCTTCCCTAATCCATTACCTCTCAGCCACCAGTGTCGATCACTATTTCCAAACTCTTAAACATCAACAACCGTTACCATCAAACAACCATTTATACACACCTTTGACATTGTCCTGAACGAGTGACCTCTTAGAACACATTAATTTTCTCCATTCCAGTATACAAAACAATTACTACGAGAAGAGACGACCCAAAAAACTTATCTAAAGTAGTAAATAAATATACACATATGCTTAAATAAAGTTTTAACGATTTTAGAAATTTAGAGGATACTCTATCTTGTCTAACAAATTTTTATAATAGCCAAAGTGCTTTACATACTCCAGTGACTTCTCATATACTCCATGAAACAAAGATAATCATTCACTGCATCAAATGTGAGAGCAAAAACTACAACAAAGGCATGCAAATTTCTATAAATACCATAACCCTTCATAGAATTCTAGAGGGATCAAATTATAGAGCAAAAAAATTATGAGGCTTTGAGATAACTCTGTTTAGGTATTCAATACTACTAGCCTAAAAATGCAGAAGTTATGCTGGAAAATTAAATATGAACATGCAAATTACTCCTCTAAATCTTGACAAAATTCTTTAATATGCTATAAACAACATTCTAAAAAAATAACAATTAGCTAAAGTTTCTTTGACGTCATCATAAATATAACTTAGCATCATTTGAGGCTTGAGATTTCTGAAAATAAAATTAATCCAATAAGATGTTGAACCAACTTAAGCATACCAACCACAAGTTCACAACCAATCAAAACCACACCTCCCTCCCACTTGATCGATCATACTTACATTCATTCAGCCTTATTTATATTCAATTTTAATGCATAAATATCAATACTAACTAAATCATATCATTTAACTCAATTTTAATTTTTAACAAAGATGTGTTTACCAGTAATATAGCTTAAAGGCTGTTGTTTTTGGCACAATCCAACAACCATTCCAACATATATATTCATTTAAAACAACCCAAATAGAGCAGAATTAGTCTACTAGCTGGATTATTTGAAATTGTTATTATAACCCTTATTTGGTACATCATTTTAGCATAATTCTACTGTCACAATGTCAAAAGAGAACAATTTTGTAAGCTACTATTTGCAATCTCTTGATTGTTGTTTTTGAACTAAAATGTCCACTATTGATCACAGATAACCAATGAACCTAGCATATAACTTCAAATTTTTAGTTGCTTAATTGTCCCTTAATTCTCATTGTTTTGAAATTCAATCATTCTCTACAAGGTGACACAATGTAGCTTACATATTTGCTGGTTTCCAGTATTTTAAATATTGTTTTTAGTATGATAAACAAGTCTAAATATGCTCAAAACAATGCAATACAGTCAATTGTTGCTTTAGGTATTTCGCTAGAACAAAACGCTAAAATTTAGGACAGAACTGAGTTTCTAAATTGTTTCTCTCTAGTTGTTGCTTCAATGTAACATTCTAACTTGTCAATATAAGGATGCACGACCTATATTCGATGTTTGCAACTTCTATTAATTATTTGTAAGTAAATATAAGAATAAAGTAGTTTCCAAATTATCAAACTAAGAATCTACCTTATAGTTTCATAGCAATACCAACTAATTACCGTATATCTACTAGTTTGGGTTTAAATGCATTCACCTTTCGTTCCTTCCATTACTTCATGGCTTTTGAGTTCCACTTTTCCAAAGCTGCTCATAATTATGCTTGTTTGATAAGTTGTTGGTATTGCTATGAAAAAGTAGTTTCTCGGTTATGTATTCAGAAAAAGTGAAAAGACGGGTTACCTTCTCCAATTTTGAGATCGGGAGTGGTTTCTTCCTCTCCGCCAGACATGATTGGACAACGATGGGTTTTTTCTGAAAAAATTTTAATTTTGTAAAGCCATAAGATTAAAAATACACGAATAGTATAATCGCTAATGGTGAATAAACATTGACAATATATGTAGAAAATTAAAATTGTAAGTATACATGATACTGCATATATAATATAATAATTACAATAATAATAATAATATAATAACATTAAAACAAACAATAAAATCAAAGGATATAGGGGTTGGGTTCTTGACAGAAGGGGTTTTGGGGGCTGAAGGGTGTCGAATTAGGAGGTTTTGGAGGTTGAATGGTGATGCTAGTCCCGGGGTGCGACGCTAGGAGTAGGTCATTTGGCAGAAGGTGCTGGCTCGGGAAGAGAGGGTACAAAGGGGATTGTTGATGGCATGAGGGATCGGCCCGAGGGTGCTGGACGGACGACGAGTGAAGAGCGTTGTAGCTGTGTCTCAAGGAGATTCGATCGGCAAAGAATGAAGGAGCTGACGGCACCGGAAGTTTTGAGGGGTGTAGGGAATTGGGGGTTACGGGAATCAAGGCTAAGGAAGAAGAAAAAGGTAAAAATATTTTTTATATAATAATGCAAGAATAAATAAATAAATAAAAAGATTTTTACCCCCTAAAAATTTAATCTTTATTCGTGTAGCTCGAGTTTCAAAATTTTAACTTGATTTAACAATAAAGATTTGGGTAAAGTTCACAAATGGTCATTGTACTTTGTTAAAAAACAGAATGATAATTAAATTTTTAAATATTATTAAATGTTATAAAATGACAATTAAACTTTATGTTTTGTAACAAAATGGTAACTCTGTTGTTAAATATTTAACGAGCTGTTATGAAACTTCGTATAATAACACATTTAGTCCTCCATATATACACATTCAATCAATTTAGTCATACTTTTGTGACATAAAGCGTTACACTTTATGTTTTATAAAATATGACGAATAAAATTTTCATAAATAAAGCTTATCAATGACAATTTTACAATGTCACCAATTCAAATTGAAATGTCATAATAATAATAATAATAATAATAATAATAATAATAATAATAATAATAATAATAATAATAATTCGTCACTAAATAAAAATTTGTATTAGTGACGATTTTGCAATGTCACTATTTTATCTAAACGTCATTAAAATGTTTCCTACCAAAATTTTTGGAGGTAAATTTTGGTGCCAAACATTTAGTGACAAAAATTAATGACGTTTGGAAAATTGTCATCGAAGATATACCATCAATCATTAAAGGTGACGAAAATAAAAATGTGTCACGTTTATAGTATATTTTGTGACGTTATATGAAGCGTCATATAGAACTTTTGTCACTAATTGATAAATTTGGTGTAGTGTTAGTAGGGAACCTGGTTGATTCTGTGACTGATGATGATGCCCTAATGGATACCGACAGTAACTACGTCCCACCATGATCTATTGTTGAGACTTTGAACACCGATGGCCTCTCTGTGAAGACTTCATATGTGGGTGCATTAAAGGGTGTTAGTACCAATCTCCTAGATAAACCTACGCTTGTACGTGAAAAGGAGATAGTAGTTAATATGGAGGATGTTCAGATTGATAAGAACGGTTTGGTTCCTTCTATAAAGTTCTCTGAGAGAGTTCATGCACTTATTGATGAACGAATGAAGACTACGATTATAGTTTAGCTATTGGGAAAAACAATTAGCTGCTGAGCGTTGCATACCAGAATTTCAGCTTTATGGGCGCCCAGGGAGAATTTTCAGTTAATAGACATTGATAATGATTATTTTCTGGTGAAATTTGATGAGGTTGAGGATTATTCAAAGTTTCTGACAAATGGACCGTGGACTATATTTCATAGCTACTTGACGGTTCAGCCTTGGAGTAGGCCTTCTCGATATCGGAGAAATATCCCTCGTAATTTGTGGATTGGGGACTTCATCGGTAAAGTTATTAATTTGGACTATAACACTCAGATGGGGGGAGAGGGCGTTTCGCGAGACTTTCCATAATAGTGGATTTGAATAAACCTTTGTTCCCCAATATTAATATAGATGGGTTTAATCAGAAGCTTGAGTACGAAGGCTTACACTTGATTTGTTACAAGTGTGGGACTTATGGCCACACAAAGGAATGGCGTGGGGTACAGTTACCCACTGAATCAGGTCAGCAGCCGAAGGAGGTGGATTCTCGGCAAAGGATACTAAGGTTTATGGTCCGTGGATGATGACCCCTTCTCGTTATAGGAAGTCGCAGAAGGATTTTATGGTCCAAAAAGGTGGCTTAGGTGGGAAAGATATTGCGAGCAAGTCGCGTTACCAGGCATTGGCAGATTTGGGCAATGAACAGAATGGTGAGGTGCCACAACCATCACCGTCTAAGTCAAGGCCATCAGTTGTTCAGAATGGTGACAAGGTGAGGATTGTTGGAGCTAGAAAGACAATTTTGATGCAAGTTGTAGTGCTTGAATCGGTTCCTCTTAAGGCAAAGTTGGGTACGGTGATATCACCTGGGGCTGGCCTGAGTGGTATGCGGGATGTTCAAACAACTAGCGACATAAGGATGCATATGAGTGTGGTTAAAGAGGTTGAATCTTGAGTAGTTCAAAGGAATGGTAATTATATCGCTATGATTATAGTTGAGGAGTGTCAGATGGTTTCTAAGGTGACTGGAGGGTCTGGTTTAAAGGAGTAGGTCACGAAGAGGTTGCGCATCCGTAATGCTCTAGAATTTAAACTTCTTGTGAAGTCTCCTATTGCGAAGAGATTGACTACCGCTTCGTCCAAGGTGAGGATGAGTGTTGTTGATTCAAACTGCGACGGGGACTCCTTTTCGGAAGCGGTGGTTGCTGGTCATGGTCCAGTTGATACTAAAGGGTCGCCAGTGGAATTGTCTGACCCTATCGGGAATGGTTCAGGTGATGAGACAGTCGTTTCTACGATGGATGTGCAGTAAGTTAAGTAATTTCCCTTGTATTATTTTTTAAAATGATTAATATTCTTTGTTGGAATGCAAAGGGTGTTACCATCCCTACCTTTCGAAGGCATTTTAGGAGTTTTGTTCGAGCTAATGATCCTCAGATTGTGGCCCTGTTTGAACTACACATTAGGGGTCACGGGGATGATAGAGTATTGTTGAGGTTTGGTTTTCAAATTCATATCGAGTTGAGGCGCATGGATTTAGTGAGGGCATTTGGCTTTTATGGAAGAATTATGTGTCTATCCGAATTGAGCAAATTAACAATAAGTTTCTTCAACGTCATTTGCCAAGTGTGGATGATAAGATATGGGGTTTATTGACTAATTTCAAAGGATCGCCGAGAGTGAGGACATTCATATGGCTTTGTGCTTAAGGATAGAATTCTTACAAACAATGAAAGAGCTCGCTGACATCTTACGAACGATATGAGTTGTGTGATTTGTGGGTTGATGGTCGAGGATGCGTTGCATGTGTTGCGTGACTGTCCAGCGGCTACAGCAGTGTGGTCGACGCTTATCAAACCTGATCGCTTGGCTGCATTCTTCTCATTATACATGCGGGATCAGGTGATCAGTAACTTGCAGGGGGATGGTGGTTTCCCTCGTCTTTCATTGCATTGGGATTTTATCTTTTTACACGTTTTGTGGTCACTATGGTTTCAAAGGAATGCTTGTATTTTTTCTTTTGAGAAATGTGGCAAACCAGTCATCGACCGTTGTCGTCGTCTTGTAAGAGAGGTGGTGGGGTAGTCCAGGTCTACATGGAATGCCACGTCCCAATAGCACGCTCGAGTTCAACGCTCTCGTGTGCGACAGTAGGCACATCCATCGAAAAAGGTGGTTTAAATCCAATATCGACGAGTGTTGAGTGTGTAAAAGTTCTATTATTTACACCCTTTTTAACCCATATTTCTACTGCATTCAAGCATCATTTCATTGTATTTAGGTCAGTTTACAGCAAAACATCACAAATATATAAAAGGCACAGATTCTACTAAAAATGGCTGTTTTTGGCAGGTTGCCGCCATCGTAGACGGTGAAGGCAGGCGCGGGGCAGAGAAGCAGAAGAGCTGAACTGGACAAGCAGACGAAGAGGACGATGCTGCCATGGAGCTGCCGTGACAGCAGAGGACGACAGCAAGTTGCCGCCGTCGTAGACGGTGAAGGCAGGCGCGGGGCAGAGAAGCAGAAGAGCTGAACTGGACAAGCAGATAAAGAGGACGGTGCTGCCATGGAGCTGTCGTGACAGCATGGTGATAGCAGTTTTTGCGGAGAGAAAAAGCAAAGTGGACCTCGATAGATAGAGAAAATTCTGCTCGTCTATCGTGTGAAAGCCAAATATTTTTCCAAGCCCTGGATCAAAAGATATGTCAAGCCAAAGTTCAAGGAGAGAAAATCCCAAGAAACAAGGAGGACGGCTGAAAAGTAGGATCCTTGAAGATTAAGTCTTTATTAGAATCATACTTTTAATTAAAGTTGTAATTCTTGTTACCTTAGATAACTTGAGCCCAAAGCTTATATAAGGGCATGTATTTTAACCTAGGAGATAATCCCCACATCATACCCCATAACCGATAACCTAAATCCCCCTGCCGTTTACCCGCCGTCGTTATGTTCTAAAAACCCCCTAGGGCCACGGGTTGTTTTGTAAAGTAGTTGCAAGGGTTGTTTTGTTTTAGGATTTTCCAAGTTCAATAAAATAAACTTCAAGTTCTCTTATTTTGGTTATTAATATCTTGCAAGAGCATCGAGAGAGCATTGTGAGGTTTTCCATTTACTTAGCATCGGGAGAGTTAAGTATACGAAAGAGATAAGAGCAAGTTCTCTAGTTTATAGTTGAACTATCTTGTGCCTAGGGATAGGGCAAGGTTAAGTGGCTAAAGAAGAATTCATACACATCGGTGTTCATCCTTCGATTCACGCCGGGAGGTATCATCAAAGACGTGATCATCGACAGACTTGGACCTAGGGATAGGCCAAGGCAGATCTGGGATTCTTGCCAAACTTGAAGTACGGAGTTGGTGTGTTCGTTGTTGCGACAGCTAACGGACAGCCGCCGCGACAGGTGCTGTCGGCGACGGGCGCGACGACAGAACTGGATTTCCTAAGCATTGCAATACCTGCACTACTGAGCAATTCAATACCAGCCCATTCTCTCTATATTGATTTCTCTACTTTTATTTTCCAGTATTCTTTATTATTTTCGTGACAATATCTTAATCTATTCTTTTCCCCTTGTGCAGATAGCGAAGGAAAGGGTTATCCCAGTCCCTGTGGAGACGATATCCGATACTCTAGTGTCACTTTATTACTTGCGACGTGTACACTTGCACTCAATTGCGATAGACTCTTTTACACGCAACAAGTTTTTGGCGCCGTTGCCGGGGACTGGCAACACACTCTTACCCTAGCTTCTGCACTTTTCTTTTATTTTTATTTTTTATTTTTTTTTATTTTTTTTTATTTTTTTTTATTTTTTTATTTTTATTTTTTTACAAAAAAAAACTCAGGTGAAAATACAGGTTCAAGGGCATCAACATGCCAGGAAAAACCATTCTAGAGTTGATGTGGGAAAGTTCTTGCAATTACCGTAAAGATATGCTGCCACGACAGCAACAGGGGCAGCAAATGTCGATGCCGCAGCAGCAAAATTTTTTATGGTACGATCAAAACCCGCAAATTTTTTTATACCATAACAGTTTTGCTGCAGAACCCGACCTGCCCTGGCAATGTCATCATCCTCAAGAGCAATCAAAATCCTTAGAAGACACACTGCAAGCCTTCATGGCACTCACTCAAGAAGTGTCGGTTTCTATGGACGCAAGTATCGCCAAGATGGATGCACTCTTGAGTAGACCGGTCCTCATTCATGCCACGACTGAACCTGAAATCCCAAGGCAATGTGACGAGGATTCCTATGTGAATGAATACCCAACATATGATGAGTCTGAGCAACAACCTGCCATGGCAATGACCGAGGAGCCGGAATGGAGCAACACCGCGACAACGCTGAGTGAAATTCAAGAGAATGTCACGGCAGCAACCACTTCTGAGGCAGAAACCCCAGTCAAAGCGGAAACTGCCGCCTCGACAGCAACTGATGCTGAAGCAGCAACCACATCAGCGGAAAATTCTCAACCCACTACCTCGATTATGCCTGACCAAGATTGCACACATCCATCCCTGTCATGGCACTCGCACAACCACCTAGAAGAGCTACCCAATGACAACGCCTCGCCGATGGAATATGGGCAGGTAATAAACGAACCTTTTGAATTATATGAAAACTCACCAATTCCATTGCAGGTATTAGAGGAACCAAAGTCGGTGGACATAGAATCATCAAAGTCTCTACTGATGGAGATCTACGAGTGGTCAACAAAATTTAGTATAGAGAGTGATGGCACTTACCAATGTCCCATTGACCTGCAAAGTAACCTGATAAAGAACTGTCAAAATAACTGCCTGCCGCAGCAGCAGACACGACAGCAAGGGCTACATTCAACCACAACATTATTCAACGAAAACAAGGTAAGTTTGTGGCCGAATGACAATTTGATTTTTTCTAATCATATATTCATGCCCTCAGAAACATTACCAAGAAGGGAGGACTTCATGGACTACAAAGGGAAGAGAAAGAAAGGATCCACCACCATGAGAATGATCACCGGATGGAGGGTACGGATGGACTTCAAGAAGTACCGGAAATGACGCCTCAAGCATTATCAGGGGACTGCAGCCCCAGGAATGCAGGAAGTGGTTACCTTAGAAGATGTCCCACCTGGCAACCCTATTTTAACCTAAATTTTATTTTTATTATTTATTATTTATTAGGAAATAAGGTTTATTTTATTCGAATAATGTTTTTATATTTTCTGTTTTTAGGAAATAAAGGAGTCGAGAAGAAAAGGAGAAGTGACCCAAGCCCACCATCCATCCATCAGCCCAACAGAGCCCATTTATTGAAGCCTATCGTTCCAGCTGCCGCCGCAGACACGGATAAGACAGGCTGTCAATAGACTGTAATGGCAGACGCAGAAACGTGTGAAAGACGCGTAATAGACGCATAAATGCGTGTCAGACGCGTCAGACACGCTGAAGATCAACAGTCGCCCTGTTATTCACGCCTGCCGTTACAGCATTAAACGGGCAGCAACTCGACCGCTATAAAACCCCGTTTTCATTTTCATTTTCCTCACTTCTTCTTATTCTTACTTGATTTCTCCTCTCGTTTTTCTTTGTTTTCTTTACTTTCACAACCCTTGCAACTAACATGTCTTCCAGACAGACCCGCCGCAGTGCTGCCTCAGCCTCTTCATCAGCAGCACAGTCGCCCTTCGCAACTAAGGAATTATGGGAAGAAAGGGGTTTCATCTACATCCGAAAGACACCCAACATGGGACTCCGACCATTCATTGCGAGGGCTATAAGGGCTCAACTATGGGAGCAATTCGCCGAACAACCGACAGAATTAAATGACACATTGGTGAGGGAGTTCTATGCTGCCATCGACAGCAAGACGGCAACATCAGTAATTGTTCGAGGGGTAGAGGTACCATTCACAGCCGATAGTATCAACCATATGTATGGCCTCTACTTTGGTCCCAACAACGATACCCATCAGCACTTCTTGGACACCCTCGACTCTGCCGCCTACGGTACTGTCATGGCGGAGGTGACAGAGGAAGGGACGGAGTGGACTACGAGCAAGAAAAACCCCAACTCCGTAAAAAGGGGGCAGCTACTCCCAGAAGCTAAGCTATGGAACGCTTTCATCAAGAAGCGTATCCTGCCGTCTTCCCATCACACGACGGTAAACCAGCAGTGGCTCGCACTCATTCATTCGATCATGCACGACCGGCCTATCAACGTGGGCCGTTATATGAGGGAAAACATCTTGGATTGCACTTATCGAACAACCTCCCGCTTCTGCCTACCGTTCATGATCACCTCTCTCTGCCGCTGCGCTGCTGTCCCGGAGGCACCCACCGATAAACTGGTCCAAGGACGAGGCTGGACCGATAACAACATTACCAGCCTCATGGAGCTAATAGTCGCCACACCCATCAACTCCTTCAACCCGGCTGCCTCCCCAACAGAATCATCCGAGGAACCTGCCACTGAACCTGTCCCTGAGCCTGCCGCAGCAACCGCCCAGACCGACCAATATGCACAAATCCTTGCCGCCATACAGCGGGTGGAAGACAGACAATTGGGGCTGATGACATTCATCCGGGATTTCGCCAACTCAACGGTAAATTTCATTACCAATACTTTAAATTATCCCGATGTTATTTTCCTCACTTTTCCTGCCCACTATTTCCACATCCCCACCCCCGTCCACACACCTACACCACCTGCCTCCCCACATATCCATTCTACTGCTTCCACCCCATCACCTGCCCCGACGGCAGCTGGGAGTCCTCCGGCCGACAGCCCCGCACGTGGAACGAAACGACCGGCCTCAGTTGACAGCGAGGAGGAACCTCCTATTAGGAGGAATTTGGAGAAGGAATTCACGCCTGTCAAGAGGCAGAAACATGTGGCAGACAAAAAGCTAATGCCCAAGGCCAGTACCACCACCAGCAGCACTTGGGATAGCAGCAGCAGCTCAAACATCCAGCTCGTGGAGCAACCTGCCCAGCCTCCCCCACAGCCTAGACGCCGCCGCCAAATCCGTGTCAGCAGCAGCAGTGAAGACAGGGCTTGAAAATTTAAGTTTCTTCTTTTCTTTTCATTGCTGCGTGCTTTATATATATATTTTTTGTGATGTACCTGCCTTCATTTTATCTGTCATTTGCATTGAGGGCAATGCAACCCTCGAGTTTGGGGGTGGCAACCCTCCATTTTAATTGAGTCTTAGTACATCTTTAAATTATTGTTGTGTCTTTTATTTAATTAAAAAAATCAGAAAAGACTAAAACTGTTGGCTTAAAACTGTGAAGTAAACTTACCTGTCATGACAGCTCTGACGTGGCAGCATCTTTAGGACAATTTAAGGAGAAGTTTAGAGCCTTTCTATAGTTCTGAAAACTTAAACACCATTGTGACTGTTATACTGCTTAGATTTCTTTTAGCCAAACTAGAATAGGAAGCTTAGCACTTGAATAGCCCCTAGAGGTGCCTAACACTGCTCTAGGAAAGAAGTTTAGCAAAAGAGACTCAAAAACCTAGAGGTGCCCGAAACCGGCTCTAGGAAGCAAACCAGAGGTGCCTAAAATTGGCTCTAGTAAAACTTTAGAAATCGAGTCAAAACAAAGAAATCAAAGAAGCATGAAAATGTGCCTTAAAAAAAGATAAACTTTGGCATAAAAATTCGAGTTAAGAGTTGAATATTCTAGTGAAACTAAGAGAGTCTTGGCATATAACTGTTCACAAGCATGCACACACTGCACGAGGACTATAGGGAGATTCTGGACAGATCCTAAATTATCCGATAGGTTGCTGCCGCCACAGGGAACGAACGACGGGTAAGGGAAAACTCACTGTTTGAAAGCCAAAACAAAATTTTCTTTTTCTTTTAGTTCTTAGTTGCTTGAGGGCAAGCAAAAACTTGAGTTTGGGGTTGTGTTGAGTGTGTAAAAGTTCTATTATTTACACCCTTTTTAACCCATATTTCTGTTGCATTCAAGCACCATTTCATTGCATTTAGGTCAGTTTACAGCAAAACATCACAAATATATAAAAGACACAGATTCTGCTAAAAATGGTTGTTTTTGGCAGGTTGCCGCCGTCGTAGACGGTGAAGGCAGGCGCGGGGCAGAGAAGCAGAAGAGCTGAACTGGACAAGCAGACGAAGAGGACGATGCTACCATGGAGCTGT
Organism: Hibiscus tridactylites; assembly: GCA_958450335.1. Classification (NCBI taxonomy): domain Eukaryota; kingdom Viridiplantae; phylum Streptophyta; class Magnoliopsida; order Malvales; family Malvaceae; genus Hibiscus; species Hibiscus tridactylites. The sequence goes on from OY288272.1 coordinate 70,710,959, forward strand.
CGTGACAGCAGAGGACGACATCAAGTTGTCGCCGTCGTAGACGGTGAAGGCAGGCGCGGGGTAGAGAAGCAGAAGAGCTGAACTGGACAAGCAGATAAAGAGGACGATGCTGCCATGGAGCTGTCGTGACAGCATGGTGACAGCAGTTTTTGCGGAGAGAAAAACCAAAGTGGACCTCGATAGATAGAGAAAATTCTGCTCGTCTATCGTGTGAAAGCCAAATATTTTTCCAAGCCCCGGATCAAAAGATATGTCAAGCCAAAGTTCAAGGAGAGAAAATCCCAAGAAACAAGGAGGACGGCTGAAAAGTAGGATCCTTGAAGATTAAGTCTTTATTAGAATCATACTTTTAATTAAAGTTGTAATTCTTGTTACCTTAGATAACTTGAGCCCAAAGCTTATATAAGGGCATGTATTTTAACCTAGGAGATAATCCCCACATCATACCCCATAACCGATAACCTAAATCCCCCTACCGTTTACCCGCCGTCGTTATGTTCTAAAAACCCCCTAGGGCCACGGGTTGTTTTGTAAAGTAGTTGCAAGGGTTGTTTTGTTTTAGGATTTTCCAAGTTCAATAAAATAAACTTCAAGTTCTCTTATTTTGGTTATTAATATCTTACAAGAGCATCGGGAGAGCATTGTGAGGTTATCCATTTACTCCATCGGAAAAGGTGGTTTAAATCTAATATCGACGAGTCCTTTCCGCTAAATCCGGAGGGGCTAGTTGTGGGGGTGTTCTCCGTAATCACACTGGTGAATGGATTGTTGGATTTACTACGAGTATAGGGTTGTGTTCGGCGATTGAAGCTGAATTTTGGGGCATTTATAAAGGTCTTAAAGTAGCTTGGGATCTTGGGATAAGTCATTTAAGGGTTGATTTGGATTGCTAGAATGTGATTGACATGCTCAAGGACCGTTGTGACAATGATAGTGTAAAGTGTCCACAAGTTCTATATTTCATGCACATTTCATCTCACATTATTGTTGTTTTTGAATACATTCTAGGCATAATTAGGATCATGCATTGCATTATATAGTATTTCTTTACTCTGCCATGCTTTTATAGATTGTTTGTTATTTGGTAAAGAAAATGTATTGTTTTAGTGTAATTTTAGTTTCATAGTTCCATTCCCCTGCCGAGTTTGCCACTAAGACACAATTCCATTCCCCTGCCGAGGCAGCGAGAGGGTCTCTGCAGTCTACATGCCATCCCTCGCCGAGGCAGCAGAGTCTGGCAGCACAAAACAACTTGTCATATTCAACACAGTTTCACACTAAGAAGCATCATAACCCTGCCCATTCTATCAACCATATTTCTTCTCTTTTAATTACTTGTGTTTTTAATTTTACTTTTCTTCTCAACAAACAAATTAATTGTGCATTTACTTTTCCTTGTGCAGGAACAACAATTCGAATCAAGCTGTCCAATCCTTGTGGGAGACGATATCTTTCATACTATAACTTGACAAGAGTGTGCACTTGCGCTCATAAATAGTGAATACCCAAACGCTCTACAAGTTTTTGGCGTCGTTTCCGGTGATTGGTAACAGTGAAATTCGCTTTCAATTTCTGCACTTTTATTTCTTTACATTTAATTTTATTTTTAGTTGTTATTTTTTTGAAAAAAATATAATTTTACGGTTTCCATTGGTAGTGCATGACCAGGGCAAATCCAAAAGGAGAAATTGTTTTCTACAACGATATAGAACGAAGAGTAAGAGGGGTAAAGAAGGAACTCAGATCAGCCATAGGAAAAACCAAAGAAGAAAGAAACGCAAAGGTAAACATGGAAAACGACAACCCTTCCAACAATGTTGTAAACGGCATGGATGGGCAGTAAGACCCGCCGCTCAGAGAACAGCAAGATCCACTTAGGCTGTAACACCCCGATTTTGGGCTTAGAAGTTTTGGGTTTGAATCGGATCGATCGGATTTGCGGTTCGAATATAAAAGGTGAATTTAGGGAAAGCCTAGTCCGGGATGCATTAAAAATATGGAAAAATATCTAAAAATCCTCTTTTATTATATATAAGAGAGTGGTGAAATCAATTTTACAAAATGGGGTTTGGAAATATGACATTTCGAGTTAGTGACTAAAATGTAATTTTTGAAAAGTTGGTGACTGTTTTAAAAGGATTAAAACTTTGAATCTTTAAGGAGCTAATTTACCCAAGAAGAGGATTCTCCAGATTTTTCTTAAATATTAAAGATTTATTTAATGTTATTTAATAAAAGGAAAGGAGGGAAAATATATATTTTGGTTTTATAACTAACTTTTGTCAAAATTTTCCCATCTCTTTTTCTCTCAATTTTCCCTCAGCCAAACACATTTCCCCAGCCACTTTTCCTCTGATTTTCACACCTAAAGTTGAGATTTCAATCTCCAAATGATTTCTATTCATTTCTACACCAAATCAACATCATTTGCTTATTGAATTTTTCAAGAATCTTGGCTTTAAACAAGGAGAATCCACATTTAGAGGTATGAACGTCCTTCTCCTCTAAATACTCAGTTCTTTACTGAAATTCTCAAGTTCTCAATCCTTAAATTGAGTTTTATTAAAGGTCTTAATGTTGTGTTCTTGATTTTGGCTTAAAATGCAAGATTTGGATTTAATTTTGTGGAAATTCGTAATAAATGATTGGGTTCTGTTTTGAGATGTCTTTTTGATGTATTTTGGATGTATAAATGATGTGAAATTGAGGTTTAATCAATGCAATCCCGAATAGGTTGATTTTCCTAAGTTTTGCTTGAGTTAATGGTGGTTTTTAGGGTGATTTTGGTGTTCTGTTAATGCTGGAGGTATAAGGACGTGATTAGGTCCTTTTTGGATGTTAATTGATGTTTATTAATGGTTAGAAGTGATGGATCTTGGCTGGGTTAAGTCTTGGAAGTGTTTGGATGTGATTTCGGTTGTGTTTGGTAGCCGAAATGTTGGGTTTATGAAGAGCAGCGAGTTTAGGTGTGTTGCTGGTGTTTTTAATGCATAATGATGCATTAATCCTCTGTCGTTATGTGCTTGAAACAGGGGAGAATGATCCGTGAGCAATAGAGGTGGCGTTGAAGTTTTCGGATGCTTGGAGGGCTTGTTGGCTAGCCTAGTTTTGTGTATCGGTGAGTGAAGTTGGGTTTTCAGCTTTGAAACCAATGTTTGAAGGTTTTGGGAGCTTAGTTTAAGTCTAAACAACTTAGCTAAGCTCAAGAGTAAGTAAATGGAATTTCTCTCTTGGTTTGTGTTATGGATTGGTTTTTAAAGCACTTGTGATTGTTGGATGCAATGCATGTGATTTGTATGTTTAAATTCTGTTTTGAAAGTATATTTTAGCATGGTTTAGTGCTGGTTTTGAAAGTCATGTGTGAAGGATGCTCAAGGTAAGAGATCCTTGGTTTTGTACATTGGAATTGTGGAATTGATGCATAGTGTTGCATGTTGTTTAATGGCTTTGTTTAATGCTTTAAAACAGTGAATTGATGAAGGTAATTGGTGGTTTTGACATTTTAGTTATGCTTGTAAAAACAATGGATTAATGTGGTAAAATGGTTATATTGGCAAGTGATGTAAGTGGTTCTCGTTTACTTTAATCGGATACAGTTAGCCGGCTATAGGATTGGGTGCACCGTGAATTGAGTCACCTTGGATGTCGAGGGGGTTGTAATTGTACCGTAAACTCCATCCAAGAATCCTAGCGATTGAGGAAATTGGTGTCACCACGATGGAGGTTGGCTCTCATGAGTGGGCTTGGTTTAGTGCCACTACGATGGAGGATGGCTCTCGTGGGTGAACCTTGTTAAAGTCACCATGATGGAGGATGGCTCTCATGGGTGGACTTTGTTAAGTGTCACAACGGTGGAGGGTTACTCCCGTGTGTAAGCTTGGTTAAGGTGATTACAATGGTTGTGGTAGCTTCCATGTGTAAGCCTTGTGATGTGTCCCGACTCTCGCTAGTGTATTATACAACTTCCGATGAGTGATGTTGAGGGGTTGTGATTGTACCGTTAAACTCCATCACGGGTGTTGAGAGGTTGTGATTGTACCGGAAAACTCCACCTTGTGTTGTTCGAAAGTGTGTATGAAGCGTGTGGGACAACGCTTGTAATCCGCGTATCCGATTGTGTCTTGTGTTATGATGGTTTGTGAATTATCACTTGAAAGCCAATATAATGTTCTTGAATGTAATGAAGCATGAGATGCTTGAAACGATGCATGGTTGCATGGGAAGTGTGTGATGTTCTAAGAATGCATGTATTACTTGTTAACTTGTTCAAGTATTTATCTTATATTAAGAATGGTGCATATGTGCATGGGAATCTCTTTAATGCATTGAAGTCTTGTGAAGGCTTGTTTTAAAAGGCATGTAATGCAATTGTTGATTTTGTGGTTCATATGTTGCATTTGTTTAATGCATGAGATAGATTGAAGTGGTAAGTGGTTTTAAAAGGGTTCTTGCTTGAGATGATTTTCAAAGATGAGAAAGGTATAACGTGAAGTAGAAGTGTTTTCCAAGGGATTTGTATTTAACTTTGCATATGATGTTCATGCATGGAAAGGTTAAATTGATGGTTTTGCAAGGTTGTGTTTTGAAGTGAATTACTTAGCTTTTCTAAGCTAAGGGTTGGTTTTCATGTTTGAGCAATGCATGATTTAAAGCATGTTGTTTTAAAAGGGGTTTTCTAACATTGCTTTGGTTTATCGGAATGTGTTTACTTTTAAATGAGGTTTTATGACTCGCTGCATTGATGGTGTTTTGGTTTTGAGCATTCCTCACTAAGCATTATGTGCTTACGCTCCTTTTTGTCCATCAATGCAGATTTTTGAAGTTGGGACAGCAAGAAGGAAGGGATTTAAGGAGAGCTCCACTTGAGATGTATGTCTCGGTTGATAGCTATAGATAATAAAGGCAATGGGGGAATAGTCTTTTATGTTGAAGTTTGATGAGATTGTGTATGTTGGACAAGTTTGGTTTAATGCCTATGATGATGTTGGTATATGTAAATGCCTTTTTGGTAATTGGTTTTGGTGATTTGGTGATTGCATGATTTCCATTATAGGATGCATGCCTATAGGTTTGGAGTTTTCCTAAATGATGTTATGATTGTGTTTTGATGATGCTAATATGTTCCATTAATGTTTGGTGACTTGTTGGTATGATATGAAGGTCATGTGATTGTGTTTTGTGGGTCAAAGGTGTGCTAAACCAGTAAAATCCTGCAATTCTGGGCAGCCCGTATCGGAACGGGTGCTACCGTTTTGGAACAGGGGGCCTGAAATGGCCTAGGCGTTTCGAAACAGGTGAAGCCGTTCCGAAACGGATTTGCCACTGCCAAGCTCTGTTCCGCAACGTGTTTCGAAACGGTCCCGCGTTTCGGAACGGTCCTTCCCCGTTTCGGAACACTCGACCGTTGGGCACTGAATCTGATGGTTATATGTTTTGAAATTCTCACGTTTTAGTCCTGAACTTTGTTTATGCAATTGCTTGAGTTTGGGATGTCCGTTTCAGATGAAATTTGGCAAAGAAGCATGAAACATGATTAATTTCATATTGGTAACTCAAAAATTGGTTAAGTCCTCGTAATTTACAAAATTTGCAAATTGGTCCCTAAATTCGTATGTTGTGCAATTGAGTTCCGAAATGTTTTCCGATTGCTGTGATTTTTTTGAGTATGCTTATCCCAAGTGTACACCTAGGGATAATATGCTTCTAGACAAGATTAAAAAGAAAAAAAGGGTCGTTAATCAAGGTTGACTTTCGGGTTGACTTTGGTTTTCCCCGTGTAATCTTCATAGTTCGGGTCAACCGTCTAGGCCGGGCTAAGGGGGTTACATTTGGTGGTATCAGAGCTGAGTTGCGAATGCTTGGGGAAATGGTAAAATGTTGTAATAAGTGTTTAATGCTTATTCTGATGTGTGGTTGAAAGTCGGTTAAAATGTGTGTCTTAGAACGAATTGTTGATGAATTTGGCATGCTTTTTGATTGTGAATCTTTATTGAGCTAATGTGGATTTGTGCTGGTGATATGCTGGTGATGTAAGTTGATTTTATGAATGATGAAAGTGTGATGGGTTTGATATGTTGATATTAAGTTGTTGTGGGTGAACGTTGTTGATGAGAGCATGATCGAAGTATGTTGATTGATATGCTCGATGTTGTGATATCCATGTTTTTATTGACTGTTATGTCATGTAAAAAGGGGAGAATTCGGGATACCCATTGCCTTATTATTATAGCTATTGTGTTATGGTGATATTGGAGTCTTAAATCCTTGCTGGAAGCTGGCCTGATCGTTTTATTTGTTTTGTTATGATCGTTTGTTGTTAATAGCATGGTGAAATCGATGAGAGAATGGCAGTTGGGTGAGATGGTTGCTGCTTTAGAGCAGGTTGTTAAGGCGTGGAATTCACCTTTTAGTGGAGGTGTTTCGTCTCAGTCTTCAGTGCCTGGAGTTGAGGTAGTGAGGCAGGAGGAAGAAACTGGTTCTGTAGTGAAGAGTTCACCTGTTGTTCAAGAGGTGTTGGGAACATCTCAGGCTGTGGCGAAAGTGAGGCCCGTAGACGTGCCGACTATGGGATGTGTGGGTTTGTCGAAACAGCGTTTACATGATTTGGGAGCTGTGGAGTATCATGGTTCGACACCTGAGACGTTCGAGGCCTGGTTGGCCAGTGTAATTCTGATTTTGGATCAGGAAGGTTGTGACTATGCCTGTAAGCTGGGAAGTGTTGTCTTATTGATGTTGGAGGACGCTTGTGCCTGGTGGACATCTGTGGCGGTGGCATCGCACATCCACGATATAGATTGGGACTTCTTTGTGTCTGCCTTTTATGAAAGGTACCTTGGAGAGAAATTCCCAAGGGTTAAGCAACGTGAGGGTGTGGTTTCAGTTTATGAAGGTGAGAAAAGTTTAAGCGAGAGAGTTGTGGGTACTGACCTCGAGAGTAGTCAGCGTAAGAGGCTACGTGATAGAAGGTTTTGCTTGAATCGAAGTTTGGATGGTAGTGCAGATTTGGGGCAAGTGCTACATGATCAAGGAGGGGTAGCTCGGTTGCTGATGTGTGACCGATGTGGAAGGTGTCATGTTGGAGGTTGTTGGGGCGCAGGAGTTTGTTGGAACTGTGGTTCTAAGGAGCATGTGAAGCGGAATTGTCCTCAAGTGGTGAGATCAGCTTCAGTGGTAGCAAAAGGGTCTCTGAAGGGTCGTGGGCGCAGTCGAGATAAAGTTCGAAGGTGGCAGGGGGGCAAAAAGGTGTGAGGAGCTTGGGGAATGAAACCTGTTGGAATTGTGGGTCTGTTGGACATTTGAAACGAAATTGTTTGATGTTGGCTCGGGGTAGTCAGGGTTCTTTACCGCAGGGAGATGGTGATGACCTTAATGTGTTAGCTGATGCTGCAGCGGTGCGGCTGGAGAATGGTGGTTCTGCGAGGAAGAGAGCTCGTCTGTTGAAGCTCCGGGGCAGTGAGGTGTTTATAGGTAACCTTGTTAAGTAATCTTTGCCCTAGTTATCTTGGTTTGGTTTCAGGTTTGGTTTTTCCTTGCGTAGTGGGTATGGTCTTGTTGCTAGCATGTTTGGGGTAGTAGTTGGTGTTGTTTTGAAAACAACTTTAGTGTGAAGAGGATTTTAGTGGAGTATTTTGTGGTTAATGGGTTATTAGAGTGGTAAGGTTAGGCAAGTTGGAAGTGAGATAGGAGGTTGTTCTTAGACGAATTCTGAGGATGTTATTGGTGGGTGTGAACCGACATACATGCACAGTTAAAAATCATTTGTTATATGCTATATTATATATATATATATATATATATATATATATATATATGTGCTGGTTCATGCATACATGTGACATGACATTAGAGGTTTTGCATACATGTACACAGGCATTGATAGGGCATATTGGTGATCATGCATACGTACGTTCACACCTGCTGATAGCTAGTTGGGTCTGTTAGTGTTGTGATAAGGTTAGGTTGGATAATGGGTTTTAAAAGTTGTTTTGGTGCTAGGAGAATGTTAGAAGTAATGGAGGGTATTAAGCGAGTTGTCAGTAATAGTGAGAGCGATATAGCATGTTGGCAGGAGGAAAGTGTTTTGGTGCTTAAAAGAGTTTAGCGGTATGGTGGTGAGGAGATTATCGGTTGATGTTAGAATCGGTCAAAGTGGTTGTGAATAGCTGGTAGAAGCGGTAGTTTCTTGGTTTTAAGTGATGTAGTAAGTTAGTGGATGTGTTTCAGAGTGCTGAGGTAACTTGGCATTGATGTTGTAGTAGAAGGGTTGTTTTTGTAGGTGATGGTTCGTAGCAACCTTTGAGGAGTTGAGAAGAGGTTGTGTTGAGGGTTGTAGAAAAGGTTTGGCCTGGGAGAGTAGGAGTTTCGTAATCTTAAACGTATGTATAGAATGGGCGGTGTCCTGGTAAGGCTAGTGTTCTAGTCAAAGTTTGAAGTGGAAAGGCAATGTAAGTTCAAGGGTCACTGTTGGTTGGACGGGTTCTTGTGAGAAGTGGTTGGCTAGTTGTGTATAAGTAAATTCCTTCTGAAGTCAGCTGGTGGTGTGTGGAACGGCTGGCGGAGTCAAGGTTTGGGTTTTGTGATGTGATTTTTGGATATTAGGTGAGTGGTCCTGGTGAGTCGTTATGGTGATGATAGTGGCGGATGTGAAGGAATGTCAGCAATACGTTGAGAAGTTTGGGTAAGCAGTTGGTGCTTAAGAATTCTTGCTTGATGTGGTAACCTTTGGAAGAGGTTGAGTAGTTGTGCAAGGGGTTTTGGAAGCAGAGAAGGTTGTGGGTCACATGGTGGCTAAATTGGATTGGTTGGTGTCACCGTGTGTACGAGTTTGGGGAATTATGAGTTAAGGTGGTGTATGCTGTAAAAGTTTGGTGATTCTTCAGGTTGTTGTTAGGGCTATGTGCAGTCCGGAAGTGTGGAAGGTTAAGATGTGGTTAATGTCTGAGTATTCTGGAAATTCGTGAACAGTATGTGGTGGTGTTGGGTTTGGTGGAGTTTTGTGTGGAGAATGTTCAGTGGTGGTTAAGTGTCCTGAGTTGCTTTGTGGGTTGCTTTGAGAGGTTTGGTTGTTCTCTTTTCGCCGGTTGAAATTTCAAGGACAAATTTCTTACGGGGGGAGAGTTGTAACACCCCGATTTTGGGCTTAGAAGTTTTGGGTTTGAATCGGATCGGTCGGATTTGCGGTTTGAATATAAAAGGTGAATTTAGGGAAAGCCTAGTTCGGGATGCATTAAAAATATGGCAAAATATCTAAAAATCCTCTTTTGTTATATATAAGAGAGTGGTGAAATCAATTTTACAAAATGGGGTTTGGAAATATGACATTGCGAGTTAGTGACTAAAATGTAATTTTTGAAAAGTTGGTGACTGTTTTAAAAGGATTGAAACTTTGAATCTTTAAGGAGCTAATTTACCCAAGAAGAGGATTCTCCAGATTTTTCTTAAATATTAAAGATTTATTTAATGTTATTTAATAAAAGGAAAGGAGGGAAAATATATATTTTGGTTTTATAACTAACTTTTGTCAAAAATTTTCCATCTCTTTTTCTCTCAATTTTCCCTCAGCCAAACACATTTCCCCAGCCACTTTTCCTCTGATTTTCACACCTAAAGTTGAGATTTCAATCTCCAAATGATTTCTATTCATTTCTACACCAAATCAACATCATTTGCTTATTGAATTTTTCAAGAATCTTGGCTTTAAACAAGGAGAATCCACATTTAGAGGTATGAACGTCCTTCTCCTCTAAATACTCAGTTCTTTACTGAAATTCCCAAGTTCTCAATCCTTAAATTGAGTTTTATTAAAGGTCTTAATGTTGTGTTCTTGATTTTGGCTTAAAATGCAAGATTTGGATTTAATTTTGTGGAAATTCGTAATAAATGATTGGGCTCTGTTTTGAGATGTCTTTTTGATGTATTTTGGATGTATAAATGATGTGAAATTGAGGTTTAATCAATGCAATCCCGAATAGGTTGATTTTCCTAAGTTTTGCTTGAGTTAATGGTGGCTTTTAGGGTGATTTTGGTGTTCTGTTAATGCTGGAGGTATAAGGACATGATTAGGTCCTTTTTGGATGTTAATTGATGTTTATTAATGGTTAGAAGTGATGGATCTTGGCTGGGTTAAGTCTTGGAAGTGTTTGGATGTGATTTCAGTTGTGTTTGGTAGCCGAAATGTTGGGTTTATGAAGAGCAGCGAGTTTAGGTGTGTTGCTGGTGTTTTTAATGCATAATGATGCATTAATCCTCTGTTGTTAAGTGCTTGAAACAGGGGAGAATGATCCGTGAGCAATAGAGGTGGGGTTGAAGTTTTCGGATGCTTGGAGGGCTTGTTCGCTAGCCTAGTTTTGTGTATCGGTGAGTGAAGTTGGGTTTTCAGCTTTGAAACCAATGTTTGAAGGTTTTGGGAGCTTAGTTTAAGTCTAAACAACTTAGCTAAGCTCAAGAGTAAGTAAATGGAATTTCTCTCTTGGTTTGTGTTATGGATTGGTTTTTAAAGCACTTGTGATTGTTGGATGCAATGCATGTGATTTGTATGTTTAAATTCTGTTTTGAAAGCATATTTTAGCATGGTTTAATGCTGGTTTTGAAAGTCATGTGTGAAGGATGCTCAAGGTAAGAGATCCTTGGTTTTGTACATTGGAATTGTGGAATTGATGCATAGTGTTGCATGTTGTTTAATGGCTTTGTTTAATGCTTTAAAACAGTGAATTGATGAAGGTAATTGGTGGTTTTGACATTTTAGTTATGCTTGTAAAAACAATGGATTAATGTGGTAAAATGGTTATATTGGCAAGTGATGTAAGTGGTTCTCGTTTACTTTAATCGGATATAGTTAGCCGGCTATAGGATTGGGTGCACCGTGAATTGAGTCGCCTTGGATGTCGAGGAGGGTGTAATTGTACCGTAAACTCCATCCAAGAATCCTAGCGATTGAGGAAATTGGTGTCACCACGATGGAGGTTGGCTCTCGTGAGTGGGCTTGGTTTAGTGCCACTACGATGGAGGATGGCTCTCGTGGGTGAACCGCGTATCCGATTGTGTCTTGTGTTATGATGGTTTGTGAATTATCTCTTGAAAGCCAATATAATTGTAACCCCCTTAACCCGGCCTAGACGGTTGACCCGAATTAAGAAGATTACACGGGGAAAACCAAAGTCAACCCGAAAGTCAACCTTGATTAACGACCCTTTTTTTAATCTTGTCTAGATGCACATTATCCCTAGATATATTCATAAGATCATCATATAAAAAGATCATAGCCATCAGAGATCATTCAGGGACTCAATTGCACAAAATACAACTTTAGGGACCAATTTGTAAATTCTGAAAATTATAAGGACTTAATCCAATTTAAAGTTACCATCTTGAAATTAATCATCTTTCATGCTTCTCTGTCAAATTTCAGCTCAAACGGGCATCCCAAACTCTTACAATTGCATAAACAAGTTTCAGGACCAAAATGCAAACATTGCAAAACATTTAACCATCAAATTCAGAGCCCAACGGTCGAGTGTTCCGAAACAGGGAAGACCTGTTTCGAAACGCGGGACCGTTCCGCAACGGGTTCCGAAACATGGCCTGGCAGTGGCCAAACTGTTCCGAAACAGTGCCTCCTGTTTCGGAACGCCCTGGCCATTTCAGACCCCTGTTCCGATACGGTAGCACCTGTTCCGAAACAGGCTGCCCAGATTGCAGAAATTTTGTTGGTTTATCATGCAATTCACCTATCAAACATGCTCCAAAAGCCACCAAACTTTACCAGCAAGTCACACAACATACATGGAACATAATTGCATCAACTAAACATCAACATGGCATCAATTATGAAGAGCCCCAATTCTATAGGCATGATTCCTACTTAGCAATCCATTTAAGCATCAAATCTCCAATCAAACCACATAAAGGCCAATTACAAGTACAAACATTATCAACAACACAAATCCAACTTAGGGAGTCCAAAACATCTCCCAAAATATCCACATAGGTCCCCCATTGCCAAATTACCAAAAGCTAATAGTGTTTAAGAAACCTTCACCATACATGAGCTTTGTTCACCACTTGGATTCTTCACCACCTTGCTGCCCTCAAATGCACTTTAATGCTCTGCATTATTGGTTTAAGAAAGAGAGAGAGCGTAAGCAAAAGCTTAGTGAGGAATTCTCATTAAAACGACACAATAATGCATTTATAAAACACCTTTATAAATCATACTTCAAACCAACATTTAAACATGCTCATAAGCATTTAAAACAACCAACTCATGCTTCAAGTTCATATCATGTCATATTGGCAACAAGTGATACATTCAACATAAGACTCACACATGGACTTTTAAACACCATTGTGATCTTATACTTTCCAAGGACCACACATGGACTTTTAAACACCATTGTGTCCTTAACCCCATGGACTTTTAAACACCATGGCAAGGACCACACAAGGACTTTTAAACACCTTTGTGTCCTTAACAAGAATCTCCCAAGGACTTTTAAACACCTTGGAGTTCTTAAGTAACAAGGCTTACACAAGGAATTTTAACCACCTTTGTAACCTTAACCAAGAGTCAACCATGGACTTTTAAACACCATGTTGCTCTTAAAATATACAAGACTCATCCAAGGAATTTTAACCACCTTGATGATCTTAACCAAGAACCAACCATGGACTTTTAACCACCATGTTGTTCTTAAATAACCAAGGCTCACACAAGGACTTTTAAACACCTTTGTGACCTTAAACATCACTTGCCAATATGCATCATTAACAACATTAATCCACTGTTTTAAAGAATTAAACCAAGCCATAAACATCATGCATCTTTAAGCATCAAACCACATTTAAACAATGTTCAAAAACAAGGATCTCTTACCTTGAGCATCCTTCAACACATGGCTTATAATCTCAGCAAATAAACATGCTAAATATGCTTTCAAAACAGGATTTAAATCATGCAAACAACCACATTGCATACAACCAATCCATGGCTCATCATCAAGAGAGTTTTCCGAAAACTTACTCTTGAGCTTAGCTAAGTTGCTTAGACTTAAACTAAGCTCCCAAACTTTCAGTTCAGTGGTTTCAAAGCTAGAAACCAAAATCCACTCACCGATTCCGTTTCGCCTCTTGCAAAAACACCAATCAAGCTTCCGGATCACAACCACTTGGATCCAAAGATGCTTCCCCTGTTTTTAACACATCAAAGCAGAGGATTAATGCATCATCATGCATTAATAGCTTCAATGAAAGCACCTTAACCCGCTGCTCTCATCCACACTCCATTTTCGGCTACCAAACACAACCGAAAATGCATCCAAACAACTTCACAACATTACCCAGCCATGATCCATCAAAACTAAACACTCTTAAACATCAATTAACATCCAAAATGGATCTCAACACATCCTTATACCTCCAGCCATAACAGATCATCAAGATCACTCCAAAAACCATCAAAAACACAAGCTAAACTTAGGAAATTCAACCTATCCGGGATTGCATTAATTAAACCTCAATTCCTTATCAATTTAACATTCATTTATCATCAAAGATACACCTCAAACACTGCTTAAACAAATCACACGAATTTTCATCAAAATCAAGCAAATCTTGCATTTAAAAGCCAAGATCATAAATACATCTATAAAACCTTTTATAAAACACAATTTAAGGATTGAGAACTTAGGAATTTCAGTAAAGAACTGAGAGTTTAGTGGAGAATGACGTTCTTACCTCCAAACTTGAGTTTTCTCCCTTTTTGGAACCAAAATCTTGAAAATCCAATTAGCAAATGGTGAGGTTTTGATGAAGAGATGATTAGCAATCAAAAGAGAATTGAAAAGAGGTATTTAGGTAGCAAAATCAGAGGAAAAAGCTCTGGAGAATGATGCTTGCTTTGAGAGAAAATGAGAGAAAAGGAAAAATGGAAAATATGGAAAGTTAGTTGGAAATGACAAAATATCTTCCCTCCTTTTTAGTTTTATTTAAAAACCTTTAATAAATCATTTAATATCTTAGAAAAATCTGGAGAAACTCCCTTTGGGTAAATAGCTCCTTAAAGATTCAAAGTTTCAATCCTTTTTAAAACAGTCACGCAGTTTTCAAAAATTACATTTTGGTCACTAGCCAAAATGTCATCCTTCCAAACCTCATTTTGTAAAATTGATTTCACAATTCACTTATATATATTAAAAGAGGATTTTAGAACATTTTTCCATATTTTTAATGCAACCCGAACTAGGCTTTCCTAATTTCACTCTTTTATATTCGAACCGCACTTTGACCGAACCGGTCCAAGCCCAAAACTTCTAAGCCCAAAACAGGGGCGTTACAACTCTCCCCCCCTTAAGAAATTTCGTCCTCAAAATTTACCTGAAGGAAAGAGGTAAGGAAACTGCTTCAGCATGTCCTCCTTCCGCTCCCACGTGGCTTCCTCAACACCACGGTGCTTCCACAACACCTTCACCAACTCAATGGTCTTGCCACGAAGAACCTTGCTATCCGAATCCAGAACCTTCACCGGTTCCTCATCATAGGTCAAATCCGGATTCAATTCCACTTCCTCCACAGGCATCACATGCGAAGGATCTGATCTATACTTCCGGAGCATAGAAACATGAAACACATCATGAATCTTCTCCAACTCTTGTGGTAGCCTCAACTTGTACGCAACAGGACCCACACGCTCAATCACCTCATATGGTCCAATGTACCTAGGGCTCAACTTACCCTTCCGGCCAAACCTCATCACCTTTTTCCAAGGCGAAACCTTCAAAAACACACGGTCACCCACCGCATACTCTATCTCCTTACGCTTCAAATCCGCGTAAGACTTTTGCCGATCAGAAGCTGCCTTCAAACGCTCACAAATGAGCTTCACCTTCTCGGTGGTTCCTTTCAACAAAGCCGGCATCGAAACCAACTTCTGACCCGTTTTAGCCCAACAAAGAGGAGTCCTACACTTCCTCCCGTACAGAGCCTCATAAGGTGCCATTTGAATACTTGCCTGATAACTATTGTTATAAGCAAACTCCACCAAAGGCAAATGTTTCTCCCAAGAGCCCTGAAACTCAATCACGCAGCACCTCAACATATCCTCCAAAATCTGGATAACTCGCTCAGACTGACCATCCGACTGAGGATGATAAGATGTACTGAAATTCAACCTTGTACCCAAAGCTTGGTGCAAACACTGCCAGAACTGCGATGTAAACCTCGGATCCCTATCCGACACAATCGACTTAGGCACACCATGCAATCGCACAATCTCAGCAATGTACAGCTCCGCAAGCTTATCCAAAGAAAACGTAGTATGCACAGGCAAGAAATGCGCACACTTCGTCAGGCGATCCACAATCACCCACACTGAATTCTTCTTCGACGGTGACAAGGGTAAACCAGATACGAAATCCATGGTAATCCTTTCCTACTTCCATTCAGGGATTCTCAACGGTTGCAACAATCCTGAAGGAACCTGATGCTCAGCCTTAACTCGCTGACACACCATGCACTTGCTCACAAACTCTGCAACATCCTTCTTCAAACCCACCCAAAAGTACTCATCACGAAGATCACGATACATCTTAGTACTACCAGGGTGCATAGCAAAAGGACTACTATGACCTTCAGTCAAAATAGCACGCCTCAACTCAGCATCATTAGGCACTACTATCCGACTCCCAAAACACAACACTCCATCATCATTAAAGCAGAAATCCGAAGGCCTACCCTCCGCGATATCCTGAACATGCGGTACCAAGGAATCATCCAGCAACTGCTTTTCCTTGATCAGCTGAACCAAAGATGGCTTCACTTGCAACTCAGCCACAAGACCACCATCACGCGAAATACTCAAACTAGCAAACATAGCCCTTAGCTCAACAGCTACCTTCCTACTCAAGGCATCCGCTACAACATTAGCTTTTCCAGGGTGATACTCAATCGTCAAATCATAATCCTTGAGCAACTCCACCCAACGTCGCTGCCTAAGATTCAACTCCTTCTGAGACATCAGATACCTCAAACTCTTGTGATCCGTGTACACAGTACACTTCTCACCATACAGGTAATGCCTCCAGATCTTCAAAGCAAAAACCACCGCAGCCAACTCAATGTCATGCGTAGGATAATTGCGCTCATGCACCTTCAACTGCCGCGATGCATAAGCCACCACCTTACCCTCTTGCATCAACACACATCCCAAACCAACATAGGATGCATCACTGTAGACCACAAACTCTTTCCCTGATTCAGGTTGAACCAAGATAGGAGCTTGCGTCAAAGTCGCCTTAAGCTTCTCAAAAGCCTGCTGTCTCACTTCCGTCCCCTCATACTTAACATCTTTCTGCAACAGCTTCATCAAAGGTGCAGCAATCTTGGAAAACCCATCCACAAACCTCTGGTAGTATCTCGCCAAACCAAGGAAACTACGAACCTCATGAACAGACTTAGGAACCTTCCAATTCATCACCGCCTCAATCTTCTGAGGATCAACACGAATCCCCTCAGCAGAAACCACATGCCCAAGGAACACCACTTCACTTAGCCAGAACTCACACTTGCTTAGCTTAGCATAAAGCTGATTCTCCAACAAAGCTTGCAGCACAATCCTCAAATGCTTCTCATGCTCCTCCTCAGTACGTGAGTACACGAGGATATCATCAATGAACACCACAACAAACTTGTCCAGGTATTCATGAAACACACGATTCATCATGTCCATGAAAGCTGCAGGAGCATTTGTCAACCCAAACGGCATCACCAGAAACTCATAATGCCCATACCTCGTCCTGAAAGCTGTTTTAGGCACATCCACATCCTTCACCTTCAACTGATAATACCCTGACCTCAAGTCAATCTTAGAGAACACAGCTGCTCCCTGAAATTGATCAAAGAGGTCATCAATTCTCGGCAAAGGATACCGATTCTTGATAGTCAACTTGTTCAGCTGACGGTAATCAATGCACATTCTCATAGTGCCATCCTTCTTTTTCACAAACAAGACCGGTGCACCCCAAGGCGACACACTCGGCCGAATGAACCCACGATCAAGCAGCTCTTGCAACTGCGTCTTCAGCTCCTTCAACTCTTTAGGTGCCATTCTATAAGGGGTAATGGACACAGGAGTTGTATTCTCATACAGCTCAATCCCAAACTCCACTTCGCGATTAGGAGGTAAACCAGGCAACTCCTCAGGGAACACACCAGGAAACTCCTTCACAATCCTGATATCTTGCACACGCAACTCCTTAGAGCTAGGATTCATCACAAAAGCTAGATAAGCTTCACAACCTTGCCTCAGCATCCTGCTCACCTCCAATGTAGACACCACATTGGCAAGAAACTTCACATTCTCACCAACCACAACCACCTCATAATCATCCGCAAGCTTCAACGAAACTCGCTTATTTTCACAATCCACAACAGCACGATGCTCAGCAAGCCAATCCATACCAAAGATTACATCAAAACCATAGAAAGGCAACTCCATAAGGTCAACATGAAAAACATGATCTTGAACAACCAAAGGACATCTTCTATAAAGCTTTCGAGTCACAACAGTCTCACCAAAAGAACTAGTGACACGCACACCAACATCCAAAGACTCAACAGGCAAACCAAGCAATTCAGCATGCTCACGCAAAATGTATGAGTGCGTAGATCCAGAATCAATCAAGGAAAGTAATGACAAGGATTGCAAAGTAAAGGTACCTGCGATCACATCCGCGTCATTCCTTCCCTCCCGCTGAGCATACACCCTAGCTTGGCCGCCACCCTCAGGCTGAATAGCCACAACATGAGCCACTCCCCGACCACCTTCCTCTCTCCGCTGGAAATTACCACGGCCGCGCCCACGACCTCTCTGCGGTGCAGCAACAACAGGAGCACGCACTTGGCCACCAGCCAACATAGGACACTCTCGCCTCATATGATCCGCAGATCCACAGTTCCAGCACCCATTACCAGCTGCCGCAACAGGAGCTTGCACCTCCCTCACAGCTCGAGGACAATCATGTTTCATATGACCACGTGAACCACACGTCCAACATACACTCGGATCAGCTCTAGCATTGCCTCCCCGAGCAGGCGCACTACCACCTCGCTTAGCTGAGGACTGATACTTCTGATCACGTCCCCTCTTGTTCCGTCCACCACCAGAACTATATTCTGCTGCTCGCTTTCCAGCACTTGACCCAGCACTCTTAGCAGATAAACCCAAGTTCATCTCAATATCCTTTGCTCGACCCACCAGCACATCAAAATCACTGTACTCGGTAGCCAGCACATACATCTTCACTTCCGTCACTAAACCATAACGGAACCTTTCACACATTTCCCGCTCATCCGGGACAAGCTCAGGTGCGTATTGACTGAGTCGAACAAACTGCACTTCATACTCAGCCACAGTCATGCTCCCCTGGGTAAGAGACATGAACTCCCTCTTCTTTTCATCTAGGTACCTCACACCTAGACACCTTCTCTTGAACACATTCTGGAAGAATGTCCAAGTTACATCAGCTTCTGCCATCCCAGAGATTGTGGTCGTCCACCACATATATGCATCATCCTGAAGCAGGGATACCACACAGCCCAACTTTTGCACATCAGTGCAACTCATCTTACCCAAGATTCTCTTGGTACTCTCTAACCAAGATTCCGAACCTTCAGCTGACAAACCCCTGAACTCAGTCCCTCCCAGACTGCGCAGACGTTCCAAGGGTAGTCTAACTCCAGCATCTCCCTGATGCCCAGCTCCTCGAGCTCCAGCTACTGCGGCTTGAAAAGCTCCAGCAATAGCTTGTATCAGCAATGTCATGTCAGGAACAGCTTGTCCCTGACCAGCCTCAGGTCCAGCGACCCCAGCATCAGCTGCAGCTCCAGCTCCTTCACCCCTAGCACCACCACCACCAGGTGGAGAAGGTAAAACCGCACTCTCAACATTCTCTTCGTTCTCATTCTCGTTTTGAGCCGCAGCTCGCACATTACTCCTTAACTCTCTACGAGGAGCCATACTCTAACAATGCAATCACAATGCAAATAAACAAAGTCAGGCCCAGCAAGGTAAGTAATCCAAGTACTTCAAGCTAATTTTCACTTAAAAACAACATCATTTCATTAGCTTTGATTTGGCAATGGGTACCCACAACATGCTTCAACACAGCATACAACTCAATTGCATCACATTTACGATTTACTCAACATGCTTTCACTCAACAAGCATACAAAGCATACAAAGCATACATGCTTAAATCATTCACATAAACCATTCCCAATTACTCGAGTACTCGGCTCTGATACCACCAAATGTAGCCCCCTTAACCCGGCCTAGACGGTTGACCCGAATTAAGAAGATTACACGGGGAAAACCAAAGTCAACCCGAAAGTCAACCTTGATTAACGACCCTTTTTTTTAATCTTATCTAGATGCACATTATCCCTAGATATATTCATAAGATCATCATATAAAAAGATCATAGCCATCAGAGATCATTCAGGGACTCAATTGCACAAATTACAACTTTAGGGACCAATTTGTAAATTATGAAAATTATAAGGACTTAATCCAATTTAAAGTTACCATCTTGAAATTAATCATCTTTCATGCTTCTCTGTCAAATTTCAGCTCAAACGGGCATCCCAAATTCATACAATTGCATAAACAAGTTTCAGGACCAAAATGCAAACATTGCAAAACATTTAACCATCAAATTCAGAGCCCAACGGTCGAGTGTTCCGAAACAGGGAAGACCTGTTTCGAAACGCGGGACCGTTCCGCAACGGGTTCCGAAACATGGCCTGGCAGTGGCCAAACTGTTCCGAAACAGTGCCTCCTGTTTCGGAACGCCCTGGCCATTTCAGACCCTCGTTCCGATACGGTAGCACCTGTTCCGAAACAGGCTGCCCAGATTGCAGAAATTTTGCTGGTTTATCATGCAATTCACCTATCAAACATGCTCCAAAAGCCACTAAACTTTACCAGCAAGTCACACAACATACATGGAACATAATTGCATCAACTAAACATCAACATGGCATCAATTATGAAGAGCCCCAATTCTATAGGCATGCTTCCTACTTAGCAAACCATTTAAGCATCAAATCTCCAATCAAACCACATAAAGGCCAATTACAAGTACAAACATTATCAACAACACAAATCCAACTTAGGGAGTCCAAAACATCTCCCAAAACATCCACATAGGTCCCCCATTGCCAAATTACCAAAAGCTAATAGTGTTTAAGAAACCTTCACCATACATGAGCTTTGTTCACCACTTGGATTCTTCACCACCTTGCTGCCCTCAAATGCACTTTAATGCTCTGCATTATTGGTTTAAGAAAGAGAGAGAGCGTAAGCAAAAGCTTAGTGAGGAATGCTCATTAAAACCACACAATAATGCATTTATAAAACACCTTTATAAATCAAACTTCAAACCAACATTTAAACATGCTCATAAGCATTTAAAACAAGAAACTCATGCTTCAAGTTCATATAATGTCATATTGGCAACAAGTGATACATTCAACATAAGACTCACACATGGACTTTTAAACACCATTGTGATCTTATACTTTCCAAGGACCACACATGGACTTTTAAACACCATTGTGTCCTTAACCCCATGGACTTTTAAACACCATGGCAAGGACCACACAAGGACTTTTAAACACCTTTGTGTCCTTAACAAGAATCTGCCAAGGACTTTTAAACACCTTGGAGTTCTTAAGTAACAAGGCTTACACAAGGAATTTTAACCACCTTTGTAACCTTAACCAAGAGTCAACCATGGACTTTTAAACACCATGTTGCTCTTAAAATATACAAGACTCATCCAAGGAATTTTAACCACCTTGATGATCTTAACCAAGAACCAACCATGGACTTTTAACCACCATGTTGTTCTTAAATAACCAAGGCTCACACAAGGACTTTTAAACACCTTTGTGACCTTAAACATCACTTGCCAATATGCATCATTAACAACATTAATCCACTGTTTTAAAGAATTAAACCAAGCCATAAACATCATGCATCTTTAAGCATCAAACCACATTTAAAAAATGTTCAAAAACAAGGATCTCTTACCTTGAGCATCCTTCAACACATGGCTTATAATCTCAGCAAATAAACATGCTAAATATGCTTTCAAAACAGGATTTAAATCATGCAAACAACCACATTGCATACAACCAATCCATGGCTCATCATCAAGAGAGTTTTCCGAAAACTTACTCTTGAGCTTAGCTAAGTTGCTTAGACTTAAACTAAGCTCCCAAACCTTCAATTCAGTGGTTTCAAAGCTAGAAACCAAAATCCACTCACCGATTCCGTTTCGCCTCTTGCCGAAACACCAATCAAGCTTCCGGATCACCACCACTTGGATCCAAAGATGCTTCCCCTGTTTTTAACACATCAAAGCAGAGGATTAATGCATCATCATGCATTAATAGCTTCAATGAAAGCACCTAAACCCGCTGCTCTCATCCACACTCCATTTTCAGCTACCAAACTCAACCGAAAATGCATCCAAACAACTTCACAACATTACCCAGCCATGATCCATCAAAACTAAACACTCTTAAACATCAATTAACATCCAAAATGGATCTCAACACATCCTTATACCTCCAGCCATAACATATCATCAAGATCACTCCAAAAACCATCAAAAACACAAGCTAAACTTAGGAAATTCAACCTATCCGGGATTGCATTAATTAAACCTCAATTCCTTATCAATTTAACATTCATTTATCATCAAAGATACACCTCAAACACTGCTTAAACAGATCACACGAATTTTCATCAAAATCAAGCAAATCTTGCATTTAAAAGCCAAGATCATAAATACATCTATAAAACATTTTATAAAACACAATTTAAGGATTGAGAACTTAGGAATTTCAGTAAAGAACTGAGAGTTTAGAGGAGAAGGACGTTCTTACCTCCAAACTTGAGTTTTCTCCCTTTTTGGAACCAAAATCTTGAAAATCCAATTAGCAAATAGTGAGGTTTTGATGAAGAGATGATTAGCAATCAAAAGAGAATTGAAAAGAGGTATTTAGGTAGCAAAATCAGAGGAAAAAGCTCTGGAGAAAGATGCTTGGTTTGAGAGAAAATGAGAGAAAAGGAAAAATGGAAAATATGGAAAGTTAGTTGGAAATGACAAAATATCTTCCCTCCTTTTTAGTTTTATTTAAAAACCTTTAATAAATCATTTGATATCTTAGAAAAATCTGGAGAAACTCCCTTTGGGTAAGTAGCTCCTTAAAGATTCAAAGTTTCAATCCTTTTTAAAACAGTCACGCAGTTTTCAAAAATTACATTTTGGTCACTAGCCAAAATGTCATCCTTCCAAACCTCATTTTGTAAAATTGATTTCACAATTCACTTATATATATTAAAAGAGGATTTTAGAACATTTTTCCATATTTTTAATGCAACCCAAACTAGGCTTTCCTAATTTCACTCTTTTATATTCGAACCGCACTTTGACCGAACCGGTCCAAGCCCAAAACTTCTAAGCCCAAAACCGGGGTGTTACAATAATGTTCTTGAATGTAATGAAGCATGAGATGCTTGAAACGATGCATGGTTGCATGGGAAGTGTGTGATGTTCTAAGAATGCATGTATTACTTGTTAACTTGTTCAAGTATTTATCTTATATTAAGAATGGTGCATATGTGCATGGGAATCTCTTTAATGCATTGGAGTCTTGTGAAGGCTTGTTTTAAAAGGCATGTAATGCAATTGTTGATTTTGTGGTTCATATGTTGCATTTGTTTAATGCATGAGATAGATTGAAGTGGTAAGTGGTTTTAAAAGGGTTCTTGCTTGAGATGATTTTCAAAGATGAGAAAGGTATAACGTGAAGTAGAAGTGTTTTCCAAGGGATTTGTATTTAACTTTGCATATGATGTTCATGCATGGAAAGGTTAAATTGATGGTTTTGCAAGGTTGTGTTTTGAAGTGAATTACTTAGCTTTTCTAAGCTGAGGGTTGGTTTTCATGTTTGAGCAATGCATGATTTAAAGCATGTTGTTTTAAAAGGGGTTTTCAAACATTGCTTTGGTTTATCGGAATGTGTTTACTTTTAAATGAGGTTTTATGACTCGATGCATTGATGGTGTTTTGGTTTTGAGCATTCCTCACTAAGCATTATGTGCTTACGCTCCTTTTGTCCATCAATGCAGATTTTTGAAGTTGGGACAGCAAGAAGCAAAGGATTCAAGGAGAGCTCCACTTGAGATGTATGTCTCGGTTGATAGCTATAGATAATAAAGGCAATGGGGGAATAGTCTTTTATGTTGAAGTTTGATGAGATTGTGCATGTTGGACAAGTTTGGTTTAATGCCTATGATGATGTTGGTATATGTAAACGCCTTTTTGGTAATTGGTTTTGGTGACTTGGTGATTGCATGATTTCCATTATAGGATGCATGCCTATAGGTTTGGAGTTTTCCTAAATGATGCTATGATTGTGTTTTGATGATGCTAATATGTTCCATTAATGTTTGGTGACTTGTTGGTATGATATGGAGGTCATGTGATTGTGTTTTGTGGGTCAAAGGTGTGCTAAACCAGTAAAACCCTGCAATTCTGGGTAGCCCGTATCGGAACGGGTGCTACCGTTTCGAAACAGGGGGCCTGAAATGGCCTAGGCGTTTCGAAACAGGTGAAGCCGTTCCGAAACGGATTTGCCACTGCCAAGCCCTGTTCCGCAACGTGTTTCGAAACAGTCCCGCGTTTCGGAACGGTCCTTCCCCGTTTCAAAACACTCGACCGTTGGGCACTGAATCTGATGGTTATATGTTTTGAAATTCTCACGTTTTAGTCCTGAACTTTGTTTATGCAATTGCTTGAGTTTGGGATGTCCGTTTGAGATGAAATTTGGCAGAGAAGCATGAAACATGATTAATTTCATATTGGTAACTCAAAAATTGGTCAAGTCCTCGTAATTTACAAAATTTGCAAATTGGTCCCTAAATTCGTATGTTGTGCAATTAAGTTCCGAAATGTTTTCCGATTGCTGTGATTTTTTTGAGTGTGCTTATCCCAAGTGTACACCTAGGGATAATATGCTTATAGACAAGATTAAAAAGAAAAAAAAGGGTCGTTAATCAAGGTTGACTTTCGGGTTGACTTTGGTTTTCCCCGTGTAATCTTCGTAGTTCGGGTCAACCGTTTAGGCCGGTCTAAGGGGGTTACAAAGGCAACAACCCCCTATTCCGCCCAGGCAGCCATAGTATATTTTAACCACCAGAGATTATCTAGAACATGAATTTAGAGGGTTCGATCCGACAGTGATAGAACCTGAGATTGAGGCAGATCACTTCGAGCTGAAGCATGTTATGTTTAACATGATCAATACGTTAGGGCAATTTGGAGGGACTGCCACAGAAGATGCTCTACAGCACTTAAGAGGATTCCTGGACATCTGCAGAGCATTCAAAATACATGGAGTCCACCAAGATGTGCTTAGGCTGAGAATATTTCCCTATTCACTGAGGGATAGGGCAAAACAGTGGTTAAACAACTAGCCAGCAAGGTCATTCAACACATGGATAGAGCTGTGCAAGGATTTTCTGGATCATTTCAGCCCGTCCAATGTCACATACAGACTGCGAAACGAAATAACAGCCTTCTTAAAAGGGGATGATGAGCCGATGTATGAAGCATGGGAACGGTATCAACAGATGTAGACCAACTGCCCGCTACATGGTTTTTCGGTTTGGACACAAGTGTCAATGTTCTATAACGGGGTGAGCTACCCAACATGGATGTTGATTGATGCCTCAGCCAACGGAATCATCCTCGACAAGCCACCAGAGGTGTAACGCCCCGGTTTTGGGCTTAGAAGTCTTGGGCGTTGACCGGTTCGGTCAAAGTGCTGATCGAATATATAAAGGTGAAATTAGGAAAGCCTAGTTCGGGTTACATTAAAAATAAGGAAAAATGTTCTAAAATCATCCTTTAATATGTAAAAGTGAACTGTGAAATCAATTTAGAAAAATGAGGTTCGGAAGGTTGACATTTTGGCTAGTGACCAAAATGTAATTTTTGAAAGTTGCGCGACTGTTTTATAAAGGATTAAAACTTTGAATCTTTAAGGAGCTATTATTCCAAAAAGAGTTTCTCCAGATTTTTCTAAGATATTTTAAGGCTTTATTCTGATTTTAAAACATAAAGAAAGAGGAGGGAAAGCCATTTTGGCTATTTGCAACTAACTTTTCATTTTCTCCCAATTTTCATTTTCTCTCAACCCAAACACTTTCTCTCCAGAGATTTACATCTGATTTTGTCACTCAAATCTTCCTTTTCAATTCTCTTTGGATTCCTAATCATCTCTACAACAAAACCTCACCATTTGCAAGTGGTTTCATCAAGCTTTTTGGTTCTAAAAAGGAGAAATTCAAGTTTGGGGGTAAGAACGTCCTTCTCCTCTAAACTATCAGTTCTTTACTGAAATTCCTAAGTTCCCAATCCTTGATTTGTGATTTGTTAAAGGCTTTTCAATAGAAATCTTGATTTTGTCTTAAAATACAAGATTTGCTTGATTTTGGTGGAATTTTCGTGTGATCTGTTTGGGCAGTGTTTTGAGGTGTCAAATTGATGTTAAATGAATGCTAAATTGATTAGAAGTTGAGGTTTAATTAATGCAATCCCGGATAGGTTGAATTTCCTAAGTTTTGCTTGAGTTTTTGGTTGTTTTTGGAGTGTTTTTGATGATCTGTTATACCTGGAGGTATAAGGACGTGTTTGTGATCATTTTGGATGTTAATTGATGTTTAAAAATGGTTAGAAGTGATGGATCTTGGCTGGGTTAAGTTTTGGAAGTGTTTGGAGGTGATTTCGGTTGTGTTTGGTGGCCGAAATGTTGGATTTGTGATGAGCAGCGAGTTGTGTTGTGTTGCTGGTGTTTTTAATGCATAAAGATGCATTAATGCTCTGTTTTTGTGTGTTTGAAACAGGGGAGTTTGATCCGTGAGCTTTAGAAGTGTTGCGGAGGGTTTCGGATGCTTGGAAGGCTTGTTGGCTAGCCTTGTTTTGTGTATCGGTGAGTGAAGTTGAGTTTTCAGCTTTTAAACCAAGGTTTGAAGGTTTTGGGAGCTTAGTTTAAGTCTAAACAACTTTGCTAAGCTCAAGAGTAAGTAAATGGATTTTCGCTCTTGAATTGTGTTGTGATTTGGCTTTTAAAGCAATTGTGTTTGATGGTTGCAATGCATGTGATTTGCATGGTTTATATTCTGTTTTGAAAGCATATTTTTAGCATGGTTTAATGCTGGTTTTGAAAGCCATAGGTGAAGGATGCTCAAGGTAAGAGATCCTTGGTTTTGTACATGGTAATTGTGGTTTTGATGCATGGTGTTGCATGATGTTTAATGGCTTTGTGTAATGCTTTAAAACAGTGGATTGATGATGGTAAATGATGGTTTTTGCATTATGGTTATGCATGTGAATCATTGGACTAATGTGGTGAGGTGGTTATATTGGCAAGTGATGTAAGTGGTTCTTGGTTTCTTTGATCGGATATAGTTAGCCGGCTATAGGATTGGGTGCACCGTGAATAAAGTCGCCTTGGAGGTGGAGTGGTTAAGTGTGAACTGGTAAACTCCCTTCAAGTATCCTAACGAGATGGTTAAGGTCATAATGGAGGTGGAATGCCCATTCGAGGACCTTGGTTAAGCAAAGGTTATATGGTGGTTAAAAGTCCATATATGGGAACCTTGTGCTTGTTAAGATCACAATGGTGGTGTAAAGTCCATGTGTGGATCTTGTATAGGGTGTCCCGGATCTCGTTAGTGATGTTATACAACTACCAATCGGTGATGCAAAGGTTGTATGGTGTTTGAAAGTCCATACATGGAAACCTTGTGCATGTCAAGGTTGTATGGTGATTGAAAGTCCATACATGCGAACCTTGGGAAAAGTTGAGGTTGTATGGTGTTTGAAAGTCCATACATGGGAACCTCGGGAAAAGTTGAGGGTGTATGGTGTTTGAAAGTCCATACATGGGAACCTCGGGAAAAGTTGAGGTTGTATGGTGTTTGAAAGTCCATACATGGGAACCTCGGGAAAAGCTAAGGTTGTATGGTGTCTAAAAGTCCATACATGGGAACCTTAGGATGGTGAGGTCAAATGGTGTTTAAAAGTCCATTTGGAGACCTTGGAATGGTAGTGTGTATGAAGCGTGGGGGACAACGCTTGTGATCCGCGTATCTGATTGGGTGTTGAGTTGAAAAGTGGATGTGTTGATCACTTGGAAGCCAATGTAATGTTCTTGATTATAAAGAAGCATGAGATGCTTGAAAAGATGCATGGTTGCATGGAAAGTGTATAATGCTTGTGAATGCATGTTTACTTGCTAAGTTGAACAAGTGTTGATTATCATTTGGTAAATGATGCATGTGTGCATGAAACCTCTTTAATGCATTGGAGTCTTGTTAAGACTTGTTTAAAAAGGCATGTGATGATAATGTTGTGGTTCATATATTGCCTTGGTTTAATGCATGTGTTGGATTGTTTGAGTATTGGTTTTAAAAGGTTTCTTGCTTGAAATGATGTTCAAGTATATGAAAGGTATAACATGAAATGGAGGTGTTTTCCAAGGTTTTGAATTTAACTTTGCATATGGTGTTTATGCATGGAATGGTTAAATGGATGATTTTGCAAGTTGTGCTTTGAAAAGGTTTTCTTAGCTTGCTAAGCTAAGGGTTGGTTTTCATGAATGTGCAATGCATGGTTTTAAGCATGATGTTGAAAGAGGGTTTTCAAACTTTGCTTGGTTATCAAATCGGGTTTGTTTTAAAAGTGATTTTATGACCCGCTGCATTGATGGTGTTTTGGTTTTGAGCATTCCTCACTAAGCATTATGTGCTTACGCTCCTTTTTGTCCATCAATGCAGATTCTTGAAGTTTGGACAGTGGGAAGCAAGGGATTCAAGGAGGACTCCATTTGAGATGTATGTCTCGGTGAATAGCTATAGTTAATAAAGGCAATGGGGTAGAATCTCTTGGGATGAGGTTTATGTGTTCGAATATGTTCGGACAAGAATGGTTTTATGTTGTTGATGTTGTTGGAACATGTATTTGGCTTTTAAGAGATTGATTTGGAAGTTTATGCTTGAATGGTTGCTTGTGTAGGAAGCATGCTTATAGATTTGGGGTTTTTCGTATATGTCGATATGTTGTTGAATTGCTGATGCAAGTATGTCCCATATATGTTGAATTGCATGTTGGTAAAGTTTGGTGGCAATTGGAGCATGTTTGGATGTTTAATTGCATGTTTAAGTATGCATTTTGGGGCAATCTGTGCAGGTGTTTCGGAACAGTGCCTGCCGTTTCGGAACGGGTGCCTTAGACAAGCCCAGGCGTCCGAAACGGGAGAGACCGTTCCGAAACGGTTTGGCTACTGCCAGCCCGTGTTTCGGTACGCGTTGCGGAACGGCCCCGCGTTTCGAAACGGGCTCTGCCTGTTTCGGAACGGGTGACCGTTGGGGGCTGACATTGGCAGTTAAATGTTTTGAATTGTTTGCATTTTGGTCCTGAATCTTGTTTGTGCAATTGTATGAGCTTGGGATGTCCGTTTGAGCTGAAATTTGGCAGAGAAGCATGAAACATGATTAATTTTAAGTTGGTAACTTAAAATCTGGTTAAGTCCTTAAAGTTTTCAGAATTTACAATTTGGTCCCTAAAGTTGTAATTTGTTCAATTGGGTCCCTGTTTGATCTCTGATGTTTGTGATCTTTGTGTATGATGTTTGAGTGATCACAATTAGGGCTAATGTGCATCTAGACAAGACTAAAAAGAAAAAAAGGGTCGTTAATCAAGGTTGACTTTCGGGTTGACTTTGGTTTTCCCCGTGTGATTTTCTTAATTCGGGTCTACCGTCTAGGCCGGATTAAGGGGGTTACATTTGGTGGTATCAGAGCCAGGTTGCGAATGCTTGGGGAAAACGGTAAGTTGTTGTGATGTGTGTTTGATGTTTACCTTGTTGTGTGGTTGAAAGTTGGTTGAAACACGTGTTTCTGAGCAAGATGTTGATGTTTTCAAGCATGTTTTGTGGTTATGAATATTGGTTGAGCTTATGTGGATTTGTGCTAATGCTGTGAGCTGGTGTTATGCTTGTTGAAAGTGAAATGAGTATGTTATGTTGCTAATATGCTGTTACAAGTGGATGTTGTTTGGTGTAAGCATGATCAAAGTATGTTGTTTGATATGCTTGATGTTGTGATATCCATGTTTGTGTTGACTGTTATGTCATGTAAAAGGGGAGGATTCGGGATACCCATTGCCTTATTAATATAGCTATTGTGTTATTTTGGAGTTGGAGTTTGAATCCTTGCTTAAAGCTGGTCTAACTGGTTTGTTTGTTTTGTTGTGAATGTTTGTTGTTGTTAGTAGTATGGCGAAGTTGATGAAAGAATGGCAGTTGGGTGAGATGGTTGCTGCCTTAGGGCAGGTTGTTAAGGCATGGAATTCACCCTTCTGTAGAGGTGTTTTGTCTCAGTCTTCTGTGCCTGGGGTTGAGGTGTTAAGGCAGGAGGAAGAAGCTGGTTCTGTGGTGAAGAGTTCATCACCTGTTGCTCAAGAGGTGTTGGGAACATCTCAGGCTGTGGTAAAGGTAAAGTCAGAGGATGTGCTGGATGTGGGATGTGTGGGTTTGCCGAAGCAGCGTTTGCTTGATTTGGGTGCGGTGGAGTATCATGGTTCTTCACCAGAGATGTTTGAGGCCTGGTTGGCCAGTGTGATTCTGATTTTGGATCAGGAAGGTTGTGATTATGCTTGTAAGCTGGGAAGTGTTGTTTCTTTGATGTTGGAGGATGCATGTGTCTGGTGGACATCTGTGGCGGTGGCGTCACATATCCATGATATTGACTGGGATTTCTTTGTATCCGCCTTTTATGAAAGGTATCTTGGAGAGAAGTTTCCAAGGGTTGAGCAAGGTGAAGGTAGTGCTGTTGTGGAGCAAGTGTTGCTTGAGCAAGGAGTGGAAGCTCAGCCACCGGTATGTGACCATTGTGAAAGGCGCCATGTTGGAGGTTGTTGGGGTGCGGGTGCTTGCTGGAACTGTGGTTCTAAAGTGCATGTGAAGCGTGATTGTCCCCTTGGGGTGAAGTCAGCTTTGGTGATAGCCAAAGGGTCTCTGAAAGGTCATGGGCACGGCCGAGGCAAGGTTCAGAGGTGGCAGAAAGAGCAGAAGGTTGTGAAGAGTTTGGGAAATGAGAATTGTTGGAAATGTGGGACTGCTGGACATATGAGACGTGATTGTTTGATGTTGGCTCGGAACAGCCAAGGTTCCTTACCGCAAGAGGTCGGTGGTGACCCTAGTGTGTTAGCTGGTGCTACAGCGGTGTGGCAGGAGGATGATGGTTCCGCGAGAAAGAGAGCTCGTCTGATGAATCTTCAGGGTGGTGTTGTGTTTTCAGGTAACCTTGTTAAGTAATCTTTGCCCTAGTTACCTTAGTTTGGTTTCTGTTGGTTTTCCCTTGCGTGGTAAGTTTAGTCTTGTTGCTAGCATGTTTGGGGTAATAGTTGTAGTTTGGAAATATCTTTGGTGTGAAGAAGGTTTTAGTGAGTATCTTGTGGTTAATGGTTGTTGGAATGATGGAGTTAGACAAGTTAGAAGTGAGGTAGGAGGTTGTTCTTAGACGGATTTTGAGGATGTTATTGGAGGGTGTGAACTGGCATTCATGCACAGTTAAAATCATTGTTATATGCTATATTATATATGTGCTGATCCATGCATACATGTGGCATGACATTAGAGGTTTTGCATACATGTACATCAGGCATTGATAGGGCATGTAGGTGATCATGCATACGATGTTCACACTCGCTAATAACTGATCGAATCTGTTAGTGTTGTGGTTGGGTTAGGTTGGATGATGGGTTTTTGGAGGTTGTGTTGGTGCTGAGTGGAAGTTAAAAGTAGTGGAGTATATTAAGCTAGTTGCTAGAGATAGTGAGAATGGTGTAGCCTGTGGTAGAAGGATAGTGTCTGTTGCTTAAAGAGTTTAGTGGTTTGGTGGTGGAGAGTACCGGTTGAAGTTAGAATCGGTCAAGTGGTTTGAATGGCTAAGTGGAAGGGGTAGTTCCTTGGTGCTAAAGGATGTTACACAGTTTAGTGGTTGTGTTTCCAAGTGCTGAAGCAGCTTAGCATTTAAGTTGTTGTGGAAGGGTTGTGTCTGTAAGTGTTGGTTCTTAGCAACCCTTGAGGAGTTGAGAAGATGATTTGTATGTTTAAGCTGGGCGATGTTCTAGTAAGGCAAGTATTGTGGTCAAAGCTTGCGGTGGATAGGCAATGAAAGATCGAAGGCCATTGTCGTTTGAAGGGATTCTTGTGAGAAGTGATTGGTTGGTTGTGAGTATGTGAATTTCTTTTGTAGTCAGCTGGTGGTGTGTGATACGGCTGGCGGAGTCGAGTTGGGGTTGTGATGTAAATTTTGGAATCTGGGTGAGTAGTCCTTGTGAGTTGTTATGGTAATGATAGTGGCGGATGTGAAGGATTGTTAGCATTCGTTGAGGAGTTTGGGTAAGCAGTTGATGCTTAAGAATTTTTGCTTGTTGGGAAAATTTTTGGAAGAGGTTTGGGAGTTTGCAAGAGTTTTAGAAGCAGAGAAGTTTGCATAGTGGTTGAATTGGTTTGGTTGGTGTCACTGTGTGAACAAGTCTTGGGGGTTGTGTGTTACAGTGATGTGTGCTGTAAAAGTTGAAGTTCTTCAGGATGATGTTGGGGCTGTGTATAGTCCGGATGTGTGAAAGGTTAAATTGTGGCTATCTTTGGGTGTTTTGGAATTTGCGAACAGCGTGTGGTGGTGTTGAGTTTGGTGGAGTTTTTGTGTGGAATGTGTTCAGTGATGGTTGAGGCTGTTGTGTTGCCTTGTGTGTTGGTTTGAGAAGGTTGTGGTTCCCTTTTCGCCAGTTGAAATTTCGAGGACGAAATTTCCTAAGGGGGGGAGAGTTGTAACGCCCCGGTTTTGGGCTTAGAAGTCTTGGGCGTTGACCGGTTCGGTCAAAGTGCTGATCGAATATATAAAGGTGAAATTAGGAAAGCCTAGTTCGGGTTGCATTAAAAATATGGAAAAATGTTCTAAAATCATCCTTTAATATGTAAAAGTGAACTGTGAAATCAATTTTGAAAAATGAGGTTCGGAAGGTTGACATTTTGGCTAGTGACCAAAACGTAATTTTTGAAAGTTGCGTGACTGTTTTATAAAGGATTGAAACTTTGAATCTTTAAGGAGCTATTATTCCAAAATGAGTTTCTCCAGATTTTTCTAAGATATTTTAAGGCTTTATTCTGATTTTAAAACATAAAGAAAGAGGAGGGAAAGCCATTTTGGCTATTTGCAACTAACTTTTCATTTTCTCCCAATTTTCATTTTCTCTCATTTTCTCTCAACCCAAACACTTTCTCTCCAGAGATTTACATCTGATTTTGTCACTCAAATCTTCCTTTTCAATTCTCTTTGGATTCCTAATCATCTCTACAACAAAACCTCACCATTTGCAAGTGGTTTCATCAAGCTTTTTGGTTCTAAAAAGGAGAAATTCAAGTTTGGAGGTAAGAACGTCCTTCTCCTCTAAACTATCAGTTCTTTACTGAAATTCCTAAGTTCTCAATCCTTGATTTGTGATTTGTTAAAGGCTTTTCAATAGAAATCTTGATTTTGTCTTAAAATGCAAGATTTGCTTGATTTTGGTGG
The DNA here is from genome assembly GCA_958450335.1 of Hibiscus tridactylites. Classification (NCBI taxonomy): domain Eukaryota; kingdom Viridiplantae; phylum Streptophyta; class Magnoliopsida; order Malvales; family Malvaceae; genus Hibiscus; species Hibiscus tridactylites. The sequence continues at coordinate 70,743,669 of OY288272.1, forward strand.
AATTTTCGTGTGATCTATTTGGGCAGTGTTTTGAGGTGTCAAATTGATGTTAAATGAATGCTAAATTGATTAGAAGTTGAGGTTTAATTAATGCAATCCCGGATAGGTTGAATTTCCTAAGTTTTGCTTGAGTTTTTGGTTGTTTTTGGAGTGTTTTTGATGATCTGTTATACCTGGAGGTATAAGGACGTGTTTGTGATCATTTTGGATGTTAATTGATGTTTAAAAATGGTTAGAAGTGATGGATCTTGGCTGGGTTAATTTTTGGAAGTGTTTGGAGGTGATTTCGGTTGTGTTTGGTGGCCGAAATGTTGGATTTGTGATGAGCAGCGAGTTGTGTTGTGTTGCTGGTGTTTTTAATGCATAAAGATGCATTAATGCTCTGTTTTTGTGTGTTTGAAACAGGGGAGTTTGATCCGTGAGCTTTAGAAGTGTTGCGGAGGGTTTCGGATGCTTGGAAGGCTTGTTGGCTAGCCTTGTTTTGTGTATCGGTGAGTGAAGTTGGGTTTTCAGCTTTTAAACCAAGGTTTGAAGGTTTTGGGAGCTTAGTTTAAGTCTAAACAACTTTGCTAAGCTCAAGAGTAAGTAAATGGATTTTCGCTCTTGAATTGTGTTGTGATTTGGCTTTTAAAGCAATTGTGTTTGATGGTTGCAATGCATGTGATTTGCATGGTTTATATTCTGTTTTGAAAGCATATTTTTAGCATGGTTTAATGCTGGTTTTGAAAGCCATAGGTGAAGGATGCTCAAGGTAAGAGATCCTTGGTTTTGCACATGGTAATTGTGGTTTTGATGCATGGTGTTGCATGATGTTTAATGGCTTTGTGTAATGCTTTAAAACAGTGGATTGATGATGGTAAATGATGGTTTTTGCATTATGGTTATGCATGTGAATCATTGGACTAATGTGGTGAGGTGGTTATATTGGCAAGTGATGTAAGTGGTTCTTGGTTTCTTTGATCGGATATAGTTAGCCGGCTATAGGATTGGGTGCACCGTGAATAAAGTCGCCTTGGAGGTGGAGTGGTTAAGTGTGAACCGGTAAACTCCCTTCAAGTATCCTAACGAGATGGTTAAGGTCATAATGGAGGTGGAATGCCCATTCGAGGACCTTGGTTAAGCAAAGGTTATATGGTGGTTAAAAGTCCATATATGGGAACCTTGTGCTTGTTAAGATCACAATGGTGGTGTAAAGTCCATGTGTGGATCTTGTATAGGGTGTCCCGGATCTCGTTAGTGATGTTATACAACTACCAATCGGTGATGCAAAGGTTGTATGGTGTTTGAAAGTCCATACATGGAAACCTTGTGCATGTCAAGGTTGTATGGTGATTGAAAGTCCATACATGGGAACCTTGGGAAAAGTTGAGGTTGTATGGTGTTTGAAAGTCCATACATGGGAACCTCGGGAAAAGTTGAGGTTGTATGGTGTTTGAAAGTCCATACATGGGAACCTCGGGAAAAGTTGAGGTTGTATGGTGTTTGAAAGTCCATACATGGGAACCTCGGGAAACGCTAAGGTTGTATGGTGTCTAAAAGTCCATACATGGGAACCTTAGGATGGTGAGGTAAAATGGTGTTTAAAAGTCCATTTGGAGACCTTGGATTGGTAGTGTGTATGAAGCGTGGGGGACAACGCTTGTGATCCACGTATCTGATTGGGTGTTGAGTTGAAAAGTGGATGTGTTGATCACTTCGAAGCCAATGTAATGTTCTTGATTATAAAGAAGCATGAGATGCTTGAAAAGATGCATGGTTGCATGGAAAGTGTATAATGCTTGTGAATGCATGTTTACTTGCTAAGTTGAACAAGTGTTGATTATCATTTGGTAAATGATGCATGTGTGCATGAAACCTCTTTAATGCATTGGAGTCTTGTTAAGACTTGTTTAAAAGGCATGTGATGATAATGTTGTGGTTCATATATTGCCTTGGTTTAATGCATGTGTTGGATTGTTTGAGTATTGGTTTTAAAAGGTTTCTTGCTTGAAATGATGTTCAAGTATATGAAAGGTATAACATGAAATGGAGGTGTTTTCCAAGGTTTTGAATTTAACTTTGCATATGGTGTTTATGCATGGAATGGTTAAATGGATGATTTTGCAAGTTGTGCTTTGAAAATGTTTTCTTAGCTTGCTAAGCTAAGGGTTGGTTTTCATGAATGTGCAATGCATGGTTTTAAGCATGATGTTGAAAGAGGGTTTTCAAACTTTGCTTGGTTATCAAATCGGGTTTGTTTTAAAAGTGATTTTATGACCCGCTGCATTGATGGTGTTTTGGTTTTGAGCATTCCTCACTAAGCATTATGTGCTTACGCTCCTTTTTGTCCATCAATGCAGATTCTTGAAGTTTGGACAGCGGGAAGCAAGGGATTCAAGGAGGACTCCATTTGAGATGTATGTCTCGGTGAATAGCTATAGTTAATAAAGGCAATGGGGTAGAATCTCTTGGGATGAGGTTTATGTGTTCGAATATGTTCGGACAAGAATGTTTTTATGTTTTTGATGTTGTTGGAACATGTATTTGGCTTTTAAGAGATTGATTTGGAAGTTTATGCTTGAATGGTTGCTTGTGTAGGAAGCATGCTTATAGATTTGGGGTTTTTCGTATATGTCGATATGTTGTTGAATTGCTGATGCAAGTATGTCTCATATATGTTGAATTGCATGTTGGAAAAGTTTGGTGGCAATTGGAACATGTTTGGATTTTTAATTGCATGTTTAAGTATGCATTTTGGAGCAATCTGTGCAGGTGTTTCGGAACAGTGCCTGCCGTTTCGGAACGGGTGCCTTAGACAAGCCCAGGCGTCCGAAACGGGAGAGACCGTTTCGAAACGGTTTGGCTACTGCCAGCCCGTGTTTCGGTACGCGTTGCGGAACGGCCCCGCGTTTCGAAACGGGCTCTGCCTGTTTCGGAACGGGTGACCGTTGGGGGCTGACATTGGCAGTTAAATGTTTTGAATTGTTTGCATTTTGGTCCTGAATCTTGTTTGTGCAATTGTATGAGCTTGGGATGTCCGTTTGAGCTGAAATTTGGCAGAGAAGCATGAAACATGATTAATTTTAAGTTGGTAACTTAAAATCTGGTTAAGTCCTTAAAGTTTTCAGAATTTACAATTTGGTCCCTAAAGTTGTAATTTGTTCAATTGGGTCCCTGTTTGATCTCTGATGTTTGTGATCTTTGAGTATGATGTTTGAGTGATCACAATTAGGGCTAATGTGCATCTAGACAAGACTAAAAAGAAAAAAAAGGGTCGTTAATCAAGGTTGACTTTCGGGTTGACTTTGGTTTTCCCCGTGTGACTTTCTTAATTCGGGTCTACCGTCTAGGCCGGATTAAGGGGGTTACAAGAGGAGGCACTGCGGATCCTCAACCAAGCCGCCAAGAACGATTACAAGTACCCAATAGTCAGCCGAGGCGGCTTTAGGCGGCCAGCAGCTGTGAATGAAGTACAAGCCTCAGAATCTGTCAATTCTCGCCTCGACAAGCTGACAGAGCTGGTTATGAGCATAATGAAACCCACGGGGCAAGTCTATGAGGCCAAGGCTGTGGAGCCATTCTGCGATGAGTATGGGGGCAACCACAATTCCTCTGAGTGCAGTGCATCTGCCAACTTTATGGGAGGATACGAGAGGAACAACGGGCCTGCCCAGAACACATACAACCCTGGATGGAAGAATCATCCCAACTTCTCCTATAGCAACCCCAGAATTGCTGCCAACCCACAACAGCAATAGGGAGGCTACCAGCAAAACTTTTCCAGACAGCAGGCTCAACAGCCGCAAAACAATAATTCACTAGAAGCAACTCTTCGTACTTTTATGTCTAGAACTAGTGATTTTATTGTTCGTACTAATAAATTTATTGATAAAACTGAGTCTTTCATGGACATGACAACGATAATGATGAACAACCAAGAGGCTGCGATAAAGAACTTGGAAACCTAATTTGGGCAGTTCACGGAGATCTTTAGTAGCAGAACAATGAGAGCAGCATCCAGCAGCACAGAGGTAGGAGCCAAGCCCACTTATGAGCAGTGCAAAGCCATATCAACCAGAAGTGGGAAGCAGTTGGATGAACCCAGGGTGGAAAAGCAACCAGAAACACAGCCAGCACAGAAAGAATTGTATGTCGTGGCAGCATCAACACCAGCCACCCCGGCAGCCGAACCGAACAGCGGTCCTGAGACATATGATCCTCCACAGATAAAATTCCCCTACAAAGAACGTATAGAGGACATCCGCCTGCCAGCACCTTCCCCCAGAAGCTTAAGCAATAGAAACAAGAGCACCAGTTCAAGAAATTCTTGGATATATTGAAGCAGGTTCATATTAACATCTCTCTCATAGAAGCCATTCAGAACATGCTCAACTATGCCAAATACCCCAGGGACATGGTTTCTAAAAGGAAGAGAATTGAGGAGTTCAAAATAGTTGCCGTAACAGAGGAATGCATGGCCATGCTGCACAAAAAAACTGCCGCCCAAGCAAATGACGGCTTTGTTATATAATGCAGAATAGGCAGCAAGCATGAAACAAAAGCACTGTGCAACTTAGGAGCCAGCATCAACCTAATGCCTAAGGAAGTCTTCGACAAACTCTGAATTGGGCAAGTCAAACCTACCTCCATCATGTTGAAACTTACCGATCATTCTTTTATGCAAGGGGAGGGCAAGATCGAAGACATCCTAGTAAAGGTGGGCAACCTTATTCTTCCAGTTGATTTCCTCATACTGGACTATGAGACCGATGAAAAAGCCCCTATCATCCTTGGGCGACCATTCTTAGTCACGGGCAGAACTGTGCTAGATGTGGAACATAGGGAGCTGGCCATGAGGGTAGGCAACCAGAGCATAAAGTTAAATGTGTTACAACTCTCAGAAAAGGAAAAGGAAGGATGCCCAGATGCTTAGGCCGCCAAAATCAGCACAGAGACATGTTAAGGTAGCAGTTGTCGCGACAGACCCAATTGCAGGCTGAAGGACCCAGTAGCACACCACTTGAAAGAACAAGACGACCCCCCAGAAGGGAAGAACAAGCCAAACTACCTCAGGAAGTGGTTATGTCTGGGAGATGCACCCAAATGCACTCCCAACATAACTTTATTTTTATTTTTATATTTTCTTAATTTTTATTTTATGCATTAGGAATAGAGTTTAATTTATTGCAATTTATTTTTTTAGGATTAGATTACTTTCCACATTTTTATTTTTCAGAATTTATTTCAGTATTTAATTATCTTTATTTTTATTTAAGGCTTAGGAATAAAAGAGCTGGATCAAGAAGAAGGCCCAACAAGGAGCCCGCCCACCATCCCGCCAAGACATCCAAAGGCGGCCCAGCGCAGATAGCGTGTAACGGCTAGTAGCTCGTTAACGGCTAGCTGCCAACGGCTACAAAAGTAACGGGCAGAAATCATGTAATGTGCGCGAGACACCTGGATCGTTGGGCATTTAATGCCGCCAGGACACCCCTTGGCAACCTCTATTTAAACCCTTCTCACCCCATTCATTTACTTTACTTTCATCTCCTTGTTATATTCTTCTTGAATCCATTGCTCTCTCGTCTCACATTATTTTCTTTCAAGTTTTAGTTAATTACAATCATCTCACACATGACATCTGCATCCCAAACCGCACCAACTTTCAAAGATTTTACTCCAGGGTAGATGAGAAAAGAAACAGAGATCAGTTTGCCAAACAGGCAATTTGGGAGAAGCAAGATTTCCATTACACGAAGCAAACAGGAGACATTGGTTTAGAACCTGCCATGTTCGAAACAATACACAGCAAGGGATGGGAGATGTTCGCAGGGCAGCCGGAGATGGCCAACATCGCTTTGGTCCGAGAATTTTATGCCCATCATCCCTGCCCAGAGATGATGTTCGTCTATGTCCGAGGAGAGCCTGTCAAGCTAACGCCGCCGTAATCAAAAGCTTTTACGGCCTGGAGATGGAAGACAATCCTCATGAGGAATTGAGGCAGTCACCGATGGCTACCGACTACGAAAAGGCTCAAGGCCAATTTGTGCAAGCCCAACACACCTTGGTTGGTAGAAAAGCATGGCAGCTCTGTCCAACGTTGTCACCTGCTACCCGAGGCAATGTTGTGGATTAACTTCATCAAGAGGTGTTTACTGCCCAACTCCCACAACTCCATTGTCGACCGATCACGCCTTGCACTCATCCACAGCATCATGACGAACATGCCCATAAACGTTGGGGAGATCATTTGCAAGGAGATCCACAATTGTTTCCACAAGACGAAGGGCAGGCTATACTTCCCGTCACTAATCATCGACCTTTGTGCTAATTTCAACGTCCCAACCGACCTCGGGGATGAGATGACAACAACAAAGGAGGAGTGGACCAGAAGAGTCCGCATGCTGATGATGCAGGCCCTAGAGACAAAGCCCATCACCCCCAGCCAGCCCTCTGCCGCCCAGCCTACAACTCCAACCGCCCCCGGCAGTACTGAAGCTGCCCCAACAAGTGAAGTCCTCACACTGCTGCACACCCTCATTGATAACAACAAGCAGGTCGAGCAGCAGTAGCTTACGTTCATGAAATATGTGGGGGAGGTCCAAGAAGCCTTTGTAGCTTATATCCTGGAGAAGTATCCCAATGACGACCCCACCATGCCATCCTACCCTACAGATTTAGCTGCCACAGCTGCCCCAGAACAAGGAACGCCATCAGTCGCCGCTGCCCGGCACGCCACCTTTCGCAGATAGATGTCGTCTCCGACACACTACCTATCATACTCAGCCAACTCTACCTCCAACACAGTGGCAAACTCCCCAGAGCGGCATCAGCAACATCATTCCCCATCTCCACAACTGCAATAGTGGCAAACACCTCCTGATCAGAGGAGATTGAGCAGTACTCGCCAACACCGCCAACAACAGTAGTAGCAGTAGCAGAAACCATCCCAATGGCGATAGACCCTCTAGAAGCACCAACAGAGAAAGGAACAAGGAAGAGGAAGCGGCACATCATAGCCGCCGAGCCAGTGGACGATGAAATAGAGTCAGAGGAGAGCGAAGCACCTCTTGCCGCTCCTCATGCCGAACCTCAAGAAGAACCTTGTCCCACTCCAAAAAGCGTCCAACCACCGCGGACAGCTAAGATCTCCCCTACCAAGTCTGCTGCCATGACATCTGCCGGCCACCGCCTAATAATCAAATCATCCTCTTCATCCTCAACAACAAAGACTCAATCCTCTTCTCAACCCTCAGCCAATTTCTAGTTTTTTTTTCTTTCTCTTTATTCACTTTTATGATTATTTTTCTATTTTTATCACTTGTATTTATTTTTCTGTTTTTTTTTTATTTTCTATTTTTTTTATCTTGTGCATTGAGAGCAAAGCCCATCTCGAGTTTGGGGGGATAGCTCTCGTATCTTTTTGTCTAGGCATACTTAGTAGCATATAGGTTGCGTTGTACTTGCCTTAATATTAATCAGAATCGAAAATTTTGTTATAACTTGTGCCTATGATAGTTAGCTGATAAATTATTTCGAACCAATAAATAAATTGAACTTAATTTCAGAAAAGCATGAAAAATGACTTAGAATTTTTTTTAAAATTGTCAAAACTGTCAATCATTTTTGTTACTTGCTTAATTTGCTAGAATATCTAATGAATATTGTCTACTTGTTTTTAGAATTCTTTGCAAAGTTCTAACACTGGTTGCAGGTAGCCACTGAGGTAGGAAACAGAAACAGAAAAATGCAGCACTGCCAGGGCAGTAGGAAAAAAACAAAGAAAAGTTTTTGTTTTTCCCTAGAGGTGCCCGAAGCAGGCTCTAGGAAGAATCATGTGCGAGGACACTCCGCTGCTATCAAAGTCCATGAATCTGAAAATTTTGAAGTGACGGGCAAATTAGCATGAGTGAATGAAAGTCTTCATGGGATGACTCTACTCCATGGGTTCGAGGTTTTGTAGTTTGCTCCAATCTTAATTTCAAACCTAGAAGAGTAGTTGTGATAAGCTGAAGCCCTCATTGCCATGATTAAATACTTGTGCTTAATTGTGTTGTCTCAGCATCAACCTTATATATCATAACAACATCTTTGTTTATCTAGTTATTCTGCATATTCAGCCTGTGCACAGTTCTGTACACACTGCACTGGCATCATGGAAATTAAATCTGAGTTATTTTCTTGCTATTTTCCCTTCACTAATCTAATATAGGTTCCACGGCCTTGAGGTGCAAAATCAAGTTGAAAACAAGTCTTTCTTTCTGGTTAATATAAGGGCAAGTATGTTTAGGTTGCATTGCTTGACGACAAGCAATAGTTTGAGTTTAGGGGTGTGTAAAGTGTCCACAAGTTCTATATTTCATGCACATTCCATCTCACATTATTGTTGTTCTTTAGTACATTTTAGGCATAATTAGGATCCTGCATTGCATTTTACAGTATTTCTTTACTTTGACATGCTTTTATAGATTATCTATTATTTGGTGAAAAAAGTATTGTTTTAGTGTAATTTTAGTTTCAGGTACTAGAGGCTGACAGAGGGAAAGATGAGCTGAGGATATGGTGTCGAGGCAGCAAATCAAGGAGCTGTACTGATGCAGTTCCAGACAGAAACAGCAGCTGCCGCCGCCCAACCTGCCGCCCAAGACAGCAAACTATGGAGTTAGAGAACTGAAGCGCGATCTGTAGAGCAGAAAATCATGATTCTATCGATGTTGTCCACTCAATTCTCCGACGTCTATAGCAGCTGGCAGAGCCGCCAAAGAAGAATCTCGAGATTACTTGCGGAGTAAGGCAACGTGATAAAGTCTACATTCAACTCAAAGAAGTCTGAGTTTAAAGCCACATTTCATGTAAAAAGTTATTTTGAAGACTTCTACTTCAAAAAGGACTAGACCTAGCTAATGCCTATATATACCCATTGTAATTTTATTGCAAAATAAGTTAGGTTTTCCACAGGCTTAGTTTAGGTTTTCTTGCCGCCAACATGTTCTAAAATTCTCCTTGGGTTTGGGTTATGTTGTAATTAGTATAAGAACGGTTGTTTAGGATTTTAAGTTGTTTTTGCAAATAAAACTTCAAGGTTTACTTATTTCATGTTCTTCATAGTTTTCAATTAAGGCGAAAGATTAATTAAATTCTATCCATTTGTCTGGTATCGAGAGAGTCGAACTCACGAAAGGAGTAAGTACGATTTCATCTATAGACGGTGAGATCAATCTGGCCTAGACATATGTTAAGGGTTTAAAGCGGGTAAAAGAGGACGAATCAACATTGTTGTCTTTGTACGATTCACGTTGTGACCGGTATTATCTGCAGTGGGCATCAACAATATTCTGACTTAGATATAAGCGGAGTCACTTTCGAAACGTTATGTCGAGCCTTGTAGTTCTGTCGAGTTTGCTGCCGAGACACAGTTCCATTCCTTTGCTGAGCCATCGATTGTTCACCATATTTGAGATCTCCTGGATAGAGGTTGGGTGATTCAACTTACGGTAATTGCCCGAGATGGTAATAGAGTAGTGGATGCGCTTGCGCAAGTAGCGTGGAAGGTGCCTTTCGGTACACATGAGTTTGTTGCGCCTCCTAGTTATGTTGTGACTTCTCTACAGTGTGATAGCGCGGGCTAATATATTGTTTTTGTTTTTTATGTCTTCATAATTTTTCAGTTTGTATTATTGCAATGAGCATTCTTTTTCCTCCATTTAGATTTAGGGAGGATTTTTAATGAGACTCATAGTAATTCCTCTTTTCAATGAAAAAAATCTCTTTCAAGTTTGCAAAGGTCAAATGGCAAACCTATATAGTCAAGGGTTTGACTTCCTTGATTAGGGGTGTGTAAAAAAATTAGATTTGAGAATTCAGATTTGTTTATCAGGTAATCTCATCGGAAATATTAAATATTAATTTTGTTTTATAATTTTGAATAATTCGGAAAAGATATATGTGAAAAATCAGATAATTAATCAGATACATATCATAATATTTGAAGTTTTGAATTATCTAATTTTGAATAATTACTTACTATTTTGATACTTTCAAATTTTATTTATATTCAATTTGATCCTTCATCATATATATTTCTTCTATGTTATTATATTTAGTAAAATTATTTTATTATTTTCATTACCACATATATTATTAAATTTTTAGTGTTACTAATTATTTTATTTTTATTTTTATTATTTTATTTATTTTATAAAGCATTAGGTTTAATCCTAATAATTATAAGGGTAAACTACTACAATGGTAAGTTATGTTTTCGCTGAGGACAGTTTTGATCACTGATTTTTAAATTCGACCAATAAGGTCAATTACGTTTTTGCTCTATAAACTTTGGTCACTGAGACGTTTGTTGCGTTTAACGTTAAAGACTTGTTGATTTGACATAGTAAAAAGAAGGATAAATTACCTAGATAGTCTCTAAACTATTACTTCACTCCTATTTTGACCACGAAAATAAAAACAATTTGTATAATTACACATTTAATCCTCCATATTTACAATTTTTTATTTCTTCTCCCCTCCACCATCTTCCATATTTTTCTTCATCTAACCCAACCCCTATTTTTCTACTATATTAATATCCAGATCAGATCATGTGATAAAGTAATTAACTTTAAAATATTCAAAACCAAGAGAAAAAATCAACGCTAACCTGAAGATAATTTGGAAATATTAGAGGGAACAGCTTGGCCTTGCTTTCGATCAATAGGATCTTTGATAGGATTTAGCTTTTCCTCTTCCTTTGAATCAAAACAACCCATTCCCTCAAAAATCAAACGAAACCCAAAATTATAGATATCAGATTTATAATCAAAAACAGAAAGAAAAAAAAAAGAGATTAATCAACGTTTCATATCCGATCTTTAGTCCATTTCGATTCCATCAGAGGGCATTTCCATTTAATTTACTGTTAAATTTATTTATTTTTTATTGATTGTGTTTTAGTTCGATTAATACAATAATTAATGAAAAATATTTGATATATTGTCGGTATAATTTGACTATAAACACAGTCAATGGATACAAGTAGACAAACCAAAATCTAGGTTGCTGAATTTGTTAATGCACCAAAATAAAATATGAAAAGCTCAAAAGAAACTGAATAATTATCCTCCCTATATGCTATGCCTGAAACCGAACAAATGAAACTAAAGTAACGCCAATTATACCTTGCCAAGTAAATTGAGAATCTAAATAAGATCAACGCCAATCTAGTCGTGCAACATTGGATTTAATCGATGCCACCAATCCACTTTTTGGCAAAACCACCATCCATCCATCAATACTATCTATCAACCATCTTTAATAGCCTTAATCCAACATAGAGCTCTAAGTTTTTGAGTATATTAATAATTCAGATTAGCAGGTTTGTTATTAAAACCTTTTTCATTTCTAGCAAATCACAGCGACAAACTTCTTATAACACTTGAAAGTTTATATTCAAACAAGCCAGCAATGTCATAAGGATGGATCCAGTCAGCTTCCCACCAGTCACAGAATAATTCCCACACCCAAAAAATAAGTGGTCAGCTTCCAACTCTGTATCACACCAAACATAGCAACATTAATTTCTTCAAAATGGAACTGCTTTGTTAGAATCCTGTCAATCCTCAACATCCAAAGAAAGCTTTTGACCCTTCAATTTCCAGATCACATCAACATTGAAGTTAGGGGCCTCAAAATCAAGATTCGATAAAACCTTAACTGAAAACATGCCACCCAAATGAATCTATCCAAGTAGGGTTTAGAGCCACCGTAACAATTACACCAACAATCTTATGCATCAATGCTATCTCTTTATCCAATAAAGGCATCTCCCCGTTGAATTCCCCTAAAACCACCATGCAGAGTGAAATTAAAAGACTTATTCAGCATATCTGCTACCTCTAGGGATGCAATCTCGTGAATCACTTCATTTTCATCCCCTCTAAATTTGACACCTATGGATTGGACTTGTTTGCACATCCATCAACCTTCTGGGTCTGATTTACAGCCTTATCTTGGTCCGAACCCATTTCATTTAATTCATTTTGTTTTAAACCCATTGATATTAAGTCTTCTAAGGCCCGAGCTTCCCTCAAACTTACGGGGCTTTTCTCCAGACCTTTTGTAACAATATCAACCTATTTCTTTTTCCCCAAAGCACTCTTCGACCACGCTCCATTGCCCCAATTCTTACTGATGGGGAACTTGGTACCTTTTGATGCACTTTTCAACTACATCATGCCATTTCAGATTCCATATAAAATCTAATTTCTTCTCAGGTATTCCTGTCACTTTATTTATGAGAAGGCATTCCCATGCACACCGCATTGATGGCTTCATCAATTCCAAAGTTCTTCTCACCTGAAGAGATAGTTTTCTCTTTCCAAGCAGAAATCGCCCTGAACTACGACCAACTGTCTTACTCCTCTAACGTCAACTCTCTTTCCAAGCAGAAATCATGCCATTTCAGTTGTGGTTTGATTGTTCTTTGTCGGTCGGACTTTCCTCCAGAATGACGTTCGCTCCTTGAACTTTGCATAGCCAACATAGATAATGGATTCGTAAAGCCAGAAGCCATTTAGCCTCTCTATAGCACTCTCTGCATGAAATCTTTTGCCTGATCTTCCCAGCTTCCTTGCAATGAAAGTGTCGACCACATCACCGTGTCATCCAACAGCTTGCCGAAGCCCGCTCTAGTGCAGATTTTTGTTACGATATAATGCATAAATCTGGTTTAGTTAAAAGTCTTAATTTAGTAGTCTTTGTCAGTAGTTTAATCAGTCAATAATTTGTTGTTAAGAGTCTTAGTCATATGGGGTTGTTAGTAAGAGTCTTACTGGTAGTGGAGTTTGTTCCATTATTTACGTACTTTAGTTATGCTTTGCTTCTGTATTTAAATCCTTCTAGCTGAATAAAATCAGGAGATTTGTTCATCAATTTCTGAATGATTGCTTCATTTATATGCATTGCATTCCACGTCCATGAACTTTTCTCGTCAAACACAACATTTTTCTTCATTTATTTCCTATTTTTGGTATTGTTATTTTTCAACATCTGGCATCAGAGCTTCTACTGAGGCCTGTAAAGAAATTTTGTGATGGCAAGTAATACAAATGGTGTAAACATCTCTCAACCGACAATTCCAATTTTTCAAGGCAGCAATTATGATGTTTGGAGCACAAAGATGAAGACTCTCTTTATCTCTCAATACTTATGGGATTTCGTAGAGAAAGGCTACAGCGAGGAAGGTGTAGCAGCTGACACTTTGAAAGATATGAGAAAGAAAGATGCCAAAGCTCTCTTTTTTCATCCAACAAGCAGTATATGATGCCGTTTTTTCTTCTCGGATTTCTGACGCAGTAAAAGCAAAAGAAGCATGGGATTCACTCAAAAATGGATATCGAGGCACGACGAAGGTGCTCACAGTCAAACTTCAAACACTTCGCAGACAGTTTGAAAGTTTTCGAATGAAGGATGGAGAATCGGTGCATGATTGTTCTAATAATATTATGGTCATAGTCCATCAAATGAGGAAGTATGGTGAGCAGATATCAGATCAAAAGGTGGTTGAGAAACTACTTCGCAGTTTAACAAGGAAGTATGAATCTACTGTTGCTGCAATAGAAGAATCCAAAGACTTAACAGTCTTAACCGTTGATGGGTTGTTGGGATCTCTTCAATCTCATGAAGATAGACATAAAAGTTATGAGGAGGAGAATACCGAAAAGGCATTTCAGACCAAACTAAAATAGTCAAATGATACTGATGTTGGCTGTGAACGAAGTGGTAGCAGCAATAATCGTGGAGGTTCTTCTTATCAAGGGAGAAGGGGTGGCTATGGATACAGAGGTGGTGGACGATCAAGCGACAGACAACAACAGTCAACTGATGATGGAAAAAATATTTGTAAGTTTGAGTGTTATTATTGTCACAAACCTGGTCATATAGAAAGATATTGTCGTACGAAACAATATGATGAAAATCAAGCAAATTTTGTTGAGGATAAAGAAGAAACTGAAAGTCTATTTCTTGCTTGTTATGCTACTAATGTTTTTGATTCTGAAGTGTGGTATATGGATAGTGGTTGTAGTAGTCACATGATTGTGAATTTGGAGCTCTTTATTAGCTTGGACATGTCAACTAGAACTCACATAAAGATGGTTGATGGAACAATTCGTAACACGGAAGGAAAATGAGTGATAAAGCTGAATTCTGGAGAAGGTAGCTGCATCAAAGATGTTCTATATGTTCCGGATTTAGACTCAAACTTGTTGAGTGTCGGGCAATTTTTGAGAGAAGGTTACTACTTGCTCTTCGAGGATTTCTCATGTACTGTCTTCACTGATAAAACAAAGAAGAACTCGTTGCTCCAAGTTTCAATGTCAAGGAACAACATGTTTCCTGTTGTTATCCATGATGAGAAGGCACTAGCAGCTACACTAGAAGATGCCAATTTGTTGTGGCATCATAGGTATGGGCATCTCAACTTTACAAGTTTAAGTTTATTGTCTAATCAAACGTTGGTGGATGGGTTACCTGTGATAAGGCCTATTGATGATGTATGTGAAAGTTGTGTGGTTGGTAAGCAACATAGAGACACTTTTCCGAAGAGCAACAACACGAGAGCTTCAAAGATAGCTGAATTGATTCACGCTGATGTTTGTGGACCTATGAAGACCCTTTCTCTAAATAACAACATATATTTTGTGGTTTTTGTATCAGTGCTGAAGTTGGACTACGTTGAGTACATATGTTGCGGTATGAATCGCTTCTGCCCAAAAACTTTTTGGAAGACATTTTGCTTTTAGCATGCTCTTTGCCATTTCAACAAGACTCTGATTCTTCCTCTCGGCCATCTCGTTCTGTTGAGGAGTGTAGCTGGCTGTCAATTGCCTGTGAATGCCCATCTCTTCACAAAAACTATCGAATTCTCTAGAAATAAACTCGCCACCACGGTCTGTCCTCAAGACTTTTACTGCATTTCTGCTTTGCTTTTCAATAGAAGACTTGAACTTCCTGAAGATAAAAAACCCCTCCGATTTTTCTTTTGCGCATGTTCTTATTCCATCTCAAAAGAGGAGTAAACTTGATGATAATAGTGTGAAATGTATATTTGTGGGATATAGCTTGGAGACAAAAGGTTATCGATTTTATAATCCTGAAACTAAAAAATTACTGATTAGTCGTGATCTTTTGTTTGACGAGAAAAGTTCACGGACGTGGAATGAAATGCAGATAAATGAAGCAATCATTCAAGAAGATGATGAGTCCACAAACCAGCAAACAATAGAAAGAAACATGACTGATGGTGGTGGAAATTCGTAACTGTCAACACATGATTCTGTTTTTGGTTCATCTGCATTAGCGAGTTCGTCTTCCTCAAGCACACCTCCTAGGAATTGGAGATCATTAACAGAGATTTATGAGCAGACAGAAAGGTGCCAGCTTGTCCAAATTGCAGAACCGAGTTCATTTGATGAAGTTGTTCAAAGTGTTGCATGGTGTAGTGTGATGGATGACGAAATGAAGGCACTGGAGAAAAATAAGACTTGGGAGTTGGTCGACTTGCCGAAGGAAAAGGAAGTCATCAGACTTAAATGGATTTACAAGCTAAAATTCATGCAACATGGTTCAATCCAAAAGCATAAAAGCTCGTTTGGTTGCGAGGGGCTATATGCAGGGTGAAGGTATTGACATTGAGTAAACTTTATCACCTGTAGCTAGATTTGATACTATTCGTACTGTTTTATCAATTGCTGCTAACTACAAGTGGAAAGTTTATCAATTTGATGTTAAGTCAGCATTTCTAAATGGTTTTTTGGATGAAGAAGTCTATGTACAACAACCTAAGGGTTATGAATTGAAATGAGAAGAAATGAAGGTTTACAAGCTGAGGAAATCACTTTACGGGCTTAAGCAAGCACCAAGGGCCTGGTATTAAAGGACTGACAGTCACTTCAGCAAAAATGGGTTCCAAAAGAGTGGAAGTGAAGCGACTTTGTATGTGAAAACCAAAGGAGTTGATGAGGTATTACTCGTATGTTTGTATGTGGATGATTTAATTTATACAAGAAATAGTGTTGCTTTGGTTAACGATTTCAAGAAGATTATGGTGTCTGAGTTTGAAATGACTGATTTGGGTCAAATGAGCTATTTCTTGGGATTAGAAGTGCAGCAAAGTGGAGCTAGAATTTTTATTTCACAACAAAAATATGTGAAAGATCTTCTGGAAAAGTTCAATATGAAAGAATGCAATGCGGTCGGAACTCCAATGATTATGAATCAAAAGTTCTGTTTAGGTGATGGAGAAGAAAAAGTTGATGCTCAGTTGTATCGGAGTTTAGTTTGAAGTCTGCTATATCTTACAAATAGTAGACTTGATATCTTGCAAGCTACAACTCTGTTGTCTCGGTTCATGCAAAATCCCAGCAGTATTCATTATGGTGCAGCAAAAAGGATTCTTAGGTATTTGAAGGGAACATGCTCTTATGGCTTGTGGTACTCTAATTCTAATAATTTTGAATTATTGGGTTTTTCCGATAGTGATTGGGCAGGTTCGATCGATGATCGCAAGAGTACTACTTGGTATTTGTTCATGCTTGGGTCAAGTCCAATTTCTCGGTGTTCAAAAATACAGCCATCTACTGCATTATCTTCATCAGAAGCAGAATATATGGTTGTAAGTTTGGCTGGTTGTCAAGACATATGGTTAAGAAGAATTTTAGGTGACATGAAGCAACATCAAAAGGAAGCTACAATAATTTTCTGTGATAACCAATTCACTATTTCAATGACGAAAAATCCATTTCATCACAACCGCACCAGGCATATTGATACTCGACATCATTATATTCGTGAATTGGTGAACGAAGGAAGCATAAGGATAGAGCATTGCAGCTCTCAAGAGCAAGTTACTGATTTGTTTACAAAGCTATTGTCTGCAGAAAAATTCATTTGTTTTAGAGAAAGGTTGGGAGTTACAGATTTTTACATTAATGGAGCGAATGTTACGATATAATGCATAAATCTGGTTTAGTTAAAAGTCTTAATTTAGTAGTCTTTGTCAGTAGTTTAATCAGTCAATAATTTGTTGTTAAGAGTCTTAGTCATATGGGGTTGTTAGTAAGAGTCTTACTGGTAGTGGAGTTTGTTCCATTATTTACGTACTTTAGTTATGTTTTGCTTCTGTATTTAAATCCTTCTAGCTGAATAAAATCAGGAGATCAGTTCATCAATTTCTGAGTGTATTTCTTCATTTATTTCTTGTTTTTGGTATTGTTATTTTTCAACAATTTTGTGAGAGATTGTTTACGAATAGGGTGACTGTTCAACTCCCATCCCCCATGACCCACTGGTCTATTCGATTGTTCTGGTTTTAGTCTATAATTATGTTTAGTGTGATTACAATAATATTGTATACTTCTTAACATTTATCTAAAAAACTCTGTTTATATGTACAATTTTTTTAACAATGACAACTGAATTTTATTAAACACCATGAAAGATATTACAAAACAATACATCAAAAAGAGAGAAATAATGGACTAGTCCACTAAAATTCTTATAAAAAGCTGCATAGAAAAGAAAGTTCTTCCACAAAGATTAGCATACCTTTAAAATCCAGAAATCTTCATGAATCTCCTTGTCTCTAGTTATACGAGACGCTTTATGAGATGAAAAAGGAGTGGTGAGTGTAAACTATCAGACAAATTTCTCTGCTACACAGTTCTGATTACATCGGCTAACAAACCATCAAACGAGTGAGGATCAATCTTTTCTATGACCACCGACAAAATAAAATCAAAAAGCTAGCGACGTGAGGATCTATATACGAGCACCAAATGATCGCTAAGGTATGCTGAAATCATGCCAAACGACAGATAAAACGAACCACAAAGGCAGAGGAAACGCATGCCACAATAGTAGAGATTTTTATTAAAATTGAGAAAACAAAACATGAAAAAGCAAGAAAATAATGAATACCGGTGGTCGACAACCAATACTAAGACTGGTTACCGCCACCGATTAAGCGAAAAAGATATAAGATAAAATTGCGACCAGTATGGAGAGAAAACTAGTTTTTTTTAACAATGGCATCTGAATTTTATTAATCACCATGAAAGATAATACAATACAATGCATCAAAAAAAGAGAAAAAGGGATAAGTCCACTAAATGTCTCTTACAATGGTGCAAAGAAAAACAAACTCTTCCATCGAGATTAACATACAAAAATTCAGAAACCTTCCCGAATCTCCTTGTCTCTATCCAAACGAGACGCTTTACGGGGTGAAAAAGAAATGGTGAGCGAACCAAGCTATCATGCATATTGCTCCGCTACCCAAGTCTGATTACATCGGCAACCAACCATCAACCGAGTGGGGATCCATCTTTCTAAGACCACCGATATAATCATAATTAGAGCTTAGCATCGTGAAGATCTCTATACGAGCACCAACTGACTGCTAATGTATGCTGAAAATCATGTCACAAGGACAGATGAAACGAACCCCCAAAAATAAAAATAAAAACGTGTCACAAGGACAGAGGAAACGCATGCCATAAAGGTAGAGATTCTTATTAAAACATGAAAAAAAAAATAATAAACCCGGTGATCAACAACTAATACTAAATTAATTACCGACCACTAATCAAAACAATAAAAACAAAGTTTCAGGCGGTTGAGATTTAAAAGAAAATAACTAAATTAAAAATCCCTAAAAGAGAGAGGGGTAGGTTTCTCCTATATGAGAGAAAACTAGTTAAGCATTCTTATTATTACTGAAAATATATTGAATTATGATGTTACTATAATATCTTTTGATTAATGCCATCAGTACGCATCATAATGTTGTATTGTAATAATAAATATTTTTTTAACAAACCAAGCACCTTGACGTAATAATAAATCTTTCATTCATCGTTTTATACACAACACTCATCTATCACATTTATTGTACCAAACAAGATGTTAAGATCACACTATTCATATTTTGTTTTTGTTAAATTATCAATAGTGATTGCAAATATGATATATAGTTTTTAGATGAATGAGTTACAATTTAAATATAAAAATAGAGTTACTATTTTAATATTTTTTAATAAAAATATCATTAATAAATAAACGAGTTTGTTCATAAACATAAAGAAATCGAACACACATTTGTTCGTGTTCGTTCGTTTATTAAATGAACATAAAAATTTTGTTCATACTCGTTTATTTAACTTAATAAATAAATATTATACGAATAGTTCATCGAATGTTCTATACATTTACACCCCTATAAAATAGAAGGATAAAAATTGTAATAATTTTCAAATTGACTTAAAATAACAATAGAATTAGAAACTTTTAATTTAAGAACCAAACAATTAAAAAAACAATAAAAAAAGGTTTTTAAATTTTTTTGAGACTAAATAAAAAGTATTTTTTGGGCATGGGTGGCAAAGGCCTAGGTAGGCCCGCCTCTAGATTTGTCACTGATTCTAGGAGACTCAGGTTCAATCGTTTTATCTGCATGGTGTGTGTGCATTGTCAAAGGGTTAAGAACGTGTATGAACAAATACTACCTTGAAATCACCTTTAGATATTTCAAAAAAAATTACATTTACTTGGTATTGGTCGCCAACCATTAGAGATCTGACTGATGAATATGACGTTCTTTTGGTTATTCTGTTGATCTCCTTGTTTTAGACCTCAAACTGGTTTGAATAAGCGCTCACAATTGTCGTCTTTTGTTCAAGTTGAGTTGTAGTAATTTGTTGATGTTTATATCTATCTTTTGTTTCGAGTCTTTGGATTAGGTTTTTACCTTTTTCTTGTATTTTCTTGTTATGATCTCGAGCAGCTAATTTCTTGTTTTAATGGTTATAGAAATATGTTTAAATTAAATATTTTTCTTTACTTAATTGTATATTTTTAATGTAATTTTAAATATATCTTAGATCTATAAAACTAACAAATTTCAATTAAAAATATATAGTTTTAATCGAATAATTAAAAGAAAAATTAATGGAGAGTGCAGTGAATAGGGTGCCAGTGAGAATGATGAGATAGAAAAATCTCATCATCAAGTGAAAGACTGCAAGTCTTTCCCATGTTTTATTGGTGGAAATGTCCTTTACTTTTCTTATACCTTTATTTTTTCCCCATTTTTTATTAAGTGGAGTATTGAATCCATCCACATACTGTTCTTCTTGGACCATCTCTTCCCAATACTGTACTGAGTGTTGTTTTCATCTGCCAATGTCACATAGCCCAAATGCTCCCAATGTCATAATGTATAAACATGACATAGTTCCTTTTTATTTATATCAACTACGAAAGATTCTCCACGAATTCCTGGCCAACTGAAATTTGACAAACATTTCCAAGAAAAAAAGTTGGTAAATTCATGAACCCTGATTTTTTTTTTGTGAATTTCAAATAAACATGAATATATATATATATATATAATGTAAAATCCGATCAAAAAAATTAATATGATCCCGTTAATACAAAAATTTCCCGAACGGACGCTTGAGTTTAGTCCCCTACACAAGTCTAGTAACATGGGGACCTAAGAATATAAAGGAGATATCGTTTTCGATTTGTCTACACTCTCAATAGTGGGCGTCAGCTTTTCCATTCAAAGATTGATAGCTCTATTAAAATAGTTTATACCAACAACCGCATTAAGTTCTTTAAACAATATCAGTATTTGAACACTTATATTATTAAAAAAATAAATTAAGGTAAAAGGATCGCTCTAATAAGCTTTTATAATATTTAAACCAATTTAATCAACTAATAAATTTAATACCATTAGTTAAATAAAAAAATAACTTTGTGAGATGCTCCATTATTCTAAAATGCTTGATCTAATAGGAAATGCGGAAACAAAACCCCGTAGATGATTTGACTACAAACAAAATGAATCCCGACAGAGATTCGCTTGGTTCATTTGAGACCATAGTATAAAAATCATGGGGGGAAAAATGACAGGTTTTTTTTCGGTGTCACTTTTTGTGCCTTAATACTAAAAATATAAATTTTAAGTCTTAATCCTAAACCATAAATCTTAAACTCTAAAAAATAGACCATGCCCCTAATTTCTTAAACTCTAACTTTAAAACTTAACAATAAATTATAAACTTAATTTTTTTAGTGTGGAGCATATATAAGAACACCGAAAAAGACAGAGTATTTCTATTCAAAAATCATGCAGCTGGAATACCATTATCACCGTAAAAGCAATATATGAATGATTGTCCTCCAGAGTGAGATTTGTTTCTTATACTCAGAATCGGATCTCAAACTCCATATCCGCCTGTCCCTTAGGCCATATACATCAAACATTAGTCTCTATATGGCAATTTATACAGCAAATAAACATAAAATACTATGCAGCCAATTAGCTCCTGAAAGGCAGATCATAAATCTTGTCCACCCACCCACCCACTAAAAAAAGTGGTCTGTCCTTGCTGTGGGATTTACATATATCAGAGTCATTTGAAACCCTAAAAATCTTAGTAATGCCTTCCCTGTATTGACCTAGAAACCATTTCATGACAAAAGTAACGGATTAAATGCTCTCCTCAAGCATTCACTTGGTTCTCTTTCATTTGAACTTGTCCATCAAAACAAAAGTTTCCAATGCTTCATAATGTTTAAACTCCTTTCTTTATTGTTATAATCAAATGATTTCAATGGCCGAAGATGCTGAGAAACAGTGCTTCCCACAACGAAAATTTCAAGGGTATATTTCCCCCACATGGTCTGCCAGCTCTCTTATGGACAACAATTTGCATTATTTTGTTGACTCCCTTTCAATTATTGAAACCATTATAACGCCATTTACGTTTCTAAATAGTGTAATTCAAATCGTTTGCTGCAAACTTAAGCATTCCTAATCATACAGTAAATAAAGGAAAGAATTTGACTTTATTTTATAAAAAAAAAGTACAATTGAGTGGTGTATGATTTATGACTTTATTCCTAAATCCTAATGCAATATAGCACCCAACGTTTATTTGTTCATTTCGAAAAATTCATAGCATAAAGCCATCTGCATGTAAAATATTTTCACTTCTTCTGTTCCTATTTGCTTCTTATCTACTTACAAGTTAAAGCTTTTGCTTTTCAAGGAATAATTTGTTCTTTTTGTGACGTGGAAACTCAGTGTTTGTATTTTAAATAAAAAAACATATTATTTGAACTATATTTGTGAAATGAACCCAACAAGTGTCTTAGTATATAAGCGGATGATGTTCATTTTAAGAGATACAAGTTCAAATTATTTTATCTTGTGCATTGTCAAAGGGTTAAAAAATAAAAAAGTTATTGCAAGAAAAAAATAAAAAATAAATACTTTTATACCATTATGAAAAGTAATGGAGGTTTGTTAAAAGCGAATAAAAATCCTCTGTTCCTTTTGGCGTCCCTATTTATGTCTCACACTAAAAAAACTAAGTTTAGGTTTTAGGGAATTAGGGGTATGGTGTATTTTTTAAGGTTTAAGGTTTGTGATTTAGGATTTAAAATATAAAATTAAGGGTTAGAATTTAATTTTTTAATGTCGGAACATAAAAAATACACCGAAAAAGTGCAATAGATTTTTATCTGCTAAAAACCCTTTCATAACTAACATTAAATCGAGACTTGATGTCGAACAGCGAAAGAAACAAAGGTCATAATCAACTTCGATACAGAAGAACTGCGGACTAAATCACCTAAAAATGCATACCTATATTACATAGTAAAACCTGACCGACATCCTAGGAGCCACAACAGCAGAATGTGACATCACCCTTAACCTTACATGAACAAAACCCCGCCTATTCACATAGTCAAAATATATTGAGGCACCCACCAAAAAAAAAGAAAAAGAGAGAGAACTTTAATCTTGACCTCGTACCCTATATCAGTGCCACCACTGGTTCATATGTGGACCTTCAGGACAGGAGAAAGAAACAATGTGCAAGCTCATCCTCTACCCAGTACCCACAGCACCAATTCCTTTCTTGCTAGATCATCAGCTTCAACATTGCACACTCATGAAACATGCCAAATTATAATGCCCCTTCCCGATATGTATATATATATATATAACTTTTACACGTTTTTTGGATTCAGTTACGCAGTGTAAGAGTTTTTAACTTTTACACGTTTTTTAGATTGTTAGATGAGTGAAATGGATGGTTGAGATTAAATCCTTATTATTTTCAAGTGATAATCATCACATAACTCATTGTTAATTCCGGTCATCTATTTCACTCATTCAACCATAAAAAAACGCGTAAAATTTAAAAACTCTTACACTATGTAACTAGATAGGATCTAGTTACACAGTGTAAAACTCTTTAAGTTTTACACGTTTTTTGGATCGTTGGATGAGTGAAACGGATGGATGAGATTAACAGTAGAATATGTGAAGATTATCACTTGAGAAAAAAAATAACGAGTTAATCTCAGCCATCAATTTCCCCCATCTAACGATCCAAAAAACGTGTAAAACTTAAAGAATTTTGCAATGTGTAAGTTCATCCTAACCCTATATTATATATATATATTGCTACCCTTTTACAAAAACAAATGTATACACTTTGTAACACAATTATTTACAACAAACCATGATTTGGGGGGGTTAAAAATCATATTTCTTGAGCATGCGATGACGACCTGGTGGTCAGAGCACGCTCACCTGCTCCACTCCCTTCCCCTTAGGTCCTGGGTTCAAGACCCCTCAGGAGCATTGCCTTCACCTAGATTTTTCCCCTCCCCTCTAGGTAGAAGTAGAATAGGATTTTCAAAAAAAAAATCATATTTCTTGTATATTACAAATGTGCACTAAAAAGTTTCAAAATTTTAAAAAATAAACTATTACCTAAACAATTTATTCTCCAAAATAAAAAGAAGTCCGGATATAAAAATACTGCTAATAAAAAATAAATTTATTTAGATATCATTTTTGGATATATATATATATATATATATATATATATATATATATAGATTAAAAAAGATTAAATTTGATGTTTTTTTCCTCACAATAAAATTAAGAAAGCTAAATCTGAATTGTAAGTCTCATTAAAAATCTCTCTAATTTATTTGGAGAAAAAGAGTACTTACAAGCAGGGCGAGATACAAACAATAACGAATGCAAGCACACAAGTGGAACAAAATTACCCCTCAAATATGATTGGCATATACCAATTAAAGCTAACACACGGTCAGCCCCATACATAGCAATAAACCAGGCTTAAGCCAAGTTAAACATACAGAGACTATGATTCCTCAACCTCCCATGATTTATCATTACCAACTCAGTTAAAGAGCAGACTCACCACCGTGCCTTGAAATGTTCGTTTTCGGCCAACCCATCCTTAGCGAGCCATGTTGCCATCCCATTACAAACTCTTAAAACATGGACAAATCTCACTTTACCAATCTTAAAATTTAATCGGCCTATATCCGTGAATGTCGGCCACCAACACTGAGGCCTCTATAACGGGTTAGAGATCTAGTTTGATACGATGATGATGATGTAAAATATATACAACAACAACGATGATGATGTCAACAGATTCACTATTTTTTTCTGCTCAGCAATAATATTTTATTAATGGAGTAAAAAGAAATCTCTCTCTCTAGTTCTGTGCCTCATTAAAAACCCCCTAATCCTAGTTGGGGAAAAAGAGTACAACACAACTAGATTACAAGCCCCTTACTTAATCCGACTTCCAACATAAATCGAAGGCAACAATACAACACCTGCTATACCATTCTATTTTCAAGTAGTCTCTCAAACCAACAGAATATTAAAAAAACAAAATCTATCCCCCATGCTTCCCTGATCATCATCCCCACCATGCTTTGAACATTTCACGCCTATGGAGACCTTCCTTGGCGAATTGGTCAGCCAAACCATTGAATGATCTGGGGGTAAAAAACCAATTTCGCATTAGCTATAAGCTGCAATAACCTGTCCACTTCCTCGAATAGCTTCCACCAACGCCACAACCTCAATGTAGAATCTGCAATCCAGTTTAGTACAACCTGAGAGTCTGATTCGATGACTAGAGCCGCCTTCCCAACCCATTGAGCTTCTATGAATAAACTTAGCGCCATCTTGATTGCCATTAGTTCTGCAATTTTAGGACCTTCACCATCAACTGGCCCTGAAAATAAAGCTTTGATATCGCCACGATTGTTCCGTAAAATTCCCCCACAACCAGCTTGATTCTTCTTATATGATCCATCAACGTTGAATTTCACTACACATGCTGAAGGAGGAGTCCACCAAGTTGGTATATCTTCTACCTTGAAACACCGGTTGTGATTTGACCACCAAAGGGATTCAACAATCTGCATTTTTTCATTGATTGCTTTGATCCAAATTAGTGCCTTCATTTTTGCATAGAATAACATTTCGTCCACCCTCGCCACATTGCCCTTGAAAATCTTTTCATTTCGAGAAAGCCAAAGGGTCCACAAAGCTGCCGCCACAACAATAAGCCAGCCCGATCTTTTTATCCATGCTTTATAGTTACCGTTCTCACTCCTTTCGCTCCTTGATCTGACTGTGTTGAAGTCGCCCCCACAATCCAGTTTTGGGACCAATTTGCTCTCAAATTTATCAGCGTCTCCCACAATTGAGACTGTTCCTTTGCTCCACAGGGTGCATAAACGTTAATCCATACATGTTCTTCAATTTTTTCCAAATTCCTCCCAGCTAGTAGAATAAAATTCCTATGAGTAAGGCTGCTTACTATTTTAATTTTGCTTTTCTCCCAGACAGTAGCTAATCCTCCCGAACGCCTCGAAGCATTATAAGCTTTGAATTCAAACTCATCATCGGGCCATAATTTTCTCACCTCTTCCTCATCAATTTCTTCTCTTTTGGTCTCCTGAAGAAATACCATTTCCACCATTTCCTTTCTACTATGTTGCCTTATTGCCGAAACCTTCTCGTTTGACCTCATCTCCCTAATGTTCTACGAGAGTATCTTCATTCGCGAGCTTCTGTATTGGATGCCAAATTACTTCTGTGCTTCCCTTCTATTCCCTTCCTCCTCAATTAGAGCTAGCTCATGAATCGCTTCTTGCTCATCACCCTGGATATGTATTCTCATATCTTTCCCCAACGCTATTGCTTCCTTTGCTTTTTTGTGAAATTATTCCACCTTGATTGAAGATCTGAATCTGACAGTGAGCATCCCTCTATTTCTGAATCTTCCATTTCTGTTTCCCCCTTCTTATCGCGACGAACTGCCCTATCTCTTCTTTTCCGTTCCGCTTCCGTTAACACAATATCTTGAAAGGCTCTTAATGAAGCATATTTTTTTACCTTTCCTTGCATTCTTTCTTTGAATTCTGGGAGGTTCAGTGTATACTCCAACGCAGCTTCTTCTTGGTCCCTATGAGTGTTTTTATTTTTCTTCTTACCCCAATTTTCCTCCACTCTGTCGAACACTTCCAAGTTAGACTGATTTTGATTGTCGATCCGTAGATTAATATTATTTTCTCTACTGGTTGTTGTTGGGTTGCAATCATCTCACCAAGGCCCATCAATCTCAGATCTTCAACTACCTTGCTGAACCATGGGTTTCTCGAACTGGTCATTGGGTTTGGAGGACTTGTTCTCTTCTAATTTAAGTTGCCCAGCCCACTATTTCCACTGATATCATCTTCTTTTGTATACCTTTGTTATATATCTGCCTGCAGCCCATTTCTCAGCCCAATTTGCCCATTACTCATACCCTCATTTTTTCCATCTTTATCTTATTTAGATTCTCCCATTATTGGCGACTCTTGAGTTTTTTTTACACTCTCCAATACTTGCGAAATTGTAGCCTTTTAAGTATGTCTCTCTTAGGCTTCTGAGAGCATCCTTTTCCATAAAGTCATCATTTGCCTGGGCTAACATTCCTTTAAAGACTGCATTGATTGCTTCATAATCCCTGACAAATTTGTCTGTAGACTGACCCGTCACCTCCCTTAGAGGATTTTCAGTTTCTAGTTTAATAGAGCTTTCTTCCGATTTGGTGGATATTTTTTCCAGGCTCCTTTCTGCACTTTGTTGGTTTTAGAATTGAAACTATTGACATGAATGCAGGCGACCTCTGG
Organism: Hibiscus tridactylites; assembly: GCA_958450335.1. Lineage (NCBI taxonomy): Eukaryota > Viridiplantae > Streptophyta > Magnoliopsida > Malvales > Malvaceae > Hibiscus > Hibiscus tridactylites. Next base: position 70,770,744 of record OY288272.1, read on the forward strand.
AACTCTAACTTTAAAAAGTAAATTCCCGACTTCCATATCTATAATTTCTTTTATTCTACTAATCTGGTTTGTAGATATTAGAACATTAAGCTTCTCACAGTCTAAAATTTGGTTTGCATTCTCCCCTACCACAGTAAGAGATCCCCAACAGTTTGCAATCCTACATAACGTGGTATAATTCCAACAATGTAGTGGAATTCCAGTAATTTCTATCCACGTTGATCTCTCTGGAATCTTACTGGTTTCATTCCAATATTCCACTTCGGTGAACACTTCCTTTAACATGGACCATTGATGTTCCTCAAGAAGTTTCAAAATTTCATCATCTTGTATTTCAATAAGAAACCTTCTTCCTCCCATCTTCTTGATACCTAGCTCTCCTAAACCCCAATTATTGAGTCTCTCTTTCACCTGATCTGAGCTGCAATCTGTTGCCATTGTGCCTATTAAGCTTTTTTGCAATTTCCATAATGTTTCAACTTCAATGTGCCCAGATATTCTTCTTCTTATAGCGTTTTCTTCATGATTCCGCACTGAACTAGGCTCTTCCTTTTCTACTTCTTTTCCTTTGCTGGTGCACCTTCTGAAATCTCCGTCTTTGCTCACATCATCTTCCACTATCAAAGATCTATGTTGTTTTTCTTTATTGTTGTCTTCAAATCCTCTTCTCGACGTATTTGTCTGGACGTTCCCCACTTTTCTCCAATAAGAGTTCTTAACTTGAAATCTTGCTATAGCTACATTTAATCTAAATCCATAGAGCATGAACCCATTTAATCTTTCTATGGCCCTTTCTGCATCAACTGTGTTTGAGAATCGCACAAAGACGAATCTTTTTCCTGAACGATCCCTCTTTGACGCTATGAAGGAATCCACCATGTCTCCATGCCTACCAAATGTTTTCTTTATCCCGCTCCAGTGTAGTGTTGTCGGTAGGTTCCTCACAAATAAGGTTACAATACTGTTATTTCCCTGACTTTGTTGTCTTCTTCCATGGGTTGGTTGTCTTCTTCTCCCAGCGCATGTCAAATTTGGCATTATGTGAAAGAAGGGTACTTGACCCAGTGATGTATAGTCTAAAATTAATCTAATAATTTTGACAACCTAACTAATGTCTGCACATTAATTTCCTTGTTCATCTTTAAAAAGGGGTGCTTCAATGGATGCCTTCATTGTTGGGTTACATTCCCCGGGAGGAATGTCCATTTCTAAATGAAAACCGAACTTATCAATTTGATAGTTTGGGCGACTCTTTTAATATATGCTTTGGGATAGTTTGTCTGCATATTCAACGGATTCACTGTTCCAATAATTTAATAACATTATCACTCCTTTTATCTAAGGTTTAAACTTGTCTCTACTCTAAAAAAACTCACACCTGAAAACTCTTGGTATTAAACGGTAGCCGCCCTTCCTCTACTCCCCCTTTCCCTTTCCTTTTTCATTTTTCTTTTTTTGTTCCCGTTTATTTCCTCTCTGGCATTCAGTGATCCGGTCACCCATTGGTTACATCGCTATGGAACCTCCTCTCTTGGTGTCTCGGGCTCTAATCGAGGCCTCATTTTGCGAGAGGAAATTGGGATCGTGGACGTGATATGGGTTCTCCAGATGCGATGGTAATGTTAGAATTCTTGCTACATCTCATTCAATGACTCTATTCTTCTTTAAATCCAAAAGTGTCCATATAGGCTCAAGATTTTTAGCTGGCTTGGTGTTTCTCGGGAGAGACTCGTTAGACCTAGCTTCCCCCTTCGATTTGGGTGTTTGTTGTCCATGCTCTATATATGTTTTTATTTTTTTAGTGATTTCTTTGTTTATCTGTAATATTATCTTTGTTCCTTCTGTTTTTTTTTTGTTTTATGGTTGTTTTTTGTTGCTTTTTTATGTCCCTCTTTATAGATTTCGATTTCTTCCTCTTTCCTTGTATCCTTTATTTTTCCCTTATGTATTTTTGTTTGTGTTTGAATGGATGTCAACTTTTTTTTAAAAAAATCACTTATATCAATACCGAGTAATGGGTATAATTTTTAATTTTTTGGAATGACTAATAATCCATCTTTTTCCTATTGGGATTAAGGTATCATACGCATTATACTTCACTATTATCATCTAGGGTAAAGTACACAGACGATCACTGAATTTTAGTAAAAAAAATAAAATGGTAACTAAACTTTCAAAAATCGCAAAATGGCAATTAAACTTTATGTTTTAACAAAATAGTAACTAGACGTTAAATGCCGTTAAATGACTGTTATAAAATTTGGTATAATAACACAGTTAGTCCTTCATATTTATATATTCAATCAATTTAGTCCTAATTCAAAACAATTCACTAAATTTAGCCCCCGTTATTTACGCATTCTTTCAATTTGGTCCTTAAAGCAAAATTCCAAAGTATGGTAAGATGATAAATAATTACAATTAAATTTTTATAGGAATTCAAAAACTCGACTCGAATAAAAAAAATTCAAATAAAGTTTGAGTTGTAAAATATGACGCGTCAACTCAAATAACTCGAAATTTTTTGACTCGACTCAATCGAACGCTCATCTCTATCTTAAAATATGACGCGTCAACTTGAATAACATGAAATATTCGAATATTTTAAATCATTTTTTCCTTTTAAATCGAATATTTTTTAAAATAGAATATTTAATATTTTCATATTTAAATCACATTGAATATTTAATAACTACTTTAAATGTTCAATTTAATTAAAAAATATTCGATTTAAAAGAAAAATGATTTAAAATATTTGAATATTTAATAACTATTTTAAATATTTTTGTTTTAAATATTTGAATATTTAATAACTACTTTAAATATTTGAATATTTTAAATTATTTTTTTTCTTGTAAATCGAATATTTTTAAATTAAATTGAATATTTAAAGTAGTTATTAAATATTCGATGTGATTTAAAAGAAAAATGATTTAAAATATTCTAAAATTTCGAGTTATTTGAGTTGACGCGTCATATTTTACAACTCAAACTTTATTTGAAATTTTTTTGATTCGAGTCGAGTTTTCGATTTCCTATAAAAATTTAATTAAATATTCGAATATTTTAAATCAATATTTTTTTCTTTTAAATTAAATCGAATATTTAAAGTAGTTATTAAATATTCGATGTGATTTAAATATGAAAATATAATATATTCTATTTTAAAAAATATTAGATTTAAAAGAAAAAATGATTTAAAATATTCTAATATTTCGAGTTATTCGAATTGACGCTTCATATCTTAAGATAGAGGTGAGCGTTCGATCGAGTCGAGTCAAAAATTTCGAGTTATTCGAGTTTACGCGTCATATTTTACAACTCAAACTTTATTTGAAATTTTTTCGATTCGAGTTGAGTTTTTGAGTTCTTATAAAAATTTAAACAAATATTTGAATATTTTAAATCAATTTTTTTCTTTTAAATAGAATATTTAAAGTTGTTAGTAAATAATCGATGTGATTTAAATATGAGAATATTAAATATTCTATTTTAAAAAATATTCGATTTAAAAGAAAAAAATGATTTAAAATATTCGAATATTTCGAGTTATTCGAGTTGATGTGTCATATCTTAAGATAGAGATGAGCGTTCGATCGAGTCGAGTAAAAAAATTTCGAGTTTCAAGTTGACGCGTCATATTTTACAACTCAAACTTTATTTGAATTTTTTTCGATTCGTGTCGAGTCGAGTTTTCGAGTTCCTATAAAAATTTAATTGTAATTATTTATCATGTTATCATACTTTGCAATTTTGCTTTAAGGACCAAATTGAAAGAATGCATAAATAATGAGGGGTAAATTTAGTGAATTGTTTCGAATTATGACTAAATTGATTGAATGTATAAATATGAAGGACTAAATGTGTTATTATACCAAATTTTATAACAGTCACTTAACGACATTTAACGTCTAGTTACCATTTTGTAGTTTTTGAAAATTAGGTTACCATTTTATTTTTTAGCAAAGTTCAGTGATCATCTGTGTACTTTACCCTATCATCTATTACTATACAAATAATTAAGGATTATTATCCTATACACAGGCGGTGGAAACTTTTTGTTTCGACAAGCGCCTCAATTTTAGGGTTTATGGTTTAGAGCTTAGAAGTTTTAGTGTAAGGGCTTAAAATTTAGGGTTCATGGTTAGAATTTAGGGTTTATGGTTAGAATTTAGGGTTTATATTTTAAGTTTTAGGGTAATATGGGTAGGAATTAGGTTTTAACCTATAAATCTTATATTTTAACCCTAAACCCAAAATTCTATTAAGAATCCCTAAATTCAAAACTACTACACTTAAACCCTAAGCTTTAAACCCTAAATGAAACCCCTAACCCCTAAATCTAAGGTGCTTGTTGTAGAGCGTCTAGGTGTTCACTATTTATGAGCACAAGTGCACACTCTTGTCAAGTTATAGTATAAAAGATATCGTCTCCCACAGGGATTGGTTGATATATTTGGTTGATAGATTGGGTAAGACAAATGCAGCCCAGTAGCATGTGGTCTGCATTTTAATTTGAGTATGTTTTGTGCTGCCATGAATTATTGCCTTGGCGGGTATGGCGGGCGGTAGACTACGACCCTGTCACGCGGCCGTAGCGGGTCACTACCACTGCAGGAGTGTACTGTCTTGGCAGGTGGAACAGAAAGAGATCCTGGCGGCAAGTCTGGCAGAAATTCCAAGTTCGGCAGGATAGTCGACAATGATCCCTCCTATTTCTAGGTAGGATGCTCGAACACTCACGTGATGTAGGCAATACCTAGCATTCTCATCGTAAAACTAACACAGGCAAGTCCATTCGATTGGTGATCCCTCTTAGCCGCTGAAACTTGTGGACTGGTGTAGAACAAAGTTAGTCACGCCTTTACATGTTGTGACCGTGCTTAACCCTTTCGTGAGCCTTGCACTTTCGTGCTTGACAAATGGATTTTCTCTCAACTAACAGGTGTAAAATAATTGAAATAACGAAGAGCATAGATTAAGCAAACTTTGGAATTTTATTGAAAACAACTCAAAACTAATACAACCGTTTCTCACAAACTACTTTACATACATGCGCCTTAACCCTAGGAGAGTTGGGTCGCGACCCCCAACAACTCCAACCTATCTAGCTACATCTCCGATGTGCGGCTGTTCAAGCACGCATCCCCTCACACCTCGTCATACCCCTATACCCTTACAAGCATTGGATATATATAGGGCTCATGACCTAAGTTTGAGTCCTCCTTGAAGTAGAAGTTCTTAAAGTATATTTACATTAAATACAAACTCCTTTTTGACTTTAATATGGACGTTGCCTTCTTCTGCAAGTAAAGATAAGTGCTTTTACTTATCGATCTTGGATCAGCTCTACCGGCCGCTACAGGCTTCAGAAAATCGCAAGACTGGCTTATTGGGCTTAGGAAATTGTCCTCTTTAAATCGCGACCAATCTTGGCTAAGTCGGTGTAACTCCTGCCCGGGCGGCACTTGGCGGCAATGATGTTTCGGCAGTGTCCTTGGTGGCATCTGAAACTGCTTCAGTACAACTCCTTTTGTTCCAGCTTTCCTGTCCTCTCCTCTCCTTGCTACAACACCTAAAAATATAAACTAAACAAATACAATAACTTTTCTCAACCAAACATAAAATATTCAATAAAGCATGGTAAAAGAGAAGATATTGGTATAATCAATGTAATGCACCTAAATATGTCTAAATGAACTTAAGAACATCAATAATAAGGGTAGGAATGTGTACAAAATATAGAACTCGTGGACACTCTACACTTGTGTAAAAAAAATTTCACAAGCGCTTGTGTATAAAATAATTACCCAATAATTAATGAGTAATTATTCCATGCACAAGCGCTTGTGGAAAATTTGCATTAATTTTAGGGTTTAGGGACTCTATTTAGGGTTTAGAGTTTATGAGCTTTAAGTGTAGCTTTTTTTGAGTTTAGGGGCTATTGATAGAATTTTAGGTTTAAGGTTAAAATTTAGGGTTTATAGGTTAAAACCTAAATCCCTAAACATATTACCCTAAACCCTAAAATCCTACCTCTAAATTCTAACCATAATTCTTAAATTCTAACAATGAACCCTAAATTTTAAACACCTACATTAAAATCCCTAAACTCTAAACCCTAAACACTAAAATTAAAGGGCTTATGGAAAAAAAAATTCGCCGTCTGAGATAATAATTCATAATTAAATATGTATACTTTCTAAGCATATATAGTGGAGTGAAGGTTTCAACTGAGGTAGAAATCATCTTTTTAGGAGTCACCCTTGAACGCCACTCCATATTGCTGTTGCGAATTTAATCATTACTAGATCAAATTATTAACCCTGATTTATTGAAAAGTATACGAGAAAGGTAAGCAGAACTTCCATTAGCCCTCTTAACGTTCAATTATTTTTCAATCACGCTAAAATTTTTTATAATTTTTTTTGGAATCGTTCAAAATCAAATTTAAAATTTAAATATCAACTAGAACTAAGAAAATATTTTTTAATTTAATTTAACGAAAGTTCTAAAAGTATGAAATAAACTTAAAGATTATGATAAAAACAAACCAACATAACACAGATGTTATCAGGTCTAATAGATCATTATCACGGGCTGAAAATGAATATTTTATTTTAAAAAGTAAGCCTCCATTAATTAGACTTAAAAAGTGTCTCAATTAATTAACTCTTGATGACTATTTTACAAATAATTGAGGTAATTTCTTTGTGGACATCATTGTTGGTTTCCATAATCAAAGATTTAAGATGAAGTACATTCCATCAAATCTTGAGTTGTTTTATTCTATTCATTATTGGAGGAATCTATCAAGGGGAGACTTAATAATTAGATTGTGTTTGAAATTTTAATTTAACAAATAAAAAAAATAAAATTCCTATAATTAATGATTATTTTCTATTTTCAATAGAACATATAAGATGCTTAATTCAAGATATAATTAATACAGATAAAAAATTATTCTATTAATTATCTTAAAAACGGACATTAAACTAAACTTTGAACCCTAAACACTATCACTAAAACTAAAACCTTAAACCTTAAACCATAAATCTTAATCCATAAACCCTGAACTATAAACTTTAAACTATAACACTAAAACAAAAACCCTAAACCCTAAAAATTAAACCATAAACCTTAAATATTAAATCATAAACACTAAATTTTAAATCCTAAATAATAAACTCTAAATTATAAATCCTAAATCATAGTCCTTAGGATTGTGTATAGCAAAACTCTTAATTGTATCTACAATTAAGCATCTTAGTGGATTCTATAAAAAAAAAAGAAAATGAGTATTAATTATAAGAATTTAATAGTTTCTAAACATAGCCCCATAGTTGCATATAGCAAAACCCTTTTAAATATAGTCATTAGGGTTGCGTATAAAAAAACTCTAAATTAAATGCTAAAATAGGATTTTTAAGATTGTTTTTAAATTCATTAATTTGATTAGGGAATCGTTTACTTATTTGACAAGATATGTAAGGGTTCAAACAAATGCAAATAATCAAAGAATTCCTTCAAAAGAAAGGTTTATGGTAAATACCAATAAGTCCTTCCAATTAATTAATGTGTGTTCAGGTAGAAAAAGTTCTAGAACTTAGTTCGAACTTAATGTTATATCCTTAACCTGGTCCGGAAGTTATTTTCAAGTTCGAAATATCACTAACAAAACTAAAATTTTATAGTCCATAAAACAGTCCAATATACAGTATACTAGAAACCAATTCAAAGCCATAATTCGGTAAGTAAGTAATTTATAGAATAGATTTATACTTGTAAGACATGATTAGAGACTCTCCGGATGATGCCAAATGCGGATCTATTTTATAATTTGATCTGAAAAGAAATAAATAAAAACATAAAATAAGCTACAAAATCCAATATGGTCTCTAAGTACGAAAATTAAAAAAAAAATCATACATATTACAAAATTTAACCAGAGATCATATTATTTGTAATAATTAAACAGAGAATAGATGCAGACACTGACCAAAATAATATGTCAAAATGCATTTGTGAGCTAGTAAGCTCCTAGTTACTCACCCATCCACCAACACACAATCAACAAATTATTTCATAACTTACACAATCCTGTACACCAACATAAGTAATACGTTATTGTATTACAAAAACAAACAAGTGGTGATGTATCACAAAACAGATGTAATACAGAATGATGCATTGTATTACAATAATAGAAAAAACGTGTCAAAGAAGACTTGATAATAATTTGTTCCAAGAAAAATGAACAATTTTAGAAAGAACTACAACAACGATTAGCCAAATTGAAGAGAGACGAGAATACAAAGTCTCAGCATGATATGATGAACCAAATCATCTAAATGTTACAAACATGAGAAAAATGATAGGGAAAAAGTACCGTCTGTTAGAACCAAATCATAAATTAATATGAAATTTAAACCCCAAAATCTATCATGTCAAATCATCAAGAATAATAAACCGAAAGCGGAAGCGTACCTGAATTAATCGATAGATTGAAAATCTTGAATCTTGATGTGGAAATCCCAAGAACTTTGGTATTGATCTTCCAAGAAGATAGGTTATCTCTTGAAGTAAAACTCTCTGACGGGGAAGGAGAGAAAAACAAGTTAACCTATTTCTTGAGGACCACTACCTCTTTATATAGTTGATTATTAAATCAAACTATTAAATATTTATAACTCTGCCCCTCATTGAATTATAAATATATCTTATGGTATCTACACTTTTATTTCCATGACATTTTAATACCTATGACACACTTAACTTAATTGGTCACTTTATTTTGTGTCATACTTTATAATAGCAACATACATTTTACATATGTGCCCACAATTGCGGATTTTAATCCAACAATCTCCCACTTGGACAACATATGTTTCCTGATAAATGTACAACCTTATGAGCTCAAAATTTTGCTATTATATAATAGGTATTCTATAACAATCTCGTCCATCAACTATATCCACATAGGATCAAAGCGATCTTCGCCATATCAATCATGACTGGACCCATCAATGGTCACGTATACAAATATAGTCAAATGACATAGATCAATCATGGATGTGTAGCATGGAAAATTACATGAAATGTGAACCATACATGTCTATTTCCAACTGGTCCTCCTAAACCTTAGTGAGATCAACTTTACTGAATTCAGAGTGTGCATAAATCAAAAGAACTTTATTTCTGCAGAAAATAATCTTAAATAACTTTAAACTGAAGTAACTGAAATTGTGTCTAAACCGAATGAGCATTTTTTCAAAATTACAAACTCCCACTAAAACCGAATATCCTTAAATAACATTACACCCACATGAGTAGTGTGCTCATGAAAGACCTAGGGTGACAGTTTCTTAATATGCGCGCAATTATGGAGTTTGTACCAACATGCTCCATAGACACACAACCACTCTGAATTTTCTTTAACAACTAGGAACTTAATATTTATGTTCTTCAAATTTGAAGTGTTCCTATTGTTTATAGAATAAATGAAAGCATATTTATTGTCACAAAATAACCGAAGTGGTCTTTCTATTCAATCTACAATTAGCAGCTCAAGTGACAAAATTCTTTTGCATCAATATTCTATTAGAATCGAAGTCTGTAAACCTAATGATCTCTAACTTATCAAAACTCCGACATGTGAGCAAGTAATTTTTTGTTCTCTGAAGATATCTCATAACCCCATTGGCTGCTATCCAATGGTCCATAATATGATTCCTCAAATATCTGTCTAACATTCCAACAATGTACACAATTTCCAAATGCATACATACTTAAGCATAAATTAGATTCTCAATAGCTTATGTATAGAGAATCTTTTGGATTTTCTAAATTTCAAGGTTACTTTTAGGGCATTGAGTAAGATAATACTTATCTTCTTTAGCAATATGAGTGTCACTTGGTTTACTCCCACTGAACTTGTAGTATATACAAGTGTCAACCAAATTTATCTCAAAACCGAATGAGATAATCAACATGAAATTTATAATTCCATTAATGAGAGTCTTACATAAGCTCATAGATAGATTTATTTAATTTACATATCATTGACATTGTATCATAAGACACAACTCTATGATTGTACCATATAAATAGTTTCTTCAATGTCGTCATTGAAAAAAAACAAGCTTAACATCTATCTAATGTAGCTTAAGACTAAAACAAGCAACAAGTGAAATAATTATCTTGAAAGAGTCTTTCAATAAAAACTTAAGAGAAAGGCTCTACAAAATTAATTTCTTCTTTAAGAGTATATCCCTTAGATACAAGACGTGCTTTATACTTATCCACATTACCATTTCTATCCCTATTGGTTTTAAATATCCATTTACAACCTGTAACACCCGGGTTTAGGGGTTAGGTGAAAATAATATTTTAATATTATTTGGGCTCGGTTTTATACCCTAAGTAATATTTCGAGTTTGTTTTCAAAATTTATTAATTTCGAGTTAACCATGTTTTAAGATTTAAAACCCCAATCTACCATGGATTAATCCCTTGTGAATAGCCAAACTCATTAAGGGCAAAGAAGTCTTTTGAGCCCAAAATAAGTCACATGTCAAATAAAACACCCATTTCCTCTACTATTCATCTTCCTCTCCAAGAACACACCAACGGGAAACCAAACTCTCCTCTCCATTCACTATTCCATTCCCAAAGCTCCTTCATTTCAACTCCGAATTTAAAGGTGAAGGTAATTTTGAACTCCCCTCACCTCCCCCTTCTCAAAAGTACATTTTATTTTCGTTTTCATGAAGATTTAAGAATTAGAGGTTTTTGAATATTTGATTAAAAGAGGTGCCTTTGTGTAGCTAAACCTAATATTTTGATTCATTATGGTTGGTTATGGTATGTAGGAGTCAAATGATGTCACATATGTGAATTTCAAACGATTTTAAACCATTTTCGGAATTGGGTTTCAAAGGGGTTTTTGGAGGGTTTTAAGGAGGTTTTGGGGGTTGTTTAAGGTTGGTTTTTGAGGGCTGATGTTAGTATAATATATGAGGGCTGCTTTGGGTGTGTTTGATGCTTGTTTGGGTGCTTGAAATGAGAGAAATCAGTGGGTCAAGTGGGCTGCTCGAAAATCCTGTTTTTGGTCTTGCTTTGGGTGTTGAATGCTTGTTAATGTTAATCCGGGTTAATTTCGATGACAAGGTATTGATTGTGGATGTTGTGTTTGTGTTTGGGATTGAGTAGAGTCAAGTTTGGACATCGGTGAAGCATCGGAAGTGAATCCGGAGGATTGAAGGTTGTGCTTGCTTGGTCTCGTGCTTGGAAGCTTAGGTGAGTGGTTGATTTCCTTGAATGATTTTAAATTAGTTGGTTTGAGTATACGGACTAGGTCGGGCTTGGTAGACCCACCTAGAGTTAGGATTAGGGTGGTAGCCTAATCCTAAACTTGGTCTAAGCCTTTGGATGAACTCATTTGGATGATTGTATATGCCTTGTATGCTATGTCATATGATTGTGTATGTATATTGTTTTATACATGTGAATTGAGGCATGGATCGTATGGCTTAAAGCATGCATGGTGATGGTTCATGGTTGTGTCCATGGTGAGTACGTGCTAAGCACGGAAATGGTTGAAACGTGTGTTGTGGAATGAGTAAAATATTGGCACTAGTATACTTAAATACAAATGATCGATCATTAGGATGTTAGTGTGTACACATGAGTCTAAAGTCGCACGTGGCCTTGGTGGCATTGAGTCACCAAGGAGGAGTACGGGTACGCCCGGAAATGGTATTTAAATATAGTCGATGATGAGTGGAATCCCATCGACGGGGCGTGAGGATGAGTGGAATCCCCTCCGCGAGGCCGGTGATGAGTGGAATCCCACCGAGGTAATGTGGTTGTTGGATATGAGTTTCCAACGAGTCTATCCGCGTATTTGAGCGATAACTAGGTGCCAATGTTGTTTGATATATGTATCAATGTGTTGAGATTATGAGCTGCTTGGATGTTGTATGTGATTGCATGTATGGTAGTGTTGAGCTCATGATTATGGCATATATGTGATATAATTGCTCATGCATCTATATCTTGTGGACTCTTGAATTATGTATGTTGCCTTGGCTAGATCGTGCTCGGACCCTGCGATGTTGAGGTTTGTTTTTAGAGCTTACCCTCACTAAGCATCATTGCTTACGCTCTCCTTGTTCAACATTGCAGATCCTTAGTTCGTGGGTTGCTCGGCAAGAGGAGGGCCTCCAAGTGTGGTTTTGGACTTAAGTTCATCAAGTATGGTTTTATGCTAAGCTATGTAATAGTTTAGGCAATGGGATGTGTTGGTTGTTGTTGGTTATTAGGAGCATGTGTAGACTCCTTTATACTTATTGCTTTTGCATGGTTGTGTTGCCATGATGAATGTTAAGTCATGCCTAATTACTTGCTTGATGGTTAGCTTATGCCTTAAGAGTTTTACATGAGTTCGAATGTGGTTTGAATGAATGCATGATATGGATTGATGCCTTTGTGTAATACATGTTTAACCCTTGTTGAAGCATGATTGTATGTTTGCTATGCCATATGTTGTCTTGTCTTGTGGTTGCTTGATGCTTTGGAGGAGTTTTGGGGCGTCCTTGTGCCTCAAAACAGCCCAGAAAATCTGCAGACAGGGGGTGTTTCGGAACGGGTCCCCGTGTTCCGAAACGGCCCCTGTGTAAATGGCCTTATGTTTCGAAACGGATGAGGGTCGTTCCGGAACGTTTTCGCCTCTGGAATTTTGAGAAATTGGCGAGATGAAGCCGTTCCGAAACGGGCCTTTGAAGTTCCGAAACGGTCAAACCTCGTTGACCACGAGATATTGACCGTCAAGGGCGTTCCGATACGGGTCACCCCTGTTTCGGAACGGTCACCCTGTGGTTGACCCAGGCCCGTTGACCAGGTCAGGGCATTTCGGAACACCCTATAGGTGTTTCGAAACGGCCTGCTGAAATGAAGTAAAATGGACTGTTTGTGTTGTTTGGTCGGTGCATGTTTCGTTGGTTGTATCTTCCGCTGTTGTTTTTCACATAGGGATTAAATATGCATCTAGATAAGATTAAAGTTAAAAGAAATCTATTTTGGGTCGTTAACCGAGGGGAAGCCTGAACGGGTTTCGCTTCGGTTTTCCCCGTGTGGCCCACTCGGACCGGTCATCCGACCAGGCCGGGACGAGGGGGTTACACTTGTTGGTATCAGAGCCTAAGGTTACCGAGACCTTGGGCAGGTAAGTAAGGTAAGTTTAGGTTTTTAAATTAAATTGCACGGTGTTTGCTTGTTTTGCAAGGATGATTGCTTGTGTGACAAGTATGCTGATTGTTTTACCTTTAAGCACGTGTGTGTGGGTCCCATTGCTACTATTACATTGGAAAAATGATTTTAAGTGAGGAAACATACTTGGACACTTGGGAGCCTCACCTTGCTAACCCAACCTGTGTGTTTGTTTGTTGTGGTTGTAGTTAATATCTGTGAGAGCGATGTCTAGACCGAGAGGTAGGCCGAGGTTGGTTCGTCAGGAACCACGAGTTATGGCTCCTGTTGAGCCGGTAGTGGGTGCGGGAGCTCACCTAGAGGGACCGGGGGCAGCGGGAGTTGGCGCTCCACCACCACCACCACCACCTCCTCCCCCTGGAGCTGGAGGAGAGGGACCTCAAGGTGGCCAAGGTGGCCAAGGTCCAGCTGGAATTGATATGACTCCGCTAGTGCAAGCGATAGCGGGAGCATTCCAGGCCGCAGTTGCGGGAGCTCAGGCTGCAGCTCAGCCTAGATGTGATGATGCTAGCTTACCTTTGGAGAGGCTCCGTAGCTTAGGGGCCGAGGAGTTTAGAGGATCTACTCCGGAGAGGTCGGAGTTATGGTTGGAGAAGACAGTTCGTATCTTGGCTCAGATGGGTTGTGCGGGCGCACGTAGATTGGGTTGTGTGATTTCACTGCTTCAGGGTGATGCCTACACCTGGTGGGTCACCATCACTACCGGGGTTCCAGAGGCCGAGATAAATTGGGATTTCTTTGAGTTTGCTTTCAGAAAGAGGTACTTGGGACCGAGGTGCTTGGACGAGAAGAAGCGGGAGTTTATGGCTCTTACTCAGGGAGATGCTTCCGTGACCGATTATGAGATCCGCTTTGTTCGCTTGAGTCAGTATGCCCCAGAGTTGGTTCCTACTGAAATGGAACGCTGCAACCGATTCCGATACGGATTGAATGAAGAGGTTAAGAGGTACACGTTGGCTTCTGACTACTCGGACTTTGATGTGTTGGTCGCGAGGGCCAAGGATTTGGAGCATAGTTTGAGTGCAGCCAAACGAGCTGGTAGTTCTGTTTCTGGAAAGAGGCAAAACCACTTTGATGGAAGGGATGCTAAGAGACACAAGGGTGGCGGACATCAGTTTGATCAGAGACGTGGCGGTGGCCACCATGGTAGGAGCCATCAGGGCCATAGAGGAGGAGGGCGTTTGCCCGAGTGTGCACAGTGTGGGAGACAGCACACTGGAGAGTGCTGGGGTAACTTTCATGCTTGTTGGAACTGTGGTTCGAGGGACCACTTTAGGAGGGACTGTCCACGTCAGGCAGCTCAGGCACCGAACTTAGCTCAGGCTCCTGCGAGAGGTAATGATTTTCAGAGAGGCCGTGGGCGCGGTCGTGGCTACTTCCAGCCGAGGGCTGATGCACCTAGGGTAGATGCTCAGAGGAACCTTGCTCATGTTGTGGCGGTGCAGCCAGAGGCGGGAGGACCAGCGAGGGTCTATGCTCAGAGAGAGGCCGGGAACGACACCGATGTGATAGCAGGTAATTTTGAGTTACAGTCTATGTCTTTGCTTTCTTTGGTTGATTCGGGTTCTACACATTCCTACATCCTGAGTGAGCATGCACAGAAGTTAGATATTCCTGTTGAGATCTTAGATGTAGGTATGCATGTTACTAGCTCTTTTGGTGAGACAGTTGTAGTTAGACGTATGTATAGGAGGTGTCCACTGAAGATTCAGGGTCATGTGTTCTCGGTTGACATGATGGAACTTCCTTTCTACGGTTTTGATATTATTTTGGGTATGGATTGGTTGGTTGAGCATCGGGCTAGTGTGGATTTTGAGACAAAGAGAATTTCCTTGAAGCTTTCTGATGACTACGAGGTAGTGGTAGTGGGCGAGAACATTAAGTTCTTGTCTAATGTGGTGTCAGCTTTAGAGGCTCATAGGCTGATGGACTCTGGATGTGGGGCCTATTTGGCTTATGTTATGAATCCGGATATGAGTGAAGCTAGACCGAAAGATATCAGAACAGTGTGTGACTTTCCAGATGTGTTTCCGGAAGAGTTGCCGGGTTTGCCTCCTGACAGAGATGTTGAGTTTGTGATTGAGACAGTTTCAGGGTCTAACCCAGTTTCGATAGCTCCGTATCGTATGGCTCCGAAAGAGTTGAAGGAATTGAAGAGTCAGTTGCAAGAATTATTAGACCGTGGTTTCATTAGGCCTAGTAGTTCTCCGTGGGGTGCTCCAGTGCTGTTTGTGAAAAAGAAAGATGGTAGCATGCGCATGTGTATTGACTATAGGCAGTTGAATCAGTTGACTGTGAAGAACAAGTATCCGTTGCCTCGTATAGATGATTTGTTTGATCAGTTGAGAGGTGCTTCAGTGTTCTCGAAGATAGATTTGAGATCCGGATACTATCAGCTGAAAGTGAAAGAGTGTGATGTTCCGAAGACAGCTTTTAGAACTAGATATGGTCACTATGAGTTTCTTGTGATGCCATTTGGGCTCACGAATGCACCAGCACCATTCATGGACATGATGAACAGAATTTTTAGAGACTATCTAGACCGGTTTGTGTTTGTCTTCATTGATGATATACTTGTGTACTCGAAGACAGAAGAAGAGCACGATGAGCACTTGAGATTTGTCTTACAGAGATTGTTGAGTAATCAGTTGTATGCGAAGCTCAGTAAGTGTGAGTTCTGGATTCGAGAGGTTGTATTTCTTGGCCATGTTGTTTCGGCCGAAGGCATCCGAGTTGATCCATCGAAGATTGAGGCTATTGTTGAGTGGAAACAACCTAAGTCCGTGACCGAGATTAGGAGTTTCCTAGGATTAGCTGGTTACTATAGGAGGTTTGTGGATGGCTTCTCTAGAGTAGCCGCTCCCTTGACTAAGTTGTTGCAAAAGGGAGTCAAGTTTGAATGGTCAGATGCAAGACAAAAGGCCTTTGAGAAGTTGAAGGAAGCTTTGACAAATGCTCCAGTGTTAGTACAGCCTGTTTCAGGTAAGGAGTTTGTGATTTACAGTGATGCTTCCTACGTAGGCTTAGGATGTGTTTTGATGCAAGATAGGAGAGTTGTTGCTTATGCTTCTAGACAGTTGAAGATTCATGAGAAGAACTATCCTACTCATGACATAGAGCTAGCCGCAGTCGTGTTTGCATTGAAAATTTGGCGTCACTATTTGTATGGTGAGAAGTGTATAGTCTACACCGATCACAAGAGCTTGAAGTACTTGATGACACAGAAAGAGTTGAACTTGAGACAGAGGAGATGGCTAGAGTTGTTAAAAGATTATGATTTGACTATTGAGTACCATCCGGGTAAAGCAAACGTGGTGGCCGATGCTTTTAGTAGAAAAGTGGCCGTTGAGCTGAGAGCTATGTTTGCTAGATTGAGTGTGTCCGATGATGGTGGCTTGATCACCGAGTTGCAAGTGAAGCCTTCTTTGATTCAGTTGATTAGAGAGAAGCAGTTGCAAGATGCGAGCTTAGTTCCTCATGTTCAGGACATAGCCGAAGGAAGACCGACTGAGTATAGTTTCAGTGGTGAGGGTTTGTTGTGCTTTAGAGATAGAATTGTCGTACCGGAAGATGTTGCGCTGAGACGACAGATTTTGAGTGAAGCACATTCGAGTCCATTTTCTATGCATCCGGGTAGTACCAAGATGTATCGAGATTTGAAGAATGATTACTTCTGGGTTGGTTTGAAGAGAGATGTGGCCGAGTATGTGAGCCGTTGTATGGTTTGTCAGAGAGTGAAGGCAGAACATCAGGTTCCTTCAGGGTTGCTACAGCCTTTGAAGATTCCGGAATGGAAATGGGAAAGAATCACCATGGATTTTGTATCGGGGTTGCCTTTGTCTCCTTCGAAGAAGAATTCAGTGTGGGTGATTGTTGATAGGTTCACTAAGTGTGCTCACTTCTTAGCAGTGAACACTACGGACTCCTTAGACAAGTTGGCAAACTTGTACATTCGTGAGATTGTGAGACTTCATGGAGTTCCGAAGTCTATAGTTTCAGATAGGGATCCTAGATTTACTTCGAGGTTCTGGAGTTGCTTACATAGTGCTTTGGGTAGTCGTCTGCATTTCAGCACATCTTATCATCCGCAGTCCGATGGGCAGTCAGAGCGAGTGATACAGATTTTAGAGGATATGCTTCGTTGTTGTGTGATTGATTTTCAGGGTTCTTGGGAGAAGCACTTACCGTTGGTTGAGTTTGCTTACAACAACAGTTATCAGTCTAGTATTCAGATGGCTCCTTATGAGGCTTTGTATGGTAGACGGTGTAGAACTCCGATTTGTTGGGCTGAGACAGGTCAGAGATTGTTACCTATGCCAGATTTGCTTAAAGGAACCACAGAGAAAGTGAAGTTGATTTGTGACCGTTTGAAAGCGGCTTCGGATCGTCAGAAGTCTTATGCAGATTTGAAGAGGAAAGAGATTGAGTACGCAGTGGGTGAGAAAGTGTTTCTGAAGGTATCTCCGTGGAAGAAGGTGATGAGATTTGGCCGAAAGGGCAAGTTGAGTCCGAGGTTCATTGGTCCGTATGAGATAGTTGAGCGGATTGGGCCCGTAGCTTACCGATTGAGGTTACCTTCTGAGTTAGAAAAGATCCATGATGTCTTTCATGTATCTATGCTTAGGAGATATAGATCAGACCCTTCGCATGTGATGCCCGTTGAGGAAATAGAGCTGAATCCGGACTTGTCCTATAATGAAGAGCCCATCGAGATACTTGCTTCTGATAGCAAGGTGTTGCGTGGCAAGACCATAGAGTTGGTCAAGGTGTTGTGGAGACATAGAGGTGTGGAAGAGGCCACGTGGGAGAGGAAAGCAGATATGGTTGAGCAGTTTCCGTATCTATTTCCACCAGGTAATTTCGGGGACGAAATTTCTTAAGTGGGGGAGAGTTGTAACACCCGGGTTTAGGGGTTAGGTGAAAATAATATTTTAATATTATTTGGGCTCGGTTTTATACCCTAAGTAATATTTCGAGTTTGTTTTCAAAATTTATTAATTTCGAGTTAACCATGTTTTAAGATTTAAAACCCCAATCTACCATGGATTAATCCCTTGTGAATAGCCAAACTCATTAAGGGCAAAGAAGTCTTTTGAGCCCAAAATAAGTCACATGTCAAATAAAACACCCATTTCCTCTACTATTCATCTTCCTCTCCAAGAACACACCAACGGGAAACCAAACTCTCCTCTCCATTCACTATTCCATTCCCAAAGCTCCTTCATTTCAACTCCGAATTTAAAGGTGAAGGTAATTTTGAACTCCCCTCACCTCCCCCTTCTCAAAAGTACATTTTATTTTCGTTTTCATGAAGATTTAAGAATTAGAGGTTTTTGAATATTTGATTAAAAGAGGTGCCTTTGTGTAGCTAAACCTAATATTTTGATTCATTATGGTTGGTTATGGTATGTAGGAGTCAAATGATGTCACATATGTGAATTTCAAACGATTTTAAACCATTTTCGGAATTGGGTTTCAAAGGGGTTTTTGGAGGGTTTTAAGGAGGTTTTGGGGGTTGTTTAAGGTTGGTTTTTGAGGGCTGATGTTAGTATAATATATGAGGGCTGCTTTGGGTGTGTTTGATGCTTGTTTGGGTGCTTGAAATGAGAGAAATCAGTGGGTCAAGTGGGCTGCTCGAAAATCCTGTTTTTGGTCTTGCTTTGGGTGTTGAATGCTTGTTAATGTTAATCCGGGTTAATTTCGATGACAAGGTATTGATTGTGGATGTTGTGTTTGTGTTTGGGATTGAGTAGAGTCAAGTTTGGACATCGGTGAAGCATCGGAAGTGAATCCGGAGGATTGAAGGTTGTGCTTGCTTGGTCTCGTGCTTGGAAGCTTAGGTGAGTGGTTGATTTCCTTGAATGATTTTAAATTAGTTGGTTCGAGTATACGGACTAGGTCGGGCTTGGTAGACCCACCTAGAGTTAGGATTAGGGTGGTAGCCTAATCCTAAACTTGGTCTAAGCCTTTGGATGAACTCATTTGGATGATTGTATATGCCTTGTATGCTATGTCATATGATTGTGTATGTATATTGTTTTATACATGTGAATTGAGGCATGGATCGTATGGCTTAAAGCATGCATGGTGATGGTTCATGGTTGTGTCCATGGTGAGTACGTGCTAAGCACGGAAATGGTTGAAACGTGTGTTGTGGAATGAGTAAAATATTGGCACTAGTATACTTAAATACAAATGATCGATCATTAGGATGTTAGTGTGTACACATGAGTCTAAAGTCGCGCGTGGCCTTGGTGGCGTTGAGTCACCAAGGAGGAGTACGGGTACGCCCGGAAATGGTATTTAAATATAGTCGATGATGAGTGGAATCCCATCGACGGGGCGTGAGGATGAGTGGAATCCCCTCCGCGAGGCCGGTGATGAGTGGAATCCCACCGAGGTAATGTGGTTGTTGGATATGAGTTTCCAACGAGTCTATCCGCGTATTTGAGCGATAACTAGGTGCCAATGTTGTTTGATATATGTATCAATGTGTTGAGATTATGAGCTGCTTGGATGTTGTATGTGATTGCATGTATGGTAGTGTTGAGCTCATGATTATGGCATATATGTGATATAATTGCTCATGCATCTATATCTTGTGGACTCTTGAATTATGTATGTTGCCTTGGCTAGATCGTGCTCGGACCCTGCGATGTTGAGGTTTGTTTTTAGAGCTTACCCTCACTAAGCATCATTGCTTACGCTCTCCTTGTTCAACATTGCAGATCCTTAGTTCGTGGGTTGCTCGGCAAGAGGAGGGCCTCCAAGTGTGGTTTTGGACTTAAGTTCATCAAATATGGTTTTATGCTAAGCTATGTAATAGTTTAGGCAATGGGATGTGTTGGTTGTTGTTGGTTATTAGGAGCATGTGTAGACTCCTTTATACTTATTGCTTTTGCATGGTTGTGTTGCCATGATGAATGTTAAGTCATGCCTAATTACTTGCTTGATGGTTAGCTTATGCCTTAAGAGTTTTACATGAGTTCGAATGTGGTTTGAATGAATGCATGATATGGATTGATGCCTTTGTGTAATACATGTTTAACCCTTGTTGAAGCATGATTGTATGTTTGCTATGCCATATGTTGTCTTGTCTTGTGGTTGCTTGATGCTTTGGAGGAGTTTTGGGGCGTCCTTGTGCCTCAAAACAGCCCAGAAAATCTGCAGACAGGGGGTGTTTCGGAACGGGTCCCCGTGTTCCGAAACGGCCCCTGTGTAAATGGCCTTACGTTTCGAAACGGATGAGGGTCGTTTCGGAACGTTTTCGCCTCTGGAATTTTGAGAAATTGGCGAGATGAAGCCGTTCCGAAACGGGCCTTTGAAGTTCCGAAACGGTCAAACCTCGTTGACCACGAGATATTGACCGTCAAGGGCGTTCCGATACGGGTCACCCCTGTTTCGGAACGGTCACCCTGTGGTTGACCCAGGCCCGTTGACCAGGTCAGGGCGTTTCGGAACACCCTATAGGTGTTTCGAAACGGCCTGCTGAAATGAAGTAAAATGGACTGTTTGTGTTGTTTGGTCGGTGCATGTTTCGTTGGTTGTATCTTCCGCTGTTGTTTTTCACATAGGGATTAAATATGCATCTAGATAAGATTAAAGTTAAAAGAAATCTATTTTGGGTCGTTAACCGAGGGGAAGCCTGAACGAGTTTCGCTTCGGTTTTCCCCGTGTGGCCCACTCGGACCGGTCATCCGACCAGGCCGGGACGAGGGGGTTACACAACCAATTGGTTTGCACCTTAAGGTAATGAAACAAGTTCCTAAACTTTAT
Source organism: Hibiscus tridactylites (assembly GCA_958450335.1). Lineage (NCBI taxonomy): Eukaryota > Viridiplantae > Streptophyta > Magnoliopsida > Malvales > Malvaceae > Hibiscus > Hibiscus tridactylites. The sequence continues at coordinate 70,791,789 of OY288272.1, forward strand.
TGTATTGCACAAAATTATACTCTTCTTGAATGATATCAATCCACTTTTGAGAGTTAGAACTTTTATGGTCTGATAAAAAAATGATTGAACATTTTCTATCATTCCATTGTTACCTTATTTTTTTTGAAGAAATACAATATAATAATCTGGAATAGTATTTCATCTTCCTCTCGTGGACCTCTTTAATGACACTTGTTTTTTTAAGGTTGTTGAGTTTGTTCTTCTGAAACAATTACCTTATCTTGAATGGGAGTTGTTCAACATTGTTTTGTTGAGGTACTTGATTCACTTCTTGATTAATGATAGGTTAAAACCTAAACATTGTCAAAAGTGATAGTAGGAATTAAATTATAATTCAATTCATCCTCAATAACAATGTATCTAACCTTATTTCTCCCTCCAAACTCAACATCCTAAAAATTATAAATCTCTCCTTAAAATAATCTTCATTGTGGGGTCATAAAATTTACAGCCCATGGATCACTCAAAATAACTGAAGTAGTTGCTCACTTTTAAAGTTTAATTTCTTTACATGTGTTCTAACTTATACAAAAGAATCAACACTTTGTAACTTATTGTTGTTTCTTTTGACTAGGACCCTTAGCAACTTTATTGTAATATTTTCTTTTATTGTCTTTATTCTTAGAGACACTAACTAAATGAGCACTAACAAAAATGTGTACTTTTACACTTATAATGCTTCAACTTTTCTTCCTCTTGAACACAATGAGAAATTAGCTTAATTAGAGTATATTTCTCTTTTTGGCAGTTGTAACTGATTTCGAATTGGTTAAACTGTATAGGAAGCGGTACCACAATCATAAGAACAAACAATTGTTAGAGAGTTTGATCTTATGTGCCTTATATTTTAAAGCAATATTAAGAATTTTTATAATCTACTCCCTCACATTTCCTTGACTCTTATACTTCATAGACATAAAAAAAACATAAGTGATGTCATCTTAACCTTAATGTTTTGGGTAAAACATTTCTTAATTTCATCAAGGAAACCCTTAGTTTGAGTAGTTTCTTTAAATTTGTGCTCCTAAAGACATCTAGAATGTTGTGTTTTATGATCATTAGACTCATGCGATTCGAACGATCTCGCCTCTTAAAATACCTTTTATAGGTGTTTACCGCAGTGAGAGGTGTAAGTTGTTCTTTCCTTAGTGCAAAGTCTATGTTCATACAACCAAATACTATATGTAAGTGTCTTTTTTTTTATTCCTTGAAATTAGTTTCACTAAACATGAGTGTAGAATGTATTTAACAAATATTATGATAGCAAAGATAAATTACCTAAATATAGAACAAAAATAAAATAAAATAAAACAAGCTCACATAAATATTCATAAGTAAACAAATAAATTCAAAATAATGGCTAGTTCCCCTCAAGATACCAAGCACAACATTAATATCAAGTCTTTGGACAGTAATATTAACTGTAAGCGGTACTCTTGTTGTAGCAATCAAACATTGACAATAAACTATGTCAAACAATAGGCTAATCTTTGGACTAACGTATTGCTCACATAAAATACCCTATAATTGTCACACATTTATCGCCACAGTTGTCGTTGTAATTCTGCCAAATATTAACTTTCCTTTGGGCCAATTAATAAACGCGTGAATTACAAAAACCCATAATTATTTTAATATTTTAAATAAACTAATCTACACAAAAGCGGTCACTTTGGTGACATTATGTTTCAACTAATCTATTAAAATATTAGATGTCCGAAGCCAAAATATGAATTTATTTATTTCAAAAAAAAAATCCTTAATTTTTTTTTCATCTTTCAATTAAATTAAAAGATAACCAAAATAATAATAAATTTGAATAAAGGTAAACCTCATATTAAGATATCGAACACTCCATTAATATTTCATCGTTGGACAAAACATTAACTTGCAAGTGATATCTTGATATAGTAATCAAACATTGATAATAAGAACATGTCAAACAGAAATCTTCCTTTGGGCCGATTTATTGCTCACATATAAAACTGAATAATTATCACATGTTTATTACCACAGTTGCACATGTAATAATGTTAATTATTAACCTTCCTTTGGGCCGATTAATACTAACATAATCCGACTTACATGCACAAAACCTTCTATATTTTAAAATAAAATAATTTTCACAATAGAGGTCACTTTGGTGACTTAATGTTTCAATTAAGTTATTTTAAAATATATACAATAAATATACCGATATCCAAATTTAAAACTTTGTAACAGTCAAAACTGAAATTTCTGATAACACTTGAGTTTTCCGAAATAACCTAAAATAAGGTTGTCTGAATGGGGCTATCAAAAAACGAAAAATCTAAATCCTTGACTGTTTCTTTAAAAAATTCCTTAAGCATGCATTTGCCGAAATTAAAGTAGAATTCCAAACAATCAAACTTTAACTAAAAGTCAAAATCAGAAGTATTATACACATGAGTAATTCATATAATGATCACATAAAACCTTAAAAAAATATTCATAATAACTTAATTGGTAGAATTGAAATTTTAATCAAACCGAAATAATTAACCAACACTTAAGCAACGAGGTTCGATTGCAATGGAACAAATATATATTCTGTAAACTGAAGCTCCTAATTAATCCGTACATAAAATGAAACCAAGTTACAAAGCTGTTACTGCTACTAGGTAAAAGTCAAAACTTAACTTATGACAAAAAGTCAATATTTGTTCTCTTTAAAATCTCAATTACCAAAAACTTTAAATTTCTTTGTCCGTGTAGATTAAAACACAATACCATAAATCAATCATAATTAAAGAAAATTGTATCAAAACCTAATTAACTTTTATCCCAACATGAATTAAAAGGCAAATATATGTTCGGCGAAAAATCTAACCATCGTGTCTAAAACCAACATGAAACCGAAACAAAACATGCAAGCATTAAATTTCGAAACTAAAACATAATCGGAATTTTGGTTTCGACTGCTAGTTGGGCATACTAGCAAAGCTAAATAAAACTTAATAATGCTTTTAAACATTATAGCATCGGTAGGCATGTGCAGGAAAAAAAAAACTTTATTAACCTAAACAAGCATTAGCCATTTGCAGTAATTAATCGAATATCGATTAAAATAAAATACACGTATTTAACCATCGCATAAATCAAGACTGCAATAATTTCTAATTGCAATTATATATTCAGTATACCCTAAAACCGAAACAAGAATAATGGATGCAAAACCCTAAAACCTTATTAACGAATCAATTTCGAAAAAATAGAAAATAATTGATTCTTAATGATCTAACATAACGAGGCTCTGATGCCACTTGTTAGAACCAAATCATAAATTAATATGAAATCTAAACCCCAAGATCTATCATGTCAAATCATCAAGAATAATAAACCGAAAGCGGAAGCGTACCTGAATTAATCGATAGATTGAAAATCTTGAATCTTGATGTGGAAATCCCAAGAACTTTGATATTGATCTTCCAAGAAGATAGGTTATCTCTTGAAGTAAAACTCTCTGACGGGGAAGGAGAGAAAAACAAGTTAACCTATTTCTTGGGGACCACTACCTCTTTATATAGTTGATTATTAAATCAAACTATTAAATATTTATAACTCTGCCCCTCATTGAATTATAAATATATCTTATGGTATCTACACTTTTATTTCCATGACATTTTAATACCTATGACACACTTAACTTAATTGGTCACTTTATTTTGTGTCATACTTTATAATAGCAACATACATTTTACATATGTGACCACAATTACGGATTTTAATCCAACACCGTCATAAACCCTAACACAAATAAAGAAGATCCCAGACATAAAATTGATCACTAATAGTGCCCCATATTGGAAAGCAACCGCACCACGTGACTGACACATTGACTCATGGGGCCTCCTTATCGAAGTCGAGAAAAAACCCTACTAATCTTTTTAGATGACCAGATGAGTGATGCAGGATGTCTTCAATGAAATAGATACGAGGGAACTCTTTTTAGTCCCTGGTGTCTGTGTTCTGACACGTAAATAGTGTAAGCATACATTTTCCATCCAAGTAATAAAGTGTACACATAAGTTGTTTGTGTTTGATTGTCGATCCCGCAAAGAATGTCCAATGTTAATCAGGTGCTATTTAGTGTACCAGTTTTATAAATTCAATGAGGGTTCAAGAATGCATGTGAGAAAATTAAGGAGATTACACAAATAAACGGAAGAAAGCAGGGCCGGTCCTGAGTTTTTGGAGGCTCGGGGCGAACTTAAAAATAGACCTTAAATTGAGGATTTAAATTGTAATTATAGTTACAATCGTATTTTCGGTTGTGTTGTATTTATCACGATTGTAGATATAATAGATGTTATTTTGTTTATTGCGAGTATCGCAATTATGAAATTTTTTTAGTAACATATGCTATTGTGGACATAATGGTTCCATATATCGCAGTTTTAGATGATGTCACTACCGTCATATAACGATCGTTGTTGTGGTTGCATGACGCTATTCAAATCTTTGTCCCTAATAGAGAGTAATGAAAGAAATTAAATTTTAAGAGTTGATCCATCGTAACAAGTATTGAAAAAATTGGTCCCCTAATAACAAGTATTGAAAAAATTAAATTTTAAAATTATTAAAAAACTTTGATACACATGCCGTGTAAACTTTAGTTTACATGTGCCTTTTAGTTTTAGGGGTTAGGATTTAAAGTGTAGGGGTTTATGTTGGGTTTAGAATTTAATATTAGTGTTGAGAATTTAGGGTATAGGGTTTAAGGTTTATGATTTAGTTTTTAGGGTTAGGGTTAGAATTTAGGATTTGAGTTTTATAATGTAAATATGCAGGCTTGTGTTAAATTAGTTTTACCAGCATGTATATCAAAATTTTACCTTAAAACTATGCCCATAATAACAAATATTGGGAAAAACTAGAGCCCTAGTAACAAGTACTAGAAAAAAATTTGAATATTAAGAGTAGATCCCTAATAATAAATATCGAAAAAACTCAGCCCCTAATAACAAGTATTAAAAAATGGGCCTTAATAACAAGTATTAGAAAAAAAATGAATATTAAGAGTAAACCCCTACTAATAAATATTGAAAAATACTTAGCCTCTAATAACAAATATAAAAAATAGGCCCCTAATAACAAATATTAGAAAAAAATAAATATTAAGAGTAGATCTTTAGTAATAAATGTTGGAAAAATCTTAACCCCTATTAACAAATATTAAAAAAATAGGTCCTAATAACAAATATTAAAACAAACTAATTTTTTAAATTTAATTCAAAAATGTTCGATATTTAATATTTCTGAACAATGGGCCCTGGGCGGGCGCCCTTGCTGCCCCTGCCCAGGGCCGGGCCTGGAAGAGAGGATCCTGGTACTTCCAGGGGCAACCAACAATCTGTGATCTTAAATATAAAATTATCTACACTACAAGAATATAGACTTTTAGTGACAAATTGGCAGTGACTAGCAGTAATTTTGTCACAAATATTAAACTTTTGTGACAGATTTTTTGTGCGACACTATTAGCATAAGTAATTGTGATGTATTTTTATTTGGTCACTATTATAGTAGTAATTGTGATAAGAAATGACCAACCATGGAAGAAAAAGACATGAGAAGAAGAAAATAAGAGAAAATAAAGAAGATTATGTGTCATGCTATCATTTTTTAATGGCAGGTGACGACAATGACCATAATGAAATCAAATTAAAATTAAGTGAATGCAATAAAAGTTTAAAAAATGTAGTGACCATATTGAAAGCCCTTAAAAGTTTAAGGACTACCGGTGTAGTTTACGCATAAAGTATTAAGTTCTACAAAGCCATAAAACATAATTTAAGTTAAGAAAAAAACCAATATTATAAGATCACACATGATCAGTGGCAAGAAAACATATTCTTTTCGAAAGCTTGTGTTTGGATCCTCTCAAACACATGAGCCTTACGTTGAACTCTACTACAGTTTTTCGATCAAGACAACCTTTCGACCAGCATGTTGCTCCATTCTGCACGAAGACCTCCAAGCTCCTTAGCTTAAGCTTTAGAAACACAGTAAGGCTTTAGCTTACCTCCTTTAGGTCCACTTCAGATACACTTGGACATTAAGAGATTTTATACTCGGAGGATCTCGCATTTTTCTTGTCTATTTATCTTTCAGTTTGAACTTATTTTATTTTTCGAATTATTAATTTATCATTGCTTTTGGTACCATGATGTAGTTTTAGATTTGGGAACTATAGGATTATAGACTTATTTTCATCTTGTATTTATAGATTATATTCAGACAATTTTATCAAATTTTCAGTTAATATTTTAACATTTGGGCTTTTGACGAATTATTTAGTATTGAATTATTTTACAATTATTTAATGTAAATTATAGTAAAATATATTTTGAAATTGGTTTTCTTGAGGTTTAAGTTTCAATTGTTACCATTATGGGTTGTTTATGGATGATTCAGATTACCTTTTTGCTGGATGTAGCTTTGTTGAAATCTTCTGAAAATTGTTCTACAATTGGTGGAAAGTTCAAGGGAGCCAGTTGTCTTCGACTAATGATTTATTTGAATTATGCTTTGACAATATGGTTCCAGGTAACCTCAAAAATTTATGGCAGATTACTGTTGGGGCTGCGATTTGGAGCATTTGGATTGCTTGGAATGATATGGTCTTCAACGAAAATAAAAACTTCCACCAAAGATCTTCACTTCTTTACTAAGCTTAAAGCTTTATTTTGGATACAATCAGTTGAAGATAATAAAACTATTAACTTGGAAGAGTGGTGGGAAAAACCTTGGAATGCAACAGGGGCAGAGTCGTTAAAAGAAAGGGGAGTGGCAGTTTGATCTCCTCCATTGGCGGGCTGTGTGAAATTCAATGTAGATGGAGACTTTAAAAAGGAAATAGCGAGGTGTGGAGGAGTATTAAGAACGACAAATGGTGTACTTTGAATGATGTTTTCGGGTCCAGTTGAAGGATTCGAGGCTGATTTCACAGAATTATGTGCAGTCAAAACTGCACTAGAGGTCTTTTTGGAGGCTGATTGGAAGGGAGAAAAGAGTTTGTTAATTGAGTCCGACTCTATGGTGGTTTTGTAACGCCCTGGTTTTGGGGCTAGATGTTTTGGACATCGGACCGGTCGGAAACGATTCGAATCTTGTTAGGTGGTTTAAAGAAATCAAGGATCGGGATAGGATAAAAATATGATAAAATGCTAAAATCCTATAAAATCATGTTTTAGGGGTGGGTCAAATCAATTTTATAAAAAGAGTTTCGGAAGTAGTACATTTTGGGTAGTGACCAAAATGTAAAGTTTCAAATCTATGAAAAAATGCAATTTTAAAAAGAGGAGCCAATATCTTAGAATCTTTAGGGAGCTTTATGACAATTTAGCCTTTCCTTATTATGAAATGTGTTTTAAAAGGATTTTAAGTGATTAAATAAAATGGTTTTATTTAATTAAAATTAATAAAATAAGGTTTAGGGTGTCACAACGATGGAGGGGTTGTGATTGTACCGCTATACTCCACCACGGGTGTCAAACGATGAAGGGTTACTTTTGTGTGTGAGCCTTGTGTAGTCTGGTAGTGCGTATGAAGCGTGTGGGATAATGCTTGTAATCCGCGTATCCGATTGTGTCATTTGTGTTGGTTTTAGTATGGTTTGAGAATTGATCACTTGCGAGCCAATATAATGTTGTTGATTAATGATTTAAGCATGAGATGATGTGGTTTATGCTAGAATGCGTGTGATGCTTGGTTTAAGCATGAGCAAAAGATTATTTGCTGTTATTTTAAAGATGCTATGAGCATGTGGTTTAAAATGTGCATTGATGCTTAGAAGAGCATGTTTTAAGGAAAGGCATGAGATGTCCATTGATGATATTTTCAGTTTCGTATAATGCATTGATGAATGTTTGTTTTTGCGATCCTCACTAAGCTTTACTCTTACACTCATTTGTTTCATTAATGCAGAGAATTAGGCTTTTGTGGCAGCAAAAAGGCAAGTGGAATCCAAGCTTTTGACTAAACAAAGTATGTGATTTTACCTTGGTGTAATAAGAGGCAATGGGTGGTATTTCTACTCTTGGATTTATTTGGTGATGTTGAACACCTTGAGAATGTTTGGTTTGCTTATTTTGGTTTGTAAATGGCCTTTGAATGTTGGTTTAAGCTTGAATGTGTTTTTAAGCCTTTTTATGGTTTTGACATCTAGGAAGCATGCCTATAGTTCTTAAGCCTGCAAATTTGATGCTATGTTTTAGCTTGTGCTTCATAATGGTGATCTTTGATGGTTATTCATATTGTATGTGTGATGTGATATGTATTGGGATGATTTCGGAAGTGAATAGATGAGTAAAACCAGCAATTTGGGAAATATCAGGGCAAGGCGTTTCGGAACGCCCTTACCTGTTTCGGAACAGTGGCCTGGAATGGTCATGGTATTACGGAACGGGTAGGCACGTTCCGGAACATTTTTCCACTAGAATGCATTGTTCCGAAACGGGTTTCGGAACGCACCCGCGTATCGAAACGATCAACGTAGTTTTGAAACGACCGTTTTGATACGGGGTATTGTGTTTCGAAACACTTGACCGTTGGATGTTGAATTTGAATTATTTCAGGTTTCTGTTTCTTGTGTTTTAGGGTTGGTAACTTTAAAATCTGAACATATCTCATAATTTTGGAAATTTACAATTTAGTCCCTAAAAGGCGTTTGTATGCAATTGGACCCCTAATTGAGCTCCGTTCACTGTATCGCTTTCGCTAAATCAAATTGCTAGTCATATAGGATACTAATGTGCAACTAGAAAGATAAAATGAAAAAAGGTCGTTAATCGAAGTTGACTTTAACGAGTTGTCTTCGGTTTTCCCCGTGTAATCTTCTTAATTCGGGTCGGGCGTCTAGGCTGAGCTAAGGGGGTTACATTTGCTGGTATCATAGATAGGTTACGAAAGAATTGTGGATGATGGTAAGTGAAATTGGTATGTTTGGTGTAAGAATGTGCGAAAAAGCATGTTTTGATTGTATGTTGGAGTTTATGCCATGCTTGATTGAAGTAAGTCATATACGAGATGAATATGATTGTATGATGATGATGTGATATTGATATGTGCTGATTATGGATGGTGGAAAGCATGATGATCATGATATGCTCTTGTATGTTATGTTATGCTTGAGGGAAATTGGGGTGCCCATTGCCTTATCACACTGATTAACTGTTTTTGTGAACTTGGATCCTTGCTTGAGGCTGGCCTAAATAGTTTGTTTTGTTTTATTGTTATGCCTTGTTGAGAATAACACTATGGGTCCGAGAAGAGAGCTCAGATCAAACACGTTAGTGCCCGCGGCTGAGTAGGGCGACCAGGGTGAACAAGGGACAGATGTCCCTCATGGTGGAAACTTACCTCCTTCGCCACCACCGGGAGGTGGGGAACAAGAGTAGGAAGGACAAGATGGTCCTGTTTTGGGTGATCTAACGCCGGTTGTTTAGGCGATCACCAGAGCGTTTACCTTTGGAGAGGTTGAGGAGTCTAGGAGCTGTGGAGTTCTTTGGAATGTCTCCTGAGGCATCGGAAGCTTGGTTGACGAGCACAATCCGTATCATGGATCAGATGAGCTGTAATGATGTGCGCAAGCTGGGATGCGCAGTTTCTTTGCTGCAAGGCGACGCTTATAGTTGGTGGACGACTACCACCGCCAGAATGGAACCCAATGAAGTGTATTGGGAGTTTTCAAAGGTGCCTTTAAGAGAAAGTATCTGGGAGTGAGATACTTGTACGAAAAGAAATGCGAATTCATGTCGCTAGTTCAGGGAAACCTTTCTGTGGCCGAGTACGAGGTCCAGTTCGTACGTCTGAGCCAGTACGCCCCTGAGTTGATGCCGAGTGAGAGGCATCGTTGTGATTGCTTCTGGTATGGGCTGGTGCAGGAAGTCAAGACATACATGTTGGTTGCGGATTACATCGATTTTGTTGTGCTTGTGTGTCGAGCTAAGGACATCGAACAGAACTTGGGTTTGGCATCCCGAGGAGATGGTTTTAGCTCTGGAAAGAGAGCGGTTGAGTCTAGTTTCGGTAGTGGACAAAACAAGAGGGGACGAGATAAGAGATATCAGCCTGCTAGGTGAGGCAATGCTGGACATGGTGCACCGGCTCAGGGAGATCGGATGAGAGCGAAACAGAACATGTGCTGGACGTGTGGATCTCGGGGTCATCTGAGGTGAGATTGTCCTCGAGTGGCTAGGGAGGTTCAGGCACCTGTGGTGGTAACATGGAATTCGTGTTGGAACTATGGTTCAGCGGATCGCATGAGGCGAGAGTGTCCTTTGTTGGTTGGTGGAGGCCAAGGACATGAACCTTCTGTGGCTGCACCTCAGAGAGGCCGTGGGCACGGCCGAGGGAACTTTCAGAGGGGAGACGAGGGTCAGCGAGGCATTGCACATGTGGTAGCAGTTCGGCCTGAGGGAGGCGGTTTCAACGAGTGTCCTTTGTTGACGATCTCTTTGATCAGTTTCGAGGAGCCTCGGTGTTTTCCAAGATAGACTTAAGGTCAGGGTATTACCAGTTGAAAGTGAAAGGTGTGGATGTACCTAAGACAGCTTTTCAGACAAGGTATGAGCATTACGAGTTCTTAGTGATGTCGTTTGGTCTGACCAACGCACTTGTTGCTTTCATGGACATGATGAATCGTGTGTTCCATGAGTTCTTGGATCAGTTTGTGGTGGTGTTCATCGATGATATCCTCGTGTATTCGCGTACCGAGGAGGATCATCATAAACACTTGAGAATCGTTTTGCAAGCATTGTTGGAGAACCAGTTGTATGCCAAGCTAAGTAAGTGTGAGTTTTGGCTTAAAGAGGTGGTCTTCCTTGGACATGCTGTATCAGCTGAGGGTATTCGTGTTGATCCGCATAAAGTAGAGGCTGTGATGAATTGGAAGGTGCCTAAGTCGGTGACAGAAGTACAAAGTTTCATTGGTTTAACTGGTATTACTGTAGGTTTGTCGAGGGTTTCTCGAAGATTGCTGCACATTTGACCAAGTTGTTGCAGAAGAATGTTCGCTTTCAGTGGACATATGCGAGGCAGCAAGCTTTCGAGAAGCTGAAGGAAGCTTTTACGCAAGCTCCTGTCTTGACTCAACCCGAGTCTGGTAAGGAGTTTTTGGTCTATAGTGATGCGCCCATTGTTGGTTTGGGCTGTGTGTTGATTTTAGGAGGATAAGGTGGTAGCCTATGCATCTAGACGGTTGAAGGTGCATGAGTGTAACTACCCTACTCATGATCTTGAGCTTGTGACTGTTGTGTTTGCTTTGAAGATCTGAAGGCATTACCTGTACGGCGAGAAGTGTGTTGTCTTCACGGATCATAAGAGCTTGAAGTATCTTATGTCTCAAAAGGAGTTGAATCTTAGGCAACGTCGTTGGGTGGAGTTGCTTAAGGATTATGATCTGTCGGTAGAGTATAACCCGGGCAAGGTTAATGTTGTGGCCGATGCTTTTAGCAAGAAAGTGGCTGTGGAGTTGAGGGTGATGTTTGCTCGCTTAAGCATATCGCGTGATAGTGGTCTTATCGCTGAATTGGAAGTGAAACCATCTCTAATTCAGTTGATCAATGATAAGCAGTTGTTAGATGATTCTCTTGTTCCTCATGTTCAGGACATTGCGAAGGGTAGGCCTTCAGATTTCAGTTTTAATGATAATGGTGTTCTGTGTTTTGGAAATCGAATAGTGGTGCCAGATGATGTTAAGTTGAGGCGCACTATTCTGACTGAAGCTCATAGTAGTCCTTTCGCTATGCATCCTAGTAGTACGAAGATGTATCGTGATTTGAAGGATGAGTAATACTGGTGGGGTTGAAGAAGGATGTTGCTGAGTTCGTTAGTAAATGCATGGTGTGTCAGCAAGTGAAAGCTACAAATCAGGTTCCTTCAAGGTTGTTGCAGCCTTTGAGAATCTCAGAGTGGAAGTGGGAAAGAATTACCATGGATTTTGTGTCTCGCTTACCGTTGTCACCGCCAAAGAAGAATTCGGTTTGGGTGATTGTTGATCGCCTCACGAAGTGTGCACATTTCTTGTCTGTGCATACTACGTATACCTTGGATAAGTTAACAGAGCTGTATATTGTTGAGATTATGCGGTTGCACGGTGTGCCAAAGTCCATAGTGTCTGATAAAGATTTGAGGTTTACGTCGCGATTTTGGGAATGTTTGCATCAAACCTTGGGTACACGGTTGAATTTTAGTACTTCATATCATCCTCAGACGGATGGACAGTCGGAACGTGTGATCCTGGTGCTTGAGGACATGTTGAGGTGCTGCGTAATAGATTTCCAGGGTTCTTGGGAGAAGCACTTGCCGTAGGTTGAGTTTGCGTATAACAATAGTTACCAGGCAAGTATTCAAATGGCTCTAAACGAGGCTTTATATGGGAGAAGATGTAGAACCCCTCTCTGTTGGGCAAAAGCTGGGCAAAAGTTGATTTCGGTGTCGGATATATTAAAGGGAACCACCGAGAAGGCGAAGCTCATTTGTGAGCGTTTGAAGGCAGCATCGGATTGACAAAAGTCTTACGCGGACCTGAAGCCTAAAGATATTGAGTTCGCAATTGGCGGACGCGTGTTCTTGAAGGTATCACCTTGGAAGAAGGTGATGAGGTTTGGGCGTAAGGGTAAGCTTAGCCCAAGGTTCATTGGACCATATGAGGTTGTGGAGCTTATGGGTCCTGTGGCATATCGGTTGAGGTTGCCTTCCGAGCTGGAAAAGATACATGATGTGTTTCATGTCTCGATGTTGCGGAGGTACATATCGGATCCTTCGAATGTGATGCCTATTGAGAAGATAGAGTTGAATCCAGATCTGTCGTATGATGAGGAACCAGTGAGGATTCTGGATGTGAGCAACAAGGTTCTACATTGCAAGACGATAGAACTTGTGAAGGTGTTGTGGCGACACCGAGAAGTTGAGGAGGCCACGTGGGAAAGCAAGGCGGACATGCTGAAGCAGTTTCCGCACCTTTTTTCTTCAGGTAAAATTTCGAGGACGAAATTTCCTAAGTGGGGGAGAGTTGTAACGCCCTGGTTTTGGGGCTAGATGTTTTGGACATCAGACCGGACTGGTCGGAAACGGTTCGAATCGCGTTAGGTGGTTTAAGGAAATCAAGGATCGGGATAGGATAAAAATATGGTAAAAATTGCTAAAATCCTCTAAAATCATGTTTTAGGGGTGGGTCAAATCAAATTTACAAAAAGAGTTTCGTGAGTAGTACATTCTGGGTAGTGACCAAAATGTAAAGTTTCAAAACTGTGGAAAATGCAATTTTAAAAAGAGGAGCCAAGATCTTAGAATCTTTAGGGAGCTTTATGGCAATTTAGCCTTTCCTTAATATGACATGTGTTTTAAAAGGATTTTAAGTGATTAAATAAAAGTGTTTTATTTAATTAAAATTAATAAAATATGAAAAGTGAGATTTCATTTGACGTAACTACCTTTCTCTTCTCATTTTCAGTCAAACACCATTCTAACTCATTTTCTCTAGAATTCTTTTCTCCCAAACACTCTGTCATTAATTTCTGAATCAATTTCAAGATTTCTCTTCAAGATTTCCAAGTTTTGTGAAGCTAAAACTTGTCATTCATTGAGGAAAGCAAGGATTGGAGGTAAATCCCGTTCTCAACCTTCAATCTAGGTTCTTTATTGAAATTCTCAAGATATTTGGCTTCTAATTAATGTTTATGGTTGAGTTTTCATTATAGTTTTGATTTGAGATCAAAATATTACAAAAATATGATTAAAATCTTGATTTTTAGATTTGTTTTGATAGGCTCTGTTTTGGATTGATTTTAATTGAGTTTTGTGTTGATTAATATGTTAAAAAGAGGTTTTGTTGATATAGATCCTGAAATCCTTGAGATCCTTGAGTTTCTTGATAGTTTTAGTTGAGTTTTTGTGGTGAAATGTTGAAGTAATGCTTGCTGGAGGTATAAGGATGGGTTTAGGTTGTTTTTAGGTGTGTTTTGATGTTTATAAATGGTTGAGAGTGATGTATGATGGCTAGGCTTGGTTTAGGAAGCAATCGATTGAGTTTTCGGTTGTTTCGGGTGGGTAAATTGGAGTAGTTTGGTTGAGCAACGAGTTTGTGTTTAGTTGCTGGTGTTGAAATGCATTTTAATGCATTTGGATCTTTGTTTTGGTGATCAAAAACTGGGGATCTTGATCCGGGAGCAAACAAGACGATTTTGGAGGCTTTGGAAGGGTGATTTTCGTGTCGGCGAGCAAGATTTTGCGTATCGGTGAGTGGAAATGGATTTTCCAACTTTGTAACGCTTTGAGCATGGTCTTGGGAGCTTAGAGTAAGTTTGAAACACTTAGCTAAGCTCAAGAGTAAGTGATTCAAATGTCTCTCTCGGAATGTGCTATATTTTTGTGGAAAATGCACTTGGGTTGAATGTGATTTATTTACTATTTTTAAGCATCGAGGATGCTAGATTTTAATGTCATTTTGTTAAAGAGGCACACGGTAAGTGATCCTTGGATTTATTTGATTAGTGCATTTGATATTAAGCATGTTTATGCTTGTAAAACAGTGGAATATTGATGTTAAATGATTATATTGGCAAGTGATGGAAATGGTTTTTGGTTACTTTAATCGGATATAGTTAGCCGGCTATAGGATTGGGTGTACCGTGAATAAAGTCGCCTTGGATGTCGAGGGGTTGTGATTGTACCGTATATTCCACCCAAGTACCCTAATGGTTGAGGCTAAGATCACAACGGTGGATGTTAATCCCGTGTGTGAATCTTGTGTTATGTGTCCCGTGCTCTCGTTAGTGGAATTATACAACTACCAATGAGTGGTGTTGGGGGGTTGTGATTATACCGTTATACTCCACCACGGGTGTTACAACGATGGAGGGTTGCTCTCATGTGTGAGCCTTGTGTAGTCTGGTAGTGTGTATGAAGCGTGTGGGACAATGCTTGTAATCCGCGTATCCGATTGTGTCATTTGTGTTGGTTTTAGTATGGTTTGAGGATTGATCACTTGCGAGCCAATATATTGTTGTTGATTAATGATTTAAGCATGAGATGATGTGGTTTATGCTAGAATGCGTGTGATGCTTGGTTTAAGCATGAGCAAAAGATTATTTGCTGTTATTTTAAAGATGCTATGAGCATGTGGTTTAAAATGTGCATTGATGCTTAGAAGAGCATGTTTTAAGGAAAGGCATGAGATGTCCATTGATGATATTTTCAGTTTCGTATAATGCATTGATGAATGTTTGTTTTAGCGATCCTCACTAAGCTTTATGCTTACGCTCATTTGTATCATCAATGCAGAGAATTAGACTTTTGTGGCATCAAGAAGGCAAGTGGAATCCAAGCTTTTGACTAAACAAGTATGTGGTTTTACCTTGGTGTAATAAGAGACAATGAGTGGGATTTCTACTCTTGGATTTATTTGGTGATGTTGAACACCTTGAGCATGTTTGGTTTGCTTATTTTGGTTTGTAAATGGCCTTTGAATGTTGGTTTAAGCTTGAATGTGGTTTTAAGCCTTTTTATGGTTTTGACATCTAGGAAGCATGCCTATAGTTCTTAAGCCTACAAATTTGATGCTATGTTTTAGCTTGTGCTTCATAATGGTGATCTTTGATGCTTATTCATATTGTATGTGTGATGTGGCATGTATTGGGATGATTTCGGAAGTGAATAGATGAGTAAAACTAGCAATTTGGGTAATTGCAGGGCAAGGCGTTTCGAACGCCCTTACCTGTTTCGGAACGGTGGCCTGCAATGGTCATGGTGTTACTGAACGGGTAGGCACGTTCCGGAACATTTTGCCACTGGAATGGATTGTTTCGAAACGGGTTTCGGAACGCACCCGCGTATCGAAATGGTCAACCTTGTTTCAAAACGGCCGTTCCGATACGAGGTCCTGTGTTTCGAAACACTTGTCTGTTGGATGTTGAATTTGAATTGTTTCATGTTACTGTTTCTTGCGGTTTGGTCCCTAAATATTGAATGTTTAATTAAATGAGTTTGGATGATCCGTTTGAGATGAAACTTGACATGCTGGCATGTTATATGACTAATTTCGGATTGGTAACTTTAAAATCTGAATAGATCTCATAATTTTGGAAAATTACAATTTAGTCCCTAAAAGACGTTTGTATGCAATTGGACCCCTAATTGAGCTTCGTTCGCTGTGTCGCTTTCGCTAAATCAAATTGCTAATCATATAGGATACTAATGTGCAACTAGGAAAGATAAAATGAAAAAAGGGTCGTTAATCGAAGTTGACTTTAACGAGTTGACTTCGGGTTAGGCGTCTAGGCTGGGCTAAGGGGGTTACAGGTTTTGAACTGGTTGACTGAACCGTTACAACAACGTTGGCGTTGGTGGCCGATACTTGTTGAAATTTATCCGCTCTCTAGAAGAATTGGTAAGGTGAAATTTGCCTTTGTGTCGCGACAAGCAAATACATTAGCAGATTGCCTCATGAAGGATGAGATTAAACGCTCAAATGTCTTCAAAGTGTGGTGGTAGATTCATGTACGATGCCTTGGTTTAAAAGATAAAATTGTACTACTGATTGGTTCCCTGTGTGTGAGCTTGCTTATGGGAGATTGTGGCATTAGAAGTGTTGACAGTTGGGGTTGTTATTTAAGTCTTTTAGATTTATCCACTGCTTTTGTATTTCCTCCTTGATGGTATGCACTCTTTTCCTCCAACCTAGGCCTATGGAGGTTTTTAATGAGGCATACGATCAAGGTTTCTTTAATAATAAAGTTAATTTGCTGAGAAAAAAAGATTCAACCATATCTTCTAGCCCGTGTTAAGGGGTTACATTTAGTGATATTAGAGCTGAGTTCAAACCTTTAGACTGTGAGGCTCACACACAGTAAGATTTTAAAAGAAATACTTTTTAATCCATTTCAAAATATTTTGAGCAAACGAGAATTTTTTGAAAAATATACTATCATGTTGAGTATTTTCCGACTTCAAGATTTTAAATTATGTTATGATATGAAACTCTAGTACCAAATCTTACCTTATGATTTTTTTGGGTAAATACTTAACTATGTCACCTCGTAGCAGTGCTAGACTTCAGCGTGTATCATCTGGTTTCATAGACAAACCTACGTGTACCTTATGCAGTATATTGCATTATGGTGAGTGTTGGAAGAGTTTAGGGGCATGTTTCTTTTGTGGTTCTCAAGAGCATTTTTGAAGTAATTTTGCTCTTGTCCATGGTGATATCCAACCCAAACGCAATACCTAGCATCACTACGAACACCTTCTAAATGTCGTGTATTGGGTAGAGTATTTGATATCATGGCTAGCTGAGCAAGGAATTCTGAGAGAGTATGAGTATTTAGAAGCAATCATGGATGGACTTAGAGGGGCGCCCCCTAAAAAAATAGAAATTTCTATATGATTTAGAAATTTTTTAGAAATTTTTTATGTATTTCTTATTCAAAATCTATATTCGTCCCCCTTAAAATTTTATAAGTTCGCTCCTCCTATAATTTTGCAGGTTCGCCCCCCTAACATAAAGTTTTGCATCCGTCCCTGGAAGCAATTGGCTACATTAGTTTAGCCTAGTTATATTAGTCAGTATAGGAAGATAGATAGAGATGATTCTAATCATCAAATATTTTGAGAGTAAGACTTGCGACTTTGATTGTTCCGACGGTAGTTTCACATTTGTTCATAGTGTAATAAGAAGTATAAGGGAGAGTGGATGATTAATATTGGAGCGTGTTTTAAATTTGGTTCACGAGATCATTTCTTCAGTATGTGTCCTTATCCACCTACTGTTTCGGTTGTGTCGAGCCAATCTCAGAAATTAGTACACACATTTTTTGGAGGTAGAGACAAGGTAAACCTGCATTGTGTAATGGATTAGCTGGATCAGAGACTACGTAACCATACTTAGTTTGTGCAACTAGAGCTCGTGATGACTATGAAAGTGCATTTGATTTCAAAGCATGCACTTTTATAAAAAAATCAATTCTTTTTGTTTAAAGGATAATATATTCATAACTATAAAAATGTGTATTCGATAGTTAGTTACTGCTACTCTAAACATAGAATTACTCGTAATTTTTCCACCTTGAAATATCGTTAAGAATACTTCTGAGCCATTTCATTTATTGGGATATCTTGTTTTGAGTAACCATTGGATCATAACTTGATCTCTGATCAAGGACTTGAACTTGTGTTAATTGAGCGAACGACTGTGACTTCACGCGTGTCATATGAATCAAAGATCTAAGCCTATTTGAAAACTTTGTGTTGTCATTTGTAATATGATATGAAATACTATTCTAAGCTTATATCTGAAAACTTTATGTTGTCATTGATTTCATTAAGATATATTGCATTTGATCTTAATTTCGGATGATGTTGATATGATTTTTGACAGAACACAATATTAATTCTTTTCTTAATTCAGATCCCTAAAATTTGGTTTAGAAATAATTTTGATTTTAGATTGACGAATAAGGGCTAGTTTAGCATTGCTTTTGAAAATTGTAGTTGAAAAGCTAGTTTAAAAAGCAGTTTTTAAAAGTGCTTCTAGATTTTTGAGTTTAAAATTTAAGTGTTTAGTATTGCTGTTAAAAAGTGCTTTTAAGAAGATAAATGACCATTTTGGACATGATATTGTAAGTTATATATATATATATATATATATATATAAAATAATATTCGAATTCTTTAATGTTATAATATATCAGCTTAAGTTATTAAAAAATATAAAAATATTTTAATTAATAAATACATTTTTAACAATTGTACATGAAGGTTAAAATTGTAATTTAGCTCCCAAAAGCACTTTTACAAATGCAAAAGTTAAAAAATTTAGCTTTTGCGTTTGGGTTGAAAAGCACTTTTTAAAAAAATTTTGTTCTCCAAAAGTTAGTTGTTTAGCGTTGCTTCTGCCTTCAAACTAGCTTTTGGCCTCAAAAGCTGATTTAAAAAGCAATGTTAAACGGGAGCCTAAGTTGCGAAGGAAAAGAGAAGCGATGTTGATTCACTGGTTAAAAAATAATTTATATAATAACTTTTAAAAAATAGAATTTGAAAAATATTTTAGGTATAATGCCGAAAAATGTTCCTAACTTTTGACTTGATAGTCGATCTGGTCCATATTCTTTTTTTTTGGAGCAATTTTACCTTCAATGTTCCATTGTAGGCCAAAATGACCCCTACATAGAAAAGAAAATGTTAATCGGCCAACGCTAAATTGCTTGGAATGGCATGTCAAACCTACATAAAAAGTACACGCTGATATAGTAGGGTCATATAGACAAATGTGCAGACTTGATAGAACGACACATCATCCAAAAAATAATTTTTATAAAATTTATAAAATAAAAAATTATTTTTTTCTGTTGACCTGTCATTTTGTCAAGTCATTTAAAGCTATTTATTATTAGGTGATTAGCAATTTTCAACCATTGAGTGATAATTTTGACCAAAAATAAAACACTAAAAATTTAAGTACTGTTTAAATGACTATAACTAAAAGTTTAAAGATATTTTTTTTGACAATATGTTAATAGTTTAATAAGTGTAAGTATGCAACTTATCTTATCCAATGAATATAAGGTTATAGTTTTTTAATAGTTGCAACTAACACATCAAAAGCAATGTAGAGTTTGACTTTTGAAT